>JAVXUP010000133.1:600000-759904 GCA_033070095.1 Escallonia herrerae
AGATGGGTTGGGATACAGGAACCCATCTCAGCCCTGTGTGAGGATGGGCTCCCTACACATACATATTGCTTATGCATATGAATATATATCGAGTACAATAAGTATTCTGATTAAACTAATGAAAGAGTACGTTAGTCTTCGTGAGTGATTTCAGAAATTTTAAATCTATGTTCATACCCTATTCTGGTCGCACCCCAGGACCCGCTAAGGGACCCACTTTACACGACACATCACCCAGTCAGCGGTCAACTTTTCAACGCTCGAGAGCCGGTCAAAGCAACGCATGATCAAGTCACGTGAAGCGACCTCAGCGTGCCTTCCACCTTGGGGGTCGGCCACCTCAAGGGGTCGGCCACCCCAGGGGGTCGGCCCCCTTGGGGTCGGCCACCCCAGGGGGTCGGCCTCCCCAAGGGGTCGGCCTCCCTTGGGGGTCGGCCACCCCAAGGGGTCGGCCTCCCTTGGGGGTCGGCCATCTCAAGGGGTCGGCTACCCCGAGGGCTCGGCCACCCTATGGGGGTCGGCCACCTTGAGGGGCTCGGCCACCCCAAGGGGTCGGCCACCTGCCTTGACGACCGATGACCGGCGCTCGCGACCGCGCTCCATCATAATCGCGACGACCGTCGCTCGCGATCGCTCTCCACCATAGTCGCGACGACCGTCGCTCTCGACCATGCTCCGTTGTCACGACGACCATCGCTCGCGGCCGCGCTCCGCCGTAGTCACGACGACCGTCGCTCTCAGCCGTGCTCCGTCGTCGCGATGACCGTCGCTCGTAGTCACGACGACCGTCGCTTGTAGTCACGACGACCGTCGCTTGTGGCCGCTCTGTCGCCATGACGACCGTCGCTCACGGTCGCGCGCCATCCACGCAACGACCCCTGGCGCTCTCTGTCACATTACAGTACCCCGGCACCAAGTAAGGACTCGCGACAGTTGTCGCAGCGCCCATGCGCCACAATCAATGTCTCGTGCTGTAGGCACCGCGCCTATGCGCCACAATCATGTTATATGCTTACGGGATGGACTCACAACCTGAAAGCCATCACCGTCTTCATTCCGGGGGGCTTCGCTCCGTGCTCCGGCACGAGGACCCTTCACAGCGGGATAGGCGACTCCTCCGGGACACTATCTCCGCCAGGGTGCCTGCGTGACTGGCCTACGTGCTCTGGCACTGGGGGCTCGCGTCGGCACCCCTAAGGACTATGACCCCCGGGTCACTCCGAGATGGGAGCAGGTCTTCGGAAGGGCATCTTGCCTAGTCCACCTGGCAGCTGGGCGTCGGGTCTTCCCCACCGCTGCCAGGCCTGTGGGATTCAGTAAGGGCTTGGACTGGAGGCTGGGGCAACGGGCTACTCTGACCATGCTACCGCGGCATGATCAGTCTCCTCAGACAGGCAGAGAGATGTCGCAAGGGCAGGGCAGCACGAACTTAGGGACCGGCAGTCCCAACGGAGGATCAGTGCTTTGGCCCCCCTGGCGACGTGTCGTTCCCAGGGGGTGACACATGTCAACTTATGACACATGCACATTTTTGCCTATAAATAGTGGACTTTGGAGCCTTTTCAAGGATCTTTTCTCTCATTTGAGCTTTTCACTTTCTCTCTCTAAAAAGACATTCTCTCTGGAATTCTAGTGAGAGAAACACATTTGGACTCCCGTCTCCGGACCCTTGACGCTGTGCCCTTGTCACGGACCGTCGGCTGTCGCTCCTGTTCGTCGTCCCCGTGCCTGCGCGGCGCTGCCAACCCTCACGACCTGTCTGGTGAGCCTTGCCCTCGGCCCTTACGCCGTCCTTGCTGTCTCCCGCGTTGCCTACCTGGAAGCTGACACAGACTGCATCCTTTGTGGCACCTCCACGTAGCACCGAACCATTTTCCGTACCATCAATCTACAAGTGCTTACTTGCACATAATTAAGGGTCAGCTTTAAGCCAATATCTTTTCAGTTTGGCTGTGAACAAGCCTACTAAGAAGATTCAGGATGAGGTCTCACTCTGTATAAACTATTAGTGAATGATGTACTTCTAATTTATGAGACTAGAGTAGGACTAAGCATTTAGTTAGAGTTATGGAGAAGTACTTTAGAATCCAAAGGCTTCAGGTCCAGACGAGGTAGGTGTAGACCGAGGACAACTTGGGGAGTAGCGGTAAGAGAAGTTTTGATTGCCACAAACTTATCACAGGACGTGTGAGTGGACAAGAAGGACTAAATGATGATGATGATGATGATGATGATGATGCAGGTTCACTTTTTTGTGGTAACAAGAAGACACTCAACTTTGCATCTCCTTTCCCTTCAAGTTTGAATTACTTCCTGGACATAATTGTACTTGAAAATGAAGACACAGCACATAGAGAGCTTCCAAACTCGATGAACCAAGCTGCCAGAAATCTGACAGCAGGAAACACCTACATAAGATACTTAGAGGCATATTACATGAGCGGCCCGGATCCATAAAGCCTCTTCATCTACAAACCAGTTTGGGAGAACCATCCATCGTCTTCGCTACTCCTGCTGCCATAGACATGGGGTGGAGTTAAGAGGCATGTTATATCAATGGAAGTTACTGATTTCTGTAAATCACACCAATATGGTAGCAGGTGTAGGGATCACGACCAAGACACCCGCGAGATCGGTTTCTTGGCCCGCAGCATCATCTTCTTCCAATCCTATTTTTGCTTCAACAAACCCTTTACGCACCCTGGTTTAGTCCAGTAATTTGGAGAGGAAAAAGAAAAAGGATACTCTTTTCAACAACACCCGTCCGCAACAGAGTGCACGCAAAGCGTATCTGCACATTATGCAGACGGAAACCTCAAAAAAAACAAAAAAAAATGGCTTCTTTTAATGCCTGTTGTAGTAAATGAGCCAGTAAAATCGCGAAATATAAGGGTCTCGGAAAATGAGTTTTAGTTGAAGTAGAGAGAAAAACAAGTGAAAAACGTAAAATTGTTTGTCAAGGGATTCAATCTGGCTCGCAGAGATTAGGGCTTCAATCAGTTTGTTTTCACATAAAAAAATAAAAAAATGAAACATAACAACTGATGAATGAGGAAAAAGAAAAATTTGCACAAAAAATCAAGAGAACATAAAAGACATCTAGCAAACATAGTTGTTTCCCTAGAGAGGAAACAAACCCAAATGGTTTCAAAAGTCAACAGAAAAAGCACTGCATTAGCCTTGCATGCAACGTGAAAGCTCACCACTATCAGCTGAAGTACTATTGATGGACTGAAAAAGGTCTTCCCCTTCAATGGTATAGCCCCAGCGATTTGGTGCAGGGCCTGCAATATAGGCACATGCTCTCTCATCGGTGTCCTTCAAGAATACCTGATAGTTAACATACCTAATGAGATCTCACATGGTTGAACTACTGGAAGAGAACAAATTTCTACCGAAACTTCAAATGACGTTAGAATGGCTTTGCTTCTCACTTCTTGAACGTGCAAGTCAGATGCAGATGGTAGGAATGTGATTGGGCTATGCCTTTGTGCTCTATCAAAACCTTGTGTTGCCTTAACTGTGCCAAGGTAATCAAGAATACATGATTCAATACTCTCCTCCAGGAAATCACCAACGATGCTCACCTAAGGAACAAATAGGAACAATGTTAGGTTAAAATGAATGTTCTGAAGAAGCATTTGATAGCAGAAGCTTGTTGGAGCACCTTATTTGAGCACCCTAGAGTTGAACTAAAAAAATACATAGGTTAAAAATTGACAAACCTCCATATTATCACAGACAAACTGATTCATCACTGCATCTTTTACACAATCCAGTGTCAGGTTCTGTAATGAATGTGGTGTGGGCTCGACAAACCGCTCATCTCCATTTAGCATCGCCAACATGAGCTTGTGAGCCGTTGAGCGTTCTAAGCTTTTGGGAATAGAGCGGTAATAAGACAAATATAGCTGTCTTGCTCTATCAAACGCATCATCAAGCCAGACACTATGCTGCATGTCAAATATTTTGATGCAACAACATAGTTAGTAAACTGATAACAATAAATTACTTTCAATGAAAGACCGACAAGTACAGACTGATTCCAACTAAATCCAACCGGTAAGAAAGCTTTCATCAACTTGGTTGTGTTGGGTTTTGCCCTAAAACCTTGTTATCTGACCGAAGTTATTTCTGGATTAGATAATATTGCACGTTTCACTTATTCGTCATGTATGTTATTCTTTTATCTATCTTACGTAATTCAATTTGTGTAGAAATATAACAAAATAAGTAAGTGCACAACCTTAGATGAATTTAGGGAAATCGTCTAGTAGGTTGCAGTGCTTAATGAGATGGTTTATCTTAACCGTGAAAGTGAAGACTTCAAGCCAAGTACTAGTGCACTAATATAATGCATTGAACAGGATCACCGTGAATAATATGTTATCGTGTTATTATCTAACGTAATATCGTTCACAATGATACTTGTATGTAAAAGTCCGTAATTCTGAGATAGTAATGAACTCGAATTCATGACATGCATTGCTTTGATATTCCAATGAGTGCAACTATCTTATACTCTCTCCGTCCCTTAATAATTGATCATCTTTCCTTTTTGGGTCGTCCCACAAAAATTGATCACTTCCAAATTAAGAAAGATTCTATAGGTATGTTTACATATTTACCCTTTTATACTTTTTTATTATATTTCTCGCTCCACATTTAACTCTCTACCAACTCATTTTCTCTCTCCTGGCCCACCACTTTACACTTTTTTATTCTATTTCTCTCTCTACATTTAACACTCTACCAACCAATTTTCTCTTTCATGGCCCACTCTCTTCTCCCCTCTCTCTAAAGGGTAAAATGGGAAGAACACACAATACATAACCAAAATCCTTAACATGCATGCAAAGTAAAAGTGATCGATATTTTAGGGACGGAGGGAGTAATGATCAACACCTCGGTATTGGGTAATGTGAGTTGGGGATGTTGAGAACATCGTCTATTGTCACGGAGTTCAACGTTCTCCTTGAAGAACACGATATTCCTAAAGTTTTTAACTCACTGTTGATCATGAAACTTAGTCAAGTCTTTTAATAAGTGTTGTATTGTTCAAAGGTTGATTTAATTTATTAAATAAATAGATTATGAAGGTTATCAATGGGCGCTTATGAATTAGATATAAATGTTCCAGAACTACAGTAACTTGATTTCGAGACAACTTATTACAATCTTATACTGGTGAATTTTCCAAATTAGAAATAAGGGCTGAAACCAGATTCTCTGGACGTGAGTGCAATTGCAAATATTTAGTGGGGTTCACTGCAATTACTAGGTTCTAGGTAAGGTTATGGATAAGCCAATGATTCTATTGGAGCTAGAAAAGGAAACCTTAAAAGATCCCCCCATGGCCTTAATTATGACCAGATTAAGAGAGAGAAAATTTAGACCAGGTAATATAAATACTAGGCCTACTCAGTTATCTAGAGAATCACTAGAAAGCAACCTCTCAGGACCCTGGAGAGTGGATTTCTAGCTTGCCTCCCAAAAATCTTAGGAGAAGCTCAATCTTTTATAGCGGAATCCTGCTAGATCAGCCAATAAATTGGTGAGTTTCTATTCGGTCTTTATACATTACTATGTCGCATAATAAAGGAGATTTTGATGCGAGTATTGGTTGTTAAAACCTATACTTGTTGGGGCCTTTTCCAATGGGTTGGATTTACATGCAGCCCTCTCCCCTTCCTCCTCTTTAACCAAGCACAAAAGCATCCCTCTATAATACACAAATTAAGAGATTTCGGTCTACCTCAAGAACCATATGCAGTAACTGAAAAGCCGCACGCATGCCATTGTCTCTTAACGTAAATCGGAACTCCATGCATATAAACTCTTCCGTGGACTCCAGTGAACAGTTTATAAGGTGATTCACACAAAAAAGTTCCACCTACGGAAGAAAACAGCTAACAAGTTAAGCAGCGTGTGTAGAGCACAAAATTGAGGACAAGTCAGGATGAAGTAGCTGTATGACAATTTTTTCAACACTCGTTGTGGTACATGTAAAATGCAGCCAAGGTACTACATTGCACAATGATAAGTACGGATAGAATGTACCAGCTAGAAAGATGAGGTAACTACCCCCACACAAGTAGAAAAATGAATAATTTCTTCTATCGTAAGGAACTGAACAGAAACAATACCGATATATTAATACCAAATAACATATTCCAGAGAAAGTAATGGATAAATCACCTGTTCCCTCGAAAAGTTGCCAACACGACCACCCTCACTTAGAGTTCGAACACCCAAAACAATGCCTCCCCTTGTCTCAGAAGTTTCACTTGCTCGACCACCACCAACTATAAGCCGCATGACACCTCCCCGTGCCTCGTTTTTGGTGATCTGTTTAAAACGACAACGCAAGCACAGAATCATAAATGGGATCTTTATCTAGCATTGTGGAGAAGGGGAGGTGAAATAGACAGGAAAAATATTGGAAAAATCTATAAGCAAGTCCTCTCATAAGAAAAAGCGATATACCAGACTAAAGGATTCTTTTAAAGTATGTCAATTTGTACTGCTACAGCTCATGAGAGCTCCCATAGGAACAGAAAAGTAACACAAATGGCTAAATTGAGACCAGCTGCTTTTGGTTCATATTTACAAAACTAGCTTGAAACCCCAATAATTGTGTTAAGATATATTCAGGGCATGTACAACTTTTGGACCAAAGGGAAATATGTTGGCAACATACAGGAATATCATACTGCTCCAGAACGTAATGAAAGTTAAGTCTGCATTCATATGTAACTGATTAAAAACATGGGAAGATGTACCATGTAGTTCACAGGAATCCCATTTGAGAGACGCCGCTGAGTTATCCCTGTTTCCTTATCATAGACTTTCGTGGTGTTCACATCTGTACTTAGAGGTATAAATGATGGCCTCCGCTTTAACCTCAATTCCTGCAGCTGTGTTGAGGTTATTAATTCTTTTGGCACCTCAAGCTGCACAGTTAAACAGAGAGATGAGATCCAGAACAAGTTAAATACTAGATGGCTTTCAAATCAATAAAATTCAAAGGGAAAATTAAGTGATGGTAAGGATAGGACACCTCTGGCTCAGCCTCAATGGGTTCCTCCAAACCTGCTCTAATAGCAGCTGTAATCTCACTTGGCGCTATCTTAAACTCAGTTTCACCTATTCCATCAACGTGCACATTTTTTGGAACACACGCAACAATTGCCGCTGGAATTGGTGCAGATGGTTTCCCATAATCAGAGATGTATTCCAACACCTTGGCACCAGTAAAATTCACCTGCAGATCAAGGTATGCTATAACAAACAACATCGTCCATTCAAAATATAAAATGAAAGAGGACATTTCAAGTGCTCGGAAAATCCAGCACGCCCACACTATGCTTCTAAGAGTATCATATCTCCCTCCCACCCCCACAACACAGAAAAATGATTGACAGAAAAGAAACAGAATAGTAAAAGCAGAATTTGCAGTTTTAGCTCAACAGTTGCTATACAACAATGAAGAACTATTAACCACAGAGTTGTTTCTTATAGTCGGATTTGCTGAAATAGGAAGGACATATATCTCTCTTGGCCTGATAGAGAACTTAAAGGAGATATACTGAATTCAAAGGTAACAAAAGCTTCAATTCTAGAGTAAAAGTACACGAGTACGAAGAGCAAAAATTACTTCTTCGAGAGTAATTGTCCCGGCAACTGCAACCAAGCTCTCATGTCCTTGTCTTTGATCCATCACGATATGGCCGAGTGCATCACTCTCCATAACAAAATCCAAATTATCCACCGATGAAACATTATCAATCATAGCTGCCAACTGTTCACTATCCTTTAATAGCGCATCCAGGTAACGAGTTAATTCACCTTTTGTGACACCATATTCCTTAAGCCTCCGAACCTGCACGAAGTAATGTATCTTAGAAACTAGAAACAGGAGAAAAAGTATAAAACAGATGTTTGGGCATCTGTTACTTCATTCATTTGTTCCCATTCTGATAAACAGATGGAAATAAATATCTTTAAATTGTTATTTTCTTCTTAAAGTAGTTGTTAAAACTTAAAAGGAAATTAAAAGAATTAAAACACATTCCTGATTTCAGCAATTATGCTAAATAAAGACAATTGTTAACCCGAGCGAAAGGAAAAAAAATTGTCTGGGAGCCAATAAATGAAGATTTAAAAAATTCAAATGGGTACCAACCTCCTGAACAGCAACCTTAATTGCATTTGGCCAATTTTTCGGTTCAGCGGTTACTGTAAGAGTTGTGACAGTGCAGCCTTCCCTTCCAGAATCACTATGATCCAATTCAATGGAGGTGAATGGAGGATTGGAACTCTGAATGTTTCACTCAATTAGCTAAAGAAGACTTCATTCAAAATCGGAAGCGTTAAATAAGATGAGTTACACAAGACAAAAGGAATACAGAAGTTTCAACCACTAAATAAGATGAGTTACACAGTCTATTCTCACTTTCACTATGTATATGTCATACTGATTCCCAAGTGAACTACACTGTAATAAAGCAATTTTTTCAATGATATTTAAACTTGTAACAACTGTTGTATATAAAAAAAGCTAGATAGTTATTTATGGAGGTCATTGCACCTTGTATCTTGTATTAATCCGGAAGTGCAGAGCAGAAAGAAATATTCTCTTCATCAGAACATTTCGCAGATCGCCATATGTTCGGACCTTTTGCACAGGAATCTGCACGAAAAGTCATCAAATATCCAAAGAAAATATATGAGGGCAAAAGATATATGGATAGAATGTGTATAAGCAATTCAGATTACAATCGAATTCGAGAGTACTCCAAGACCTTAAAGCAACTTCGTTGCAATCCAAATGAACACGGCAGCAATTATGATAAATACAACAATGCCTTTCAAATTTGGGTGACAAAGATAAAGGAAGCCCAATAGTAAGTATTTACAAAAGTTCCATTTTCCGCATTTAGAAAAACTTTAGAGACTTGGGAAGACGGTGAAGATTTGCTCTACCACTCCCAATTGTTTGCTTTGAACTTTTTACAATTGCAACTTCCAAAACAACTGAACATTACAATTAAACGACTCAGATACAGGTAAAAGACAATTAGCAAGGTTTGGATCCAGCTTTAAGTCAATTACACACATTATGGCACAGTGCAAGACAGAAAATGAAAATAAATTCTATTTATGTTATTTTCTATTGATGTGTAATGCTACCCTAGCTTTACCCGTCCAAGGAGGAACTGTACGATAAAGGCCTTCACAAATGATCATGTTTTCAAAGCTTTTTGAGACTTTTACTTGGTTCTCAGACCATACCCACCAGTAATTATGTTAATTAATCAGAATATGAGACATGCAACTATGAGTCTTCTCGCATTACAATTTTGAGGCTAATTGCACAGATTAATTTTAATTCCAAGATAAATGAATCTCAGAGCCTTCAAATTCCCGAAGAATTTTTACCATGGGATTCTTCAAATTTGCACCGGTTCATGTGAAGGTTTATCTTAATGCTAAAAGGTATTGCCATCATCGTTTCACCATCGTTAGTGGTGAACCAGTTACCCTTTAAAGCAATGGATATAGGATATAACCATTAACATCTCATAGCCACAGTAGTCCATAAATTAAGGGTTATGCAGCTATGAAAGTGGTTTCACTTGTAAGATCATGAGATGAGGAAGGCCACGCCAAGAAGAATATGGGGAACAATAGGGGTGGAGTGGCAGCAAAAAAAGACAATAGACTCCAAAATCCCCCATACGAGTAAAGGTATAGAAAGTACCTTCTCTATGACCGACTGCTACAGCTTTCTTCACGATAACTACCTATATTACCCACTCTCTCTCAATCTAATATTGCCATCAATTGTTATCATATCACTCTTCCCCGCTGGCATAGTTACTAATCTTTGTTCTACGTGTTAAGCCAGTATTGCTGGTTCTGTCTGAACTGATCTCCAATAGGTCCACTCTATGTTTAGTATCTTCAATTGGTGCACTCTATGTTTAGTATTCCATTTCTCATCTTATCAGAAAACCCATATTTTCTTATTAAATAAACATGATTCTTAATTGCCAAGTGAAAGGGAAGCCCATATAGATATCTAAGGTGGAGCACAATTCACGAAAGTGTGATGTGAACGAATTTTACTGTGTATTCCTTTCTTTTTCTAAGTGTTAAAGTCTGTATTCTTCAATGGATTCGCATGCCTTGACTAGAAACAGCAGACATGTGAAGTGCATTGTCATGACCTAGCTAACACAGTGGGAAGAGATCTAATTGACACACAGTCAGCGGACCCACTGGTAATGAAGAGAGTTTTTAAAGAATAGCTGGTCCTTTAAAAAAGGCTTGCCACAATAAATTTCGAGTGAAAGCCAGACCAAACACTTTTCTTGAACCATTGTTCCTATTTTTCACCCACAACAGGAAGAAGTTTGGGGACAACAAACTAAGGCTCCTGAAAGTGTCTACTTTGTCGGGTACAGCCATCAGACTACAAAATCTAACTTGCTTTTTTCTGTTCCATGTGCCAATTGCTTCATCAACTCTCGTACTGTAAAAGGTGTACCGTACAGCAAAAATACTTCAACATATAGAAGATGCCTATATATATATATATCCATCTATGGTATTCTTCAATTATGAAATCAAACTACAAACTTAAGGACAAGTTAGCTTGCCTTATACCTTGCAAAACATATTGATTAAGAAATTTTGAAGCAATTCGTGCTGAAATATCTGTGGAGACTTTAGATCCTCGTTAATCCCAGGGAGGGACCAATTATGCTCGACCGGAGGGCGAATTGCATGCCTCTCCTTTTTAATAATTTTCGATTGATCCATAGAAAGTGATGACCTGTCATGGGATAAGCTACCTCCCAACCCTACTGTGAGCTTAGGAACCAGGAAATTAGCCATTGCACCAAAGGGACTGGATGTAGGTGCTGCAGTAGCCTCCTTTTCCACGCCTATCTGCCCAAAGACAGCCTGCACAATATGTTCAACATGAATTACTAACTAGATTTGTTAAATAGAGAGTACCAGGGAATAGAAAATGTTGTGGTGGATATATTGATCCCCAGGAATAGTCAGAAGTTCATATCCACAAGTACATTTCATATAAATTGTATCAGGGAATAATCAAATGTATAACATACTTCAATGTGGTAAACTGTCCTCGAGATGTCGTCAATATCCCCAACAATATATAAGGTGGCATTTGCTGGAAAATACCATCGCTCGTGAAATTTTCTAATCTTATCTGCATCCCACTTCTTAATCTGGTCTTCTAGTCCGATTGGGAACCTTTTACTCAGCTTGTTCTCAGAATGCAAATGTTGCAACAACTATGCACAACAAAAAAGGGAAAACTGATAAACTTTTTTATGCTGAGCAAGGAACTACAGAACACAATCATTATCCGTATTTGTTACCTGGCAATCAACACGATATTCTATGGTATTCATCATCTGTAGTTCGGATAATATTGCTCGCCTTTCTTTTTCAACCCGAGAAGCAAGGAACTTTGGGTGAAAAGCTATCTGTGAAAAATATACAGCATAATAGATGTAACACATTACACATGCTTCTTTGACCTTGGTAGTTATCAAATATTTAGATGTTTAGATAAAGCAGTCTATTATGCTTATCCACGCCTCATTTGTCACTATAAAGTGAAATGGATCTTGCCAATGTACTTTTTAGCTAAAGAGGGAGGCGTGTGGATAAGCATAAGAGGATGTAGAATTAGCACTTCCCCGAAATGAATGGTAAGATCATCAGATGAGCTCTAAAAAATATACGAAAACGATCAGGTCAACGTTGTGCAAACATTGGCCAATTCTATGATCACTCTTACCTCATTTAAAGCATCCAGAACAATGGGAAGCAGATCACCATCAGAGTCCTAATATAAAAGATTCATTTAGTCAGTAAAAGCAATATCATTTGCCTTATACCAGACAGGTGCTGTAAACATAGGCTAATTATTCACATACTAAGCAGAAAATCACTATTCATACACAAATCTGCTGGAGTTTGATGACTGCCTTATTTTTGTAAGTGATATGTGTGACGCTGATGTCAGTTTGTGAACTAATGATGTGTTGGAATGGGATCAGGATGCTAAATAGTGAAAAGATGGAGGTTAGCAGCTCTTTATTTTATGTGGTCCATTTGGCAGGAGAGAACTAGCCGTTCTTGAAAAAACCGTTGAGTTTGCAGTTTCACGTTCACATTCCTCCCTTTCGCGTCTTCTGTTTTTGTGGCTTCAAATAGTGGTCCAAGATAGTACAGACCTTCTATGACTTCTTCGTTGAAATTTTTTTTAGGAATGGCTACGGAGTTTCTATTGTTTGATTCTTTTGGTGGTGGTGGTGGACGTGGCTGGTGCTCTGGATCAGTTCATTCTGCATGTAGTTGGGTTACTATCTCCCGCTCAAGCTCTTTCATTGTTACATTGTTGCTTCGAGGAAAAAAATTACAGTAAGCCACCAATTTTAAAGGCCATCAGTAGACGCCGAAATCCTTGTAGCAATACCTGAATATGCAAGTTTCAATTTTCTGAACTCAAACTAGTTGCAACTACGACTGGACTTCACCAGGGGTCAGCTTCAAGCCCATATCTTTTTACTTTGGGTATGGACGAGATTACTAAAAATATTCAGGATGAGGTTCCATGTTGTATATTAACACAATCTTAACCAACGACATAGGGTAGGACTAAACCTAAAGTTAAAGTTATGGAGCAGTAGTTTAGAATCCCAAAGGCTTTGTTTAAGCAGGACTAAGACGGACTTCTTAAAGTGCAATTTTAGCAAAACCAGGACGATGGGGAGGAAGTAAATGTGGATGGTCAACAAGTACCAAACATGGACATCTTTAGGTATCTTGGGTTAAAAATCACATGGGGGACAGATAGACGAAGATGTTGCCCATATGATAAGAACAAGTTGGCTAAAGTGGAGGTCTGCTTCTGAGATGTCGTGTGATTGCAAAATTTCCCTCGAATTGAAGGGGAAAGTGATGAAGAGCAAGAAAAACAAGGAGAGGAAGCACAGTTAATCTGCAGTTTTTCTTATGTTACTTCTAAACATGATTGAGGGAAGGAGAAATTTCAGTAAAAAACCAAGAGAGTCCCAGCAAGAACATGATCTCAGAATCCACAAATACTGATTATTCATATCATCGCGAAGTAAACATACAAAATATAGCAAACCTTTGTGCTAGTCAGTGAATGGATGTGAAACACCGTATGATGGAAATCTGTGTATGCATTTGATCGTGCTCCTGTCCCAAGAAGTTTCTCACGCTTCTTACTTCCAAGAAATGCAACATGTTCAATCATGTGTGCAATTCCTTGCTCATCATCGTCCTCATCAATCGACCCCGCATGAACCTCCATGTGCGCTTCGAACCTGTACTTCAAACAACACTGCTATAAGGGAGAGGTATATACAAGGGAATGGGGTACAGGGGAGATGGAAATTGTACTGTTCAGCGTTGCAAAATGTGAGAGGCATATATATAAGACTCAGCTGATTTTTTCCTACCATGTAGTTTTACAAAGACACTTGCTACCTTTTCAAATCTACCAAGCAGCCAAAACTTTATCCAAGAGACTCAAGGATTTTCTTCAGCTCGCTGGAGCTCCAGCAACCTTCTATAAAAAATTACCAACTTCTCTTCTAAGATATGCACAACCATCTGCAACTAAAAATGGGTACTGGAACTCCAGAGCAGTGGAGAGAAGAGAGCCTTCCATCTGAATTTTCCTTTTACATGAGACAGTTATCCTAATAAGATGCCTCCCGGGAGTACTAATCCCAGCACTTCTATTGTTCTGATTGAGGTGCATGGGACAAGCTAAGCTACTGGCAAATAAGCAAACGTTCTAGCTACTATGGTACGTATACAAAACAAAAGGAACAAGGCGACTACTGCACAGTCATTTAGGTGTGAAAGCATTTGAGGACAATCAATTGCAACTACTAAAACTGGGCCTCTAATTCCAAAACTTTTGAAGTACTTCACTCTACCAGCGCCAGAATGTTTCTACTTTCTACACTGGTAGACATGCCCCCATCTCCACCAGGGCTCATCCTGATTTTTACAAACCCTTCAAGTAAGTCACTAAAGAATGAGCCTTGAAGGTCTCTTCAGGGCTAGGAGGGCCACTTAATGGAAAGAGGAATTATCTAAACACTGTTGTCAAGCAGATCATCAAAAACAAATATATATTTGAAGGCAAAGAGCAATTCACACGGATCACTGTTAAGATTATCCTTCCCTCTCTCCTTCCTCCCTCTCAACTTATATCTAACCTTAATTTCCTTTCTTATAAGTACATCAGACCAGATGTTAAGTTCTCATCGGCTCTAAAAGCTTTAGTTGTTAGAGGATGGGCCCATGCTTAACACTACCACTTACGAACGGCCCCAGGTTGCACTTGAAGAGACAAAACAGGGTGCACCACCAGCAAGTGCACTAATAATTGGATGGAAATTGTAACAGTATTTAGGGGCATTAAATGCAAAATAGGAAGAATGAAACCCAAGAACATTGCGCAAGATCTTTACTATCCCCTTTTATGTGGTATATAGAGCCATCATCCATTAGCCAGGTAGCACGGACACAAGCACCGCATCCAACATCAACACCGACCGGGACACCGGATACTGCAGTTTCCAAAAAACCAGAATTTGGGTGTAACATTTTTTTATTATATGTATCGTATGGGAGCTGATCCATTGCTCGCGCAGGCAACTTGCCAGCGCCATCTGATCGTCAATCCGTTGCCGTTGAACGGACCAGATCCAATTTTCCAACAATTTTCGCACAGGCAACTTGAGTTATGTGTGTGTATATATATGTATATACACACACATATATATAGGGACGTGATCCACAAGATCTGGCTTTCATTAAAGGCACCCGTGGTCCCCTACATAATGTAGCACACGTGAATTTTGACCAAAAATGCCCAAAATGCCTTGCAAGGAAGTAAAGAGTCGGAGGGAAGCACAGGCAAATAGGATGACGGTATGGTAAAGTTCACTGTCTGCTACATTATGTAGTGACAACGGGAAGTTCTAAAAAAAATTTAAATTTGGCCCGTTCATCGGCGATTGACGGACAGCTAGATAGTGCTAGCAACTTAGCTTAAGTTGCCAGCCCGGGAATTTAATCAGCTCCGTGTATGTTTGTATATATATATATATGTCAATAAAATTTCAAGTACATTCCACATGTAACATGAAGCCATACTTAAATCCAACATAGTACAGCACATCGTATAGAACAAAGTACTTCAGTTTTAAAAAGTGTTACAAACTGATGCAAATAGAGAAAACAGAAATAGGGTAACTAACTAAAAAAGAGCTTTTGGTTTTATCCTTCGAACAAGGACTCAATCTACATCAATTTTATCATCTGCTTCATTGCCCTTTTAACGTCCATCGTCTTATTGAAGTGGCTTAATTTCTTTCAAAAGGTACAAGAATGAAGGACGTCATCATGTCTCAACAGTTGAAGCATGACAGTCTCCGCAGTAACAAGAACTAAGGAGAAAACAAAGAGATGAAAAAGAAAGAAGAAGGGATATATATTGTTGGAATCCGGCAAGATGCTCAGTCCTCCGTCTCCTTCGTCTTCAACCCCTCTAGGTTAGGGAGCAGCCAGCAGCAACCGCATACAAAAAGAGAAAAATTTGTCTATCAAAGATAAAGGGTTTGGCTTAAGTATAATTCTTAACAAAAGCCCAATATTCTTTAAATATTACAAACTGACCCCAAATAAGTTTGAAATATTATATTTTGGCCAGATACATGTCGACAGTTCTTCAAGAAGGGTCCAACATGGTGTCGAATAATTTAAAAAAAAAATTGGACACCTTTGAGAGGTGTAGGACACATGCAGCCGTATCGATGACGTGTTGGGGCATCGGTAGGTGTCAAACACGATACAATCACAATTGTCTGGAGTGAGAATGGATGGTGCATTCTATTCGAAACAGAGTGGCTGAAATGTAAGAATCATGATTAGCTTGAGGTGCATGCTCTCTTATGCTTCGGGTGCACACTCCCAAAATTTTATGGGGTGTCATTCTTCTTCTTCACAATGCATACATTAATAATCGTCTTCCGTCAACTGACTATAAATCTTCTTTTGAGAAAGTCTTTCTCATCTTAAGCTGCTTGGGCAAGATCAAAGCTCAACTTCAGGTTATTACACCTTTTTTGGGGCAATCTTGTTACTTTCTACTTTAAGAAGTAAATTGTCGCTTGCTTGCACAAAGCATGGGTATGAGAGGGAGCAGGTGCAAGGTTTTGGAGCCGTTACTAGTATAGTGGATTTGGGGTGCGAGAAGGAGCAGATGCGCAGTATTGGGGTAGGAGCACCATTAAAAGTGGAGAAAATCCTGAACTAAGATCTGTGGTATCTAGATCAGGCGCAGAAGTAGGATATAGAGCTCTGGCTCCTGGCGACAGACCTTATTAGAGGATCTGGGATAGCGTGATAGACCTTTGGGAGTACTTAATGGATGCTATCAGTATTGCTCAAGTTCCCGTGCAGCATGAGCAAAGCACATGGATATTGACAGACATTTCATCAAGGAGAAGCTCAACATTACGCTGATGTAAATTCCCTTTGTGAAGTCAAAATCAAGTTGCTTATGTTATTATTCCATTGCCTGCAAGGTGTGGAAATTTATTCACCAACTTGAGGGGGAGGGATAAAAACTAGCCCGTTATTGGGAAGTTCTTTAGGTTCATGTCCTTTTAGGTCTCTCCTTCCCCCGTAAAACACTGAAACCTAACCCTAATCTCCTCACGAATACCTATTGAGAACTCGGAGCAGAACCGTAAGATTCAAACCCCAATATCACCAAAAAATGATGACAAAATCGCTTGGAAAGTGAAATCACATCCTGGCGACTTTGTTTCTGGTCTGACAAACTTATAAAGGCAGCTCAAGATGTTTCTAATGGATGATGGCTCTAATACCACGTTAAACGTGGATATTAGGGTTAGGCTTGAAGAAGGGGGGAGAGAAAGAGAGGTGAGAATTAGAGACAGGGATGATGTCTTAAAATGTTACACAGCAAGCCTGAATGAAGCAATAAGGTCATGTTCTTAACAATTACCTTGTGACAAAGTTTTATGCTATGTTACATGGACTCGGTGTCGGTGTCCGGATCGGATATGTGTCGAGCGTCGGACTCGCCTATTTTCGAAACGTGGACACCGTCTAAAAGTTGGACTCGGGTATGGGGACATGGCTAAAAAATTTAAGATACATAAAATACTTTAAATGAGATTGAGTGTTAAATATTTTTTTACTGGTATATATAAATTCCACAGAAATTATACATAATTACTGCCCTGAATAAATAGGTTCTTTCATTTTTGGTTGGACAATATACATTTTATTTTGATTTAGATATTTTTTGTACCTTTTTTATAAGTCAATGCCAAAAAGTTAGGGGAATAAAAAGAAAAGGAAAAAAAGCAAAAGAAAGGCTGTCAAAATTCAAAAGGCGGACCCACGTGACCAACTCCTGGCAGAAGGTACTCTCTCTCTCTCTCTCTTCTTCTTCTTCCTCCTCTTCTTCTCTTCTTTTCTCGGAGGTCGATGGCCATATCTTCTTCTCTTTTCTCTCTTCAAAGCATCAGAGATCTTCTTCTCTATCTTAAAAACCTTCACAGCTTCTCCTTTCTTCGATCCTTACCGTCGATCTCCGGCCAGAATGTCGACGTTGCATATCCGTCCGGCAGATGACGGATCCGACACGGATCCCATACCCGTGTCGGCGTCGAGTCGTGTCGACACCGCCCCTTCACCCCAAAGTGAAGGGTCCATGTAACATAGGTTTTATGCAAACATTTCTGACTTTAAAGTTCAAGCATTCTATAAAAGGCAACTTGCTATCTCAAAACAGCGGTTCTTAAGTCCTCTTTTTCTTATCCTTGATTTGATATGTCTTTTTTCTGCAAGACCACCACCG
Organism: Escallonia herrerae; assembly: GCA_033070095.1. Taxonomy (NCBI): domain Eukaryota; kingdom Viridiplantae; phylum Streptophyta; class Magnoliopsida; order Escalloniales; family Escalloniaceae; genus Escallonia; species Escallonia herrerae. The sequence goes on from JAVXUP010000133.1 coordinate 617,990, forward strand.
AGGACACCCCCCCCCCCCCCCCGCCCCACCAACTCCCAAGCGTGAAGCTCTTTTTGGTTTTATAGCAGGATCTCTCACAATACAATTATACCTCACCCGAAAGAGTATGAGTGAGTGTGTGTGTGTGTGTGTGTGTTTTTGTTGCCTTTTTGTTTGATCAAATGATTTATTTAAATTTAAAATTCCTCTTTACCAAGGGAAGAGAGCTTGGATAAGGTGTCCTGTCCTCTTGGATGTTCCAACTTACCAACTTGGACTTCCAGCATTTGCTTCAGACAGAAAGTTTGGGATTTAAAGTGTGCCCTCATGAGGCAGGGAAAAACATCAAAATGTTTCTTTTACGTAACTTGGATAGCTCAGTGGTCAATCCTGCACCAATCATTGATGAGTTGTCTCGCTCGAAAGCTATAACCCGCCCCCTGAACTCGGTATCCATTCTGCCCTTCGAAAGGCTATTGAAGCAAGTCCCGATCCGAGACTTCTCTTAAGGGAAAACCTAAAAAACTGATTTCAAGCAGGGTCGTCTGCTGGTTTATTCATTCTTTTTCTTTATTATAATTATGGCACTTCCAAGTTGAATTTTTTTTTTCTTTATAGCACGCATGCCTCCGTCCCAAAAAAAGCTTGATATTCAGTACATTCTGTCATGGGTGCTACTAGAAATAGTTGTTATTCGACCAGTTGATTGCCCGGTTGATTGATTTGAATTTCCTTATGTAAAGTGGATCAAAGGCCTCGTCTCTGTACCCTGCTGTAGAGGATGGGCCTTCAGGCGTACAAATTTCTTGTTAAGAAAAATTGGATTAAGCTTAACCGCTGCTTACGCACGGAGCTCACCCTCTATTCAACAAGGAGTCTCCGGAATAGCAATGCAAGTTCTGCGACTCCTAGTGCCGCTACCATAGACCAAGGTTTGAACAAGTCCAGTGGTGAACCTACAGGATGCCCGCGAGGGTCTCGACAGTTCTCAAACGAACTTCTAAGGATGACCGCTAAACATAAAAGATTTTCTATCATATATATAAACATGTAAGAAACAGAGCTAGGGGCCTTTTCCTCTGTTCCTATATGCTTTAATAGAGAGAATATCCCAGCTAGAATAGCAATAGGATATAGGAGAGACAAGGGAATGATTGGCCTTAGCTTAATAGCCGAGAAAAAGAGGTCTAAGCCCTGATTGTTTGTTTTGATCGATCCTCCTTGCTCGAACGAGACTGATGAATTCATCAAAAGTCGTTCGAAAGCTTTACTAAGGGAAGAGCGAGAGCGAGACGGGGGAGAGAGGGGGGGAGGGAAAATAGAATCAACCCAATTAATGCGTAATACTTCTATGTATGACATTATGAAGGTAATAGCTTCCCTACTTATATATATGCATGAGAATGTAAAATCGACAGAATATATGGCAGCTAAAGCTTTACTATCTTACCTGTTTGCTGGAACTTTATTGGGTAAAATGAGGTAGTGAAGTCCATTATTCAACTGTCCCCTATGTAACTTCGGGTGGGATGGAAGTTCCGCACGTAAAAAATCTTCTATTTCTGATATTTGGCTGCTTTCTATTTGAGGATCATATATATCCAGACACTGTTTCTCTAAAACACCTTCAGGCCAGGTGGTACTTGCTGCATGCGGTTCATCCGGACCTACAGCTGCTTGGGGAGCATGAACCTGCTTCACCTATGATTATGCATGCTATAGTCAAGCTACTAGGTAGTTTCTGGAAGCAAGAAGAGTCTTCTATTTGAATGGCTTTACAGACACTTGCAAACTCTTAAACATATAAGATTGCCAACATGAGCATCTCCATGCTAAACGTAAAAACTAAGGACAGATCATCTAACAAAAAGAAGATGATCTGGCACAAGTCTTATATGCAAACACAAGGAGAATTCACCTGATTTTATATGAAACAACTATTCCCAGATGTCATGCATATAAACATGTGCACCTTATGCTGGACTCGAGAATTGACAGCTATTTTTACTACCAACGATTTAGAAGAACTGTATGTGGGAGTCACCTCAAGATATTTGCCTCAGGTAATTTCTGATGATGTTCCTTTGTTGCTTGATGCGGCGGGCTACGCACGGAGATATCACCTTTTTGCTTAAAAACATGAGTTGCTGGGAACTGGGTATTGTGGAGTTGGCTCGGGAGTCGTGGAGAGGTATTGAAAATAAGGGCAGCCCCGCTTATGTTTAGCTCGCAAACTTAATTATCATCTTGACCTTTTTTATTTAAGTTTTACTATTTTCATTTGTTTACATAGCTTGGTTATTTTTTTACTTTATTAGTAATTACGGTTTGGAGATTCCCTATCACTAAAGTGTAAAGGGATCACTTTGGATTCACTTTTGAGAATTAAGAACTTTATTACTAAAGCGTGCTTACATTTTTGCCTGCAGGTATGTGAATTCCTACAGGAGGGCACAAAATAGTCTCATTTTGTAGGTATGAACTTAAACGTAAGGAAAAGTTGATTTCTTTGACAATGAATAATATGTTGAAGCAGAAGAAATAAACATTATCTACTTTTGCACATTGATGAGCTGAAGACTGTGTTAATCATACTGCATACAGTACCCCTTGCATTAACTTTGTTCTTTTCTTAGTTAGGGAATTCTAGCTACAGTGCAAAAGGGAATTAAATATGGGGAGGATAACAGGTTAAAGACTGTATTGTTAAAGACAGTTCCTTTATCTAGGTGGTGCAGCACAAGCGACAGAGGAAGTAGTTTTGGCACATATGGAAAGATGATAGTCATGTATTAGAGAACCGGTTTCCCTTTTAGTTGTTTATTCATGTTCCTTAAAGAATACTTCTTATGAGAAAAGGCAGCACCCCTTTTGGTGTTGTATGTATTCATTATTATCAATAAAGAAACCGAGTGATATAGCATACAGCAACTCCCACTACTTCACACCAAGTCATGATGCTCTATACAGCAAGAGTACTATGCTTACTCGTCTCACTAAACATGCACAAAAACATGTAATTGTTTTCCAAAATAAAGACCCAATAGGATCAAGTTCTTCGTGTGTCGACACCAATCAGAATCGCATGCAAGTGACTGCAAGCTCACCACCAAGGGAAGAGATCAAACAGCTCTGTGATATTAATTCAGCCAACGAACGTATTTGATTATTCGATTGGAAAGTTCATAGATTAAATTGCAAGCACATTAAGAACAAATACTTAAAGCCAAGTGAATATTCATATTCTATGTACGAGTTATTCATCTGCATTTATGCAGCTTATAAACGATACATGGGAAGCAGTTCATATAAGTAGCGTGCCTATTGTCATTCCAGTTTGGTCAAACTCAATATAATAATGTAAGTAAGTTACATTGCGTTGTGGATAAAAATCGAGTTAGCATTGAAGTAATGTTGGCATACGCTACTACCTCTGTTCAATTGGATTTTCACCTTTGTATTTTTGTGAGTTCCTATGATAGATTTAGTGCACGTAAACATTGACTTCAAACATCGCTTCTACCCTAGCTTGACTTGCCAAACGTACTTACTAACTTATTGTTGCTACTTGAGTCCAATTTAATGTTTACATGTACCAAAATGTATCATAGGAAACCAATAAGGAAAAATCAATAGAACAGAGGGAGTAGTAATTAGGAGGAGCTTCAGACTAAATGGTGAAGCAGAAGGTTGAGCATAATCACAAACAATAAATGAAATGGAATTTACGAACTTACAGACACATTCGCGAGACCACGTTTAGACAGGTGAAACGTAGATTTGTCCAGAAATACTCCTGTCGTAGATTTCTTCAAACCAATCTGTTTGCGGTGCCCATAACTGAAGCAAGAAAAGCGCTTAAATTGATCCAACGAAGTTGTTTTATGCGGAGATTCATTGAGGAAGGAAGTATATCGTTTCAGAGCATTCTACAGTTCAAAAATAAAATACAGTAAGCTAACAAAAGAGACGAAAGTAAAGCAAATTGAAAGAAATTTACTTCTCCAGTAAAAAAAAGAATCAAGATTCTTTTTACAGATATAAGTATGCATAAAACTGTCCCGTAGGGAAATGTATACAGGATATATTTAGAAAGTGAGCTCCCAAAAGAACTCATCCACGAGATGTACAGAAGCCAAGTGATCCCTCCCTATGTCAAAATGACCAAAGGCTCAAGAATATATAGTGCAGGCACTGCATCGGACCTTATTCCTAGACGAGACAAGACACAAGGAGCCATACTCCATATCCTCCGGAACCACCTCAACACCCGGAATCCTCTACAATGTCTCAGAAAGTCCAATTAGATCTTCGCATACTCACCATCGCCAATACAAAAGCCCCAAACGCGCCTAGGGACAAATTCGGCTGACTGATTGAGTGGTGAGGAACCAAGGTGCATTTGAACAGACAAAGGGGGATGCAACGAAAGGGGGAAGAGAAAAGGCTTGCTTCACCGGTGCAGGGAATCTGCAGAGGCACACAAGACCGATGTCAAAAAATTCGATAACACTCGGAACTAAAACTTGTGGGGATTACACAGGGAAAGAAAGACTTAGTGAAAGAAACCTAATCTACTTAAGTACCAAAAATACCCCACTAGCATGACTAGACTTAATGCTATCCCCAACCATTTAGATAAATAATTACAATTACATCCCATTTATAGAGCACAAAGAACATTGCTTAGATCCAACTGTTCAAAAGCCCCAATTACCTATTGCATCAAACTCAATGAAATAAGGGAGATTGAGTAACCAGAATAAAAGTGACCAACTTCCATTGTGATCTTCGATAATAGCACTACTTCAACGAAGTACCCACATTTGAAGTTGCTGAATGCAGACTGTTGAGTATGATGGAGTCTATGTGCTCGACAATTGGCATTTCATGGACAATATTGTTTTGTCATGGGAAAGGAACATCGCAACCTTCGCAGGTGATTCTGAAACATCATAATAGTCACATAAAATCCACAAGGCTGGCATGGGACGTCTCTGACGCTAATTGGTGCAGACAGGGGCAGTCGAGAACTCAACCCGCAAAGCTAGCTATCCAATGGAGGAACCACAACTCAAATATAGATCCTCAAACGGACTGCAAATTAGATCAAGGTATTCGGATTCCAGCAATAAGTTCCGACAAAACTTATGCTGAGACCAAGAAACTGACATATCATCACAGAACAGGGCACAAACGCAGAATACATTTAGAACCAACTATGCAGAAATTATGATGTCCCCGTTTACAGGGGACAGGGGCTAACATCAGCAAGTCGGAGCACCGAGATCGACCTCGTATGATAGCCATCTAGTCGAAGGCTATCATACGAGGTTGAGTTTCACGATGGAAGTGTGAAAAGAATCAAAGACAGATAAAGAAAATGCACGGTCTAGGTCACTACCTGCATAGCGTTATTACATTTAAATACGAGCCATGAGGGTGAAAATGACAAGCTAGGAAACCTAGAGTAATAGTGCAACTTATTTCAACAGTAGGCTACCCTGTAACGTTTTTGTTCTGGGCAAGCTACCCAACCAACTAGCTTGAAGGCGAGGAGGAAAGGCAGACCATCAATCCTACCAATATAATTAGTCAACGACGAAATTTAGTGTGTAAAAATGAAGTTCTTAATTCTTTTTTTCTTCAGCTACTCTTCTTGAGGTAAATAACCACCTTGTACCTCAACGTACCTTTCCCTTTCTTTGCTCTTGTGAATCTCACCTCCACCTCCGCTTCACTGGTAAATTCGTCTCATGGATTTCCATCCACACTCTCAAGGCTTCAGCTGCCCATATCAACAGATAATCCCAGCTCACTGATACCCACGCCTAACAAGCTGCTGTCAAAAAGGAGAGAAAACATGATGTAATAAACTGGCAGAGGCAAGCAAGATTGACTGACCATGTCACACCTACCCTCTCAATATAGGAAAGGGAAACAAGAATCTGTCCACAAAAGAGAGGGATTGCATCGAAAAATGAGACATGGGAGACTAAGAGAGTCCACCATGCCGCTCTTCAAGAGGACTAACGACATTGCAACCAACATGAACGCCAAATGCATCAAGGACAGTACCATCTCCTCTGGGCATGTGTTTATTTGTAACTCCTTGCTCATCCATGACCATTCAGCCCATAGGACATCTACAAACCCCAAGGCAATTGTCCTTTAGTCACAGCAAAAGAAATACTCTCCCAAATCCATGTTCAAATAATTAGTGGTATCCCAAAGGACATGTAACACCACTGTGCTAAAAGAAGACAACCGCCCACCGACCCCCGACTTCTCTCACCACAATGTTATCCAACACCTCCATCCTGATTTCTTGTAATAAATGAAGTCACAAAACTAACTTTTGCGGACAAACTTCACTACTTTCTTCTGACTGGGTCCTGCAACCCCTTCTGTTTCAAGAAGACAAAGATCTATACTGCATGAAGAACAACTTAAAGGTTTAATCTCACCTTAGACATCTCCACCTTCCTTAGCCCGTTCATGTTTATGATCTCTCTGGTAATCAGATTACCTCCCATCCCAAGTCGCCATTCCCTCCCTGTCCATCATAAGCGTTACAACTCGACTCAATTATTGAAATAGATTCAAAAGGCACTCTCTATTGAAACACCACGAATTTCAAAGTTCTTCATACTCCTCTCAACACTGGTAATGCGTTGTTCCCAACCTATCCTGGTAGTACCCAAGGGCCCATTAGGGGTCCCTCTTTGCACGAACACATCGACACGGTCAACGTCAATTTTTTCAACGCATCGAACCGGTCAAAGTGTGCACGCTCATGTCACGTGCGTTTCTTGCTTCGCAAGCCTTAGTCACCAATTATTTCATGTTAGCGTGACTCACGGTACCACGTTCGTCGCGCCGCGACCACCAGAGCACCTTTTCACCAAAAACATCGACCGATGGCGCAACCGGAGCGACGGGGTCAAGGGCAAAGGCCTTGGCCAACCCCATGGGGTCGGCCTCGGCCTCCCCCAAGGCCATGGGGTCGGCCTCGGCCTCCATGGGGGGTTCGCCTTGGCCTCCCCCCCCCCCCCCGGTTTTTCACTTTTTGTGCAAAGTCCTTTTCGCGTTTTGTTCGCTTCATACACTTTGTATGTGACTTTAGCACCTTGTTCGTCACGTGGGTATGACTCACGGCAACACGCTCATCGCAATGCAACTTCTGGATTCGTCATGCCCATCAAAGCACCAACCGTCGGCGCGCCCAAAGTTCACCAAAAGGGGGAGTGACGTTCGCACATCAACCTCGTGACATTCGCCGTCCGTCACTCCGCGACCCTCGTTGCCTGGACGTCACTCTGCAACTGTCGTCGCCCGGAAGTCACTCCGCGACCCCCGTCGCCGGGACGTCACTCCGCCTTGCCCGTGCACCGCGCTACTGATACAGTCGTGCCCCCGGGCTCCCTGTCACACTACAGTGCCCTCGGCACCATACGCATTCCGTCGCGACCATACGCATTCCGTCGCGCCCATACGCCGTGCCACTAACACAGACGCGCCCCCGGCAACTCACTCACTCCGTCGCTCCCCTGCGCCGCGCTACTGATACAGTGGTGCCCTCGTGCTCTCTGTCACACTACAATGCCCTTGGCACCATACGCACTATGTCGCGCCCATGCGCCGTGCCACTAACACAGACGTGCCCCCGGTACCTCACTCACTCTGCCGCGCCCGTGTGCCGCGCTACTGATATTGCCGTGCCCCTGGGCTCTCTGTCACACTACAGTGACCTCGGCGCCATAGTCACTCCTCCGCGCCCGTTCGTCGCATTGCTGATGCAGCCGTGCCCCCAGGCTCTCTTTCACAATGTTGTGCCCCCGGGCACCATACACACTTCACCGCGCCCGTGCGCCATTTCCATGACATATGCCCGGGCACAAGGTATGGTCTCGCGACGGTCGTCACCGCGCCCGTGCGCTTCTTCCCATGACATGTGCCCCCGGCACCAGGTATGGTCTCGCTACAGTCGTCGCTGTGCCCGTGCGCCACTTCCATGACATGTGCCCCCGGCACCAAGTATGGTCTCGCGACAGTCGTCACCGCGCCTGTGCGCCACTTCCCTGACATGTGTCCACAGCACCAGGTATTGTCTCGTGCTGTAGGCACCGCGCCCATGCACCACAATCATGTTACATGCTTTTGGGGGCTCCTTTCGTAGTGCTCTAGCACGAGAACCCCTCACAGCGGGATGGACTCGTTACCACAAAGTCATCGTCGCCACAGGATGGGCTCGTTACCACAAAGCCATCGCCGTCACAATCACGGGGGGCTCCGTTCGTAATGCTTCGGTACGAGGACCCCTCGCAGCGGGATGGACTCGTTACCATAAAGTCATCGCCACCACGGGATGGGCTCGTTACCACAAAGCCATCACCGTCACAATCACGGGGGGCTCCGTTTGTAGTGCTTCGGCACGAGGACCCCTCGTAGCGGGATGGGCTCGTTACCACAAAGCCATCGCCATCTTCATTTCGGGGGCTCCGTTTGTAGTGCTTCGGCACGAGGACCCCTCACAGCGAGATGGGCTCGTTACCAAAAAGTTATCGCCGTCTTCATTTCCGTGGGGGCTCCGTTCGTAGTGCTTCGGCACGAGGACCCCTCACAGCAGGATGGGCTCGTTACCATAAAGTTATCCGTCTTCATTTCCGTGGGGGCTCCGTTCGTAGTGCTCCGGCACAAGGACCCTTCGCAGTGGGATAGGCGACTCCTTCGGGACACTATCTCCATCAGGGTGCCTTCGTGACTGGCCTACATGCTCCGGCACTGGGGGCTCGCGTCGGCACCCCTAGGGACTATGACCCCAGGGTCACTCCGAGACAGGAGCAAGTCTTCGGAGGGCATCACGCCTAGTCCACCTGGCAGCTGGGCGTCGGGTCTTCCCCATCGCTGCCAGGTCTGTGGGACTCTGCAAGGGCTTGGATTGGTGGCTAGATCAAGGGAGTTCTCTGGCCACACCGACGCTGTGGGAGCCGGTCTTTCCAGACAGACAGAGCGACGCTGTGCGAGGCAGGCCGAGTGAATATGCGATTCAACAGTCCGCGGAGCACCGGCAGCTGTGGACCCCTCGGTGACGTGTCACTCCCGGGGACGCCACGTGTCGCGTGATGACATCATCATCTCAACCTCTATAAATAGAGGTCTTGAGAATTCATTTAAACGTTTGGACATTTTCTGACGCTTGAACATTCTCAGAACATTTTTACTTTCTCACTCTAGAATCCTAGAGAGAGAAACATACAAGACCTTGACTCTGGACCTAAGCATCGGACTGTGACTGTCGCCGTGTATTCACTATACACCATTGCCCTCGCAGCACTGCCACCCTCAGGCTCTGTCTGGGAAGCCCTTGGTCTCTACCCTTGCAATGTCCCACATCATCACACTTGGCATCTGACTCGGACTGCATTCCTTGTGGCACATCCACGTCAACTGCGAACCCACTTTCCTTGGCATCACACGTCATGTTGTTTCACATCGTCTATACCCATTAATAATGACGGAGCTATGGACTTGTGGTTCGTGTCGCGGCTAATGGTACTTTAACCTCTATGCTTTTGTCAGATATTGAAAAGCTTAAGACAAAATTCTAGTGTTGCCCCACCAACAAAATTGTAACTAGATATGAAGAGCAATGAAAGACAAGCGTGGGTTCAAGAAAACTTGCAAGAAGCCACTATGTAAGTACATTTGTAGGAACTTCTCACCTGATTAACAGCAATCTAAGGAGAGAAAGAAGTAAAATTGATATCCACAATTGTTTTAAATTAGGAAATGTGGTGTGAACGTCGGTGTTGGTCAAGCTGGTTGTGCACAGATAGCATGGGTAAAATGATTATGCCACAAGCAGTGAACTGTCATGTTAAGAAATGCGCTTCTATCCAGTCACGCGCATAATACCAATATGGCAGATGATGTTTGATTCCAAAAGTATAAAAAAAAACATGCTGAAAAACGATAATACAGGCCTTCCTAACCTAGTTCAAGCTGGAACACAACCCTACCTAATCTATTTAACTCACACATTATTTGTCCTACATGTAATATTTCTATAGCACAACTGTGAGAAAACTCAACTAGCGTAACTAAGCAAATTGGATGAATCAAGATACGACGATAAGAAAATAGGATGAGGAAAAGTGAAAAAATGAGCACCTTGGGAGTGATCAAATGAGCACGGTTTCGGCTACGTCTATGCGAGTGCAGCAAAGTGATTGTCTTGTTGCGAGTCAACTTGTGATGAGAATCGGATGGGTCGTTAGAAGAAGTGGTCGGAGGAGGGTAGAGGAGGGACTTGACTCGTATGGGAGCCAACACTGGCTTTGCACCGAACATCACTGACGAGGTCTGCATAGTTCCCAATTTTGCTTCCAAAACCAGCCGCTAATCGATAGTCTGTCTATGTATTGGTGATGCGTGTTTTGCAATTTGTTATCTGTGTCTATCTTCTATAAGATTAAGATGCGAAGAGGGTGAGGACGGTTCACGAGTTAAACTACGTTGAACAAAATCAATGTCTTCGTCTTACAATTAGCCGACCCTCTGTGTTGTGTATGTGTGTGTGGCTAGGACAATGTCAGTGGTGACGGTTTGGCCAAATCGGCTATCGGATTTTTCTCTATTTTTACGGATGGCTGGGTTGGGTTCCGCATGGCTTATATGACAAATCATGCGGTGATAAGGGTTAAGTCTCTCTCTCTCTCTCTCTCTCTCTCTCTCTCTCTCTCTGGTTTAAGAATTATTAATAATAAGACTTTTAAAATGTGTGATGTGATGACGTGAGAGACGTAAATAAAGTGGGTGAGCCCTCTGCGCGTAAGGAAATGAGATTGCGCACGCATGTTCAGTGTCACAAAAGAGTATGGTTTGAGTTTGATGTCAGATAAGACAATGTTGGAGAGCCGACGGCATTTGAAAGAACTAAGGCAACCTGGGCAAAGTTGGCGAACTCATAGTGAGGGCAAAGGGGGAACTAAGTATAAGGACACAGTCCAAATCCAATGTCATATCATGGAGTCGAGGTAATTAGCCAAACAACTTTGTCTCTGTAAGCAAATCGATTTTAAAATGAGAAAGGGAGATGTGAAGTCTTTAGGATTGTTGTCGAGATGAGTTCAGCTAAGGATAACTTGTCTTTCTTGGTATATGGCTGAGTGACACTTCACTGAGAGTGCCCTATATGCTAGTGTTCTTTCATAGCATCGTACTCACTTGTTTTTCCTGCCTCCCACAAGCTTCACTCCATTCACCTAGTAAGTCCGACTCAGACATCGCCATGTGGTGGAGTAAGCCCCTCGATCCACCCACATGTCCAGTACCCTTGTTGAGTACAATGAAGGTGTCAAGAGATGCAAAGAAACATGATATTGGTGGATAAGCTTCAACGCCCCGACTGTCAGGTGGGGAAGGCCCTCAAAAGTTACTGTTAAAGTTTTGATCAACTCTTTCACCAACTTTAACGGTACTTTTAGACCACTTTTGAGCCGTAAGCTAGATTCTGGAGTTGACAAAGAGGAACTTTTGATTCTTATCTATCATGAAATTCATTCGTGTCAGGGGCTTATCCAAGTAGCAGAATTAGCTTCCATTTTAGATTAACTTCCTGTTATTTAGCCATAACGGAAATTAGGGTCTTTCCGGTTCAGAGTACCTTAACGCAATATAGATAGAAACAACGCTTGTAAGGAGTCTTATTACAACAAAGAAATATAGGCTTGCCTGTTATCCACACCAGAATAAATAAAGTTTTTTAAAATAAAAAAAAACCTGCTAGTGGAGGAAGATCTTTTAGGATAAAGGACACAGTGTATTGCTTTTCATGGGTGTAGTGAAAGCAACAAAATTTAATTGGGAAGAAGTTCTTGCGCTCAGAATCAATCATTTTGTGATTATTCCAATGTGTAGTTTTTAACCACTATTATGTTCCAATCCAATCTCGGTGGTTTAGAGAAAGCAGCCTCTCTTTTTCATTTTACAGATTAGACACGATAGTCATGCATAAATCATGGGTTATCTAAGAACCATACGTCTAATGCCATGGTTGGCGCTAGACCCGGCAAAATATTATCCGGACCCGCGGGTCTACCCGTACCCGCTCAAAAAGGCCGGGTAGAGGTACACATATTGAAGACCCACTGAAATTAGACACTTACCCGAACCGATCCATAATTTTCAGTTTGGGTCAAGTATGGGTACGGGTTACCCGGATTTACTTGGCTTGTGTGCTATAAAAATGTTTTTAGGGTTTCTTAACTTAATTCCCCCTTCATTTTTTTCTCGTCCTACCGCCGCTCTCTCTCTCTTTCTCTCGCACTCTCTCTCTCTCTCTCTCTCAAACCGTCCATGCCAAACCCACAAACAGTCACCAGTCGCCACCATGTAGACTCCATACTCCATAAGATCGCAGATTCGTGCCTCCGCCGCCGTCTCTTTCCCCTTCGACCATAACCGCAGTACGCATGACCACTACCGTGCCGTCAGTGCACCTCCGCAAATCTACAAACACTGATACCGTCAACGGCGGCCACTTCCACCGCAGATCTATCGACGGCCACTTCAACCGTCGTGGGATCTATCGCCGGCTACTTCAACCTCAGATCTAATGCCGGCCACTTCAACCACAGACCTAACGGTGGCCATTTCCACTTACGTCACCTTAAAACCCCTTCAACTTCTTTCAACCCCCGTTCTAGTTTGGTGTGATGCTACTATTGTGATGAATGATTTTATTTATTTCTTTGTAATTTGCATGTATTTGTTAATTATTTTGTTCAGATCCGTAGATGTATGAATGGTAGAGTATGTTGTGACTTTCAGTAGTAGATTTTGATGGTGGTTATGTAGATGTGCAGATTGTTGTGTTGTGAATTTTGATGGAGGAGAAATATAGAACATTCAAGAATGAATTTAGCTGTTTAAAATGACAAAGTGATGTAATTAAAATTTGTTTTATTAAAACAATAATTAATCAAAATACCCGCAGGTAATACCCTACCCGCAAGGGTAGGGTACGGATTCTAAAAATGCCTACCTAAAAAAATTGGGTAAAATATACCCAATCCATTTTTACCCGGACCCGACCGGGTTTTACCCGAATCCGGCGGGTATACCCATTTGCCAGGTCTAGTTGGCGCAAAGATAATCGAAGATGGGTGCTAAAAAACATCACATAGAAAGTGGCAACTAGGTAAACCTAGTTAAGAGACGAAGGTCATAGCCCAGAAGCAGACCACAGCCATGTTAGTACCTTGTGCGACTCTCCTGGGGTGGCCAGGTAAAGGTCATGCCTTGCCCAAGTTTTGTGCCTTAGCCATTTTTTTGCTTTTTTCCATTTGAAGTCTTCGAGAGCGCGTTGGGTGGAGCGTTTTGCTTCTACCGAGTTGACTTTGTTAAATTGTTGAACTAAATAGTGATGTCGCATAGAAAGTGGTCCCAAACCCCGCAACATATGCATAGCCAAGATTGGCTACAACATAAGCCTCTCAGGTGTGATATATTAGGTGTAGGATAGTATGAGATTATCCTTATAAGTCCTTGCCTAAGCTCTTAGGAATACCTACGCGGGTGGCTTTTTAAGAAAGGTATGCTCTAAAGTGTAACTGTGGACCGAGCCGTTACACTAGGGGGCATGCAATATTATGGGTGAGCGTCAAACTAATACGAACCGCTCAAACTAATCAAACTCAATTGTTCAACGGTTCAGCTTCACATTCTCAAACTGAACACGGTTTGTTTTGATTCATGGATCAAACTTTTTTAAAATCGAACACAAACCAAACTAAATGACGTATGATGTATTAATTTATGTTTGGTGATATTCATTGATAATTTTTGCATAAATAGTACTAAGCAAATCCAAATAAGAAAATAACGAGAGCAATTATAACACAAAAGTCTGGTGCACAATACCTCTTTCGCTATCACAACAAGACCATTAGGACGTTGTCTTCCTTAAGTCCAGTATTTTCCCTATTTTTCCCACTAAGTAATTATGTTACAACCATGTACAATGACTCATTCTTCCTCGTACATCAATGATAAAAGCATAAATGAGCTTTCATTATAGCACAATGCTTATACGTTATGTTAACACGAGCTTTTTGATATTGATGTAACAAGATAATGTGCAATTAAGATAAAATATAACTTTAATTTTGAATGACATTCAAATCTAATAATAACTGTGCGAAGGAAGAACTTTTTAATAAAAGCACAATCCGACCAAACCTAACCGTTTAAAACCGATTAGACTGAACTGTCCAAACAGAGATATTTGGTTTGGTCCAGTTCAAAGTTGAGGAGTAAGGGTTTGTTTTGCAGTTTGACCCCCAAACAGAACCATGCTTACCTTTATGTGGTAAGCATAGAAGCAATCCGAGTGCTCTTGCACTTTGTGCAAAGCTCTTGCACTTTGTGCACTTGCATACTTGCACATCCAAATGTAAAGCATTTTTTATGGTAGATCTAATTTAAAATGATAGAAGTGGGTAAGTGTACATTTTTTGCTAGATCTATCACTCATTTTTCCCACGTGCATAAGGTTGCACCACGTGCATAATGTGTATGTGAGGAGGTTTGCGTAGGATCTAAATCTATCACTCACAAACTAAGTTCAATAGGGCCAGGTATTTTTAGTGATCAATTCAACACACTATCAAGAAATAATGGTAGGTTAACGACTATTTGGCTTAAAATTTAGACTTTCTAAAGTCATTATCATGTGTATCCATTGGGATTGAGCCCTAGCACCAACCACATGAATGATCTATTTAATATAAACTAGTTCCACCCCGTGCTTTGCACACGACAGGAAGAACTGCTAAAAACCCTTACTTACATGTCGAACAGTAATAACAAAATGAGTAATAAATAATAATAATAATAATAATAATAATAATAATAATAATAATGTTGTTTTCACATTTTTATGAGTTTTTTTTTTACTTTTTGCAACAACAATAATAATTTGTCTTTTGAAGTTTATATTTAAAAAAAAACTCACTAAGAAGAGAGAGAGAGAGAGAGAGTTAGTTACTTAGTTACTTAGTTAGTTTTGAGACATGTTGATGTGGAAAAAGAGAAAATAAAATTTTATTTGATTAATTGAACACCAAATATCATAATAATAGGCATGCCAAGTAGGAAAGAGAAGTTTACATTTTCTCAACTTTAGCTTTACTATATATATAACATGATGTGGCTTTCATTCATAATTTGAGCATTTTCTATCTATATATTAGTGATAAGAATGCGTATGTGTCCACTATAATATACTCATGATCATGGTGTATAGGATAGATTAGGGTACCTCCTTTCCAGTGCATACACAGATAGAGAATGATCATAATAAAATATATAAATTAATTATTATTCACATCGTTAGATGGAACTGGATAACAATCTAATATGTTGCAGTACGCAAAGATGATATAGTTTATCTTGGCCATTCTACATGCTATTATAGTGCCTGCATTGAATATGGACTATCTGAGACTATTTATATTTCATTTACTGTGACTTTCTAAATAATCTCTACAACTAATGCAATGTTCTTAATCATATTAAGGGGGTTGTATCAGTCGAGTCATTAAGCGGAAGCTTTGAAATACCTACAAGTGAGATACATCATGTATCTGTACATTGTTATCTTGGGATTCTTTTAATGTATAACGCCAGCATATACTCTCATAAGACATCCACATTTATCGAAATTCACATATGATGACATAATAAAGTGTAATATCCCGTACTTTTTTCGAGCAGGTTAAAGTAACTATCTGTGACCCGAGAAAAATAATAATAAATAAATTGGCATTAATTTGGAGCAATGGTCGGGTATTAGTAGAGTATGGAATGTTAAAAACAATTTTAGGGTCAAAATGTAATTTTATAAAGTTGTTGGGGCCACTTTATACGAAACTTAGTGGGACGAAACTATAAATTATTGTTTTAGATGAAAAGTAATGAGATGAGTGGTATGTATATATATTTTGGTGATATCTAGGGTTAGTGTTAAATTAATAAAGAGTAGGAAGGTTTTTGGGGTAAAAATATAATTTTGAAAACGTCTAAGGTCATTTTATAATTTTGAAAAACTTTGGGAGCCAATGTGTACTTTTGTAAAGTATGCACTTATGTGTCAATTTTTTTAGAAAAATTGGTTTAATGAAATGCCACCTCCTACTTCCTAGTTAATGACTAATGGACTTATATTATAAACAAAAATGAGGGGATAAGTCTTAAGGGGAAAAAAGGAGAAATCTTTTGGGGAGCAAAGTGAAAATTCGCAAAAGACAAGAACAAAAGAAGAACAAACAGTGAAGCAGAGCAAGAATAGGAAAATATGGGAGGAAGAACCAGCTTCGGGCGAGGGGAAAAAGGGAGAAATTGAGGAAGAAATTCAAAGAGTAATTCTTCCCCTTCCTCTTAGTATCTGATTTCTTTTTTGTGTGTGATTAAAACACCGCGGATGTGTGTTTGGTTTCTGTGCAGCGTGTATGGCTGCAGTGGGTGTATGTGTGTGTATTTGGGTAACTATGTGAATAATCTTGTGGGTTTGTGTGTGTTATGAAGAGATTAGGTGGAATTGGGGGTTTTCAGTGTGTTGGGAGGTGTTTGTGTGTGCTCGAGTGTGTGACCGTGAGTGTTAAGTGTGTGACTAAACTGTGTGTCTGTATGATCTTAGAGTATGCGTTTGTGTTCATGTGTGTAATATGTGTGCAATAGTGTGTTAATGTGTTTATTATATGTATGTCAAAGTGTATCAGGTATGGGTTTAGAAAAGTGGTAGAGTGTGTGGTTGTGAACTGCGTGAGTGTGTGAGCAAGTGTGTGTCGACAGTAAGAGGAAGAAGATGGAAGTGTGTGTAGTTTAGGTGCAATAATGTGTGCATTTAATTTGAACAGTGACTTTTTTGTCACTAAAGATATAAATTATTTTAGGCAGTTTTTTCAGAATTTTTATAAATAGTTCAGACCAAAATTAGACAAAGTCCAACATAGTAACTTCCAATATTTTTACAAGACGTAAGCTCTGGAATTTTTCGAGAATTTTTAGTGTCTGCAAAGGATGCTAAATTAGGGTATCGATTAAAAAGAATTAGTCATTTATTTAGCATAAAACCAAGCTATTTTAATCTGAAAATTTTAGAAAAAACCTTAATTAACTGGGATGTTTCATTTTCTAAAATTTCGTGCCATTCCGAGACAGATAGGTATTTTTAGCAGAACTGGCTTCTGAGCGTTCGGCCCGGGCACTAGTTCGTGGCCGGGCGCTGGTTCAGGATTTTCGGACGAAAATTCTCTAAAATACTTATTAGCCTAAAAATGACTTCAAAATGCTAAAAACAGTCTTTTAAGGTATTTTTGAAACATTTTTTAGATTTTTCTGACGTCGAGAACGCCAGGGGTATTTTATAATTTATCACCCAGATAGGGTATTTTGGTAATTTAAATGTAAAAGGTATTTTGCACAAATTCACATATTGTAAGGATATATTAGTGATTTCGATTACGAAAAGGCTATTTTGACGATTTAAGGATAAGAGGGGGTATTTTAGTAATTTGTCACCCTGAGGAGCTATTTTGATAATTTGACATAAAAAGAGTGTTTTTAGATAAATTAACATACTGGAAAGTTATTTGAGTGATTTTAGTTACATGAATGCTATTTTGGTGATTAAGGGTGCGATGGGTGTTTTTGGTAATTTTACATCCTAGGACATTTTGATAATTTACATACCCGGTGAGGGTGGTTCATTTTTTGAGTATACGTGAGTCCGTTTTGAGTTTATAATGTTATAGTGTAGACTGTATTCTAAGCAATTAATTATTCTGTGTAGGTTAAAACAACAAACTTTTTTCCGTTTAAATAGCTTAGCTTCGGATCTATGTAAGGATTTCTATTTGAACCTGTTCCCAACCTATTCTGGTCGCACTCAAAGGTTCACTTGGAGTCCCATTGTGCATGACACGTCCACACAAGCACAGTATTCAACGCTTTGAACCGGACAAAGTGCGCGCGCCCAAGTCACTTGCATTCTTTGCCTCAAACGCCTCACGCGCGACTCAGTCACCAATGATTTCACGCTACCGTGACTCACAGTACCACGTTCGTCGCGCCGCGACCACCTAAGCACCTTTTCACCAAAAACATCGATCGTTAGTGCAACCGGAGCGACGGGATAGGCCTCAGCCAAACCCATGGGGTCGGCCTTGGCCTTTCCCCCGGTTGTTCACTCTTCGCGCAAAGTCCCTTTCGCGATTTGATCGCTTCATACACTTCGTACCTGGCTTTGGCACCTTGTTCGTCACACGGGTATGTTTCACGTCGACACGCTCGTCGCAATGTAACTTTCGGATTTGTCATTGCCCATCAAAACACCTTCCGTCGCAAGCCCAAATTTCACCCAAAGGGGGAGTGGCCTTGGCCTCCCTTCATGGGAGTTGGCCATTGGCTTTGGCCAACCCTTAGGTTCGGCCTCGGCCTCCCCAGGGGTGGTGGCCTTGACCTTCCCCCATTTTTGGCCTATGGCCTCCGCTCCCTCGCGCACTTGTTTTCTCAAGTCTTTGCACCTCCGCGATGTTTATGGACGTTCGTGCATAAACCTCCCGATGTCCGTCGTGCATGAACCTCGTGACGTCCGTTGTGCATCATCCTCGCGACGTCCATCGTGCATCGACCTCGCGACGTCCGTCGTGCATCAACCTCGCGACGTCCGTCGTGCATCGACCTCGCGACGTCCGTCGTGCATCGACCTCGCGACGTCCGTCGTCCGACGACCGTGTACCATCACTTCCCACTTTATCATTACTACATGTTGCATTCATTATCTTGTTATGACAGGTACACTCAGCTCACATACCGTCTTCGGGACACCCGAAGCGCGCCCATACGCCATCTTCATGATACGTGCCCCCGGCACCAAGTATTGCTTCGCGACGTTCGTCGCCGCGCCATCTTCATGATGCGTGCCCTCGGCACCAAGTATTGCTTCATGACGTTCGTCGCCGCGCCACCTTTATAACATGTGCCCCGACACCAAGTATATCTTCACGACGTTCGTCGCCGCGCCATCTTCATAACATGTGCCCCGGCACCAAATATATGCTCTGCGACCTTCGTCGCCGCGCCCATGCGTCATTCTTATCACATGTGCCCCGGCACCAAGTATATGCTCCGCAACCTTTGTCGCCGCGCCCATTCACCATTCTTATCACATGTGCCCCGGCACCAAGTATATGCTCCGCGACCTTCGTCGCCGCGCCCATTCGCCATTCTTATCACATGTGCCCCGGCACCAAGTATATGTTCCGCGACCTTCGTCGCCGCGCCCATCGTCGCCGCGCCCATTCGCCATTCTTATCACATGTGCCCCGGCACCAAGTATATGCTCCGTGACCTTCGCCGCCGCGCCCATACGCCATTCTTATCACATGTGCCCCGGCACCAAGTATATGCTCCGCGACCTTCGCCGCCGCGCCCATACGCCATTCTTATCACATGTGCCCCGGCACCAAGTATATGCTTCGCGATCTTCGTCACCGCACCCATGCGCCATTCTTATCACATGTGCCTCGGCACAAAGTATTGCTTCGCAACGTTCGTCGCCGCACCACTTTCATAACACGTGCCCTGGCACCAAGTATTGTTTCCACAACGTTCGTCGCTGCGCCCATGCGCCATTCTCATGATACGTGCCCCCGGCACCAAGTATTGCTCCGCGACGTTCGTCGCCGTGCCCGTGCGCCCGTGCGCCATCTTCATGATACATGCCCCCGGCACCAAGTATTGCTTCGCGACATTCGTCGTCAAACCACTCTCATGACATGTGCTCCGGCACCAAGTATTATCCCCGCGACGTTCGTCGTCGTGCCCATGTGCCACAATCATGATACAAGCCTTCGGGCATCACACTTATTCACCACACCATGTGCCCCCGCCATGGACGTGGAACATGCTTCGACCCACTCTCCGGAGTGTGCAGCATCACGGGGGGCTCTGTTCGTAGTGCTCTGGCACGAGGACCCCTCGCTAAGGGATGGGCTCACAACCTTAAAGCCATCGCCGGCACTATCAACTACGGGATGGGCTCACAACCTTAAAGCCATCACCGGCACAATCAACTACGGGATGGGCTCACAACCTTAAAGCCATTGCCAGCACAATCAATTACGGGATGGGCTCACAACCTTAAAGCCATCGTCGGTATAATCAATCACGGGATGGGCTCACAACCTTAAAGCCATCGCCGTCACAGTCGCGGGGGTCGTTCCGGCACGAGGACCCCTCGCCACGGACCCTGAGCACTAAGCTTCGAGCATGTCTACTCATGTTACCAATGATCGTCGACACCACCAAGGCAATGACCCCCGGGTCACTCTGGGACGGGAGCAGGTCGTTGGAGGGCATGGCGCCTAGTCCGCCTGACAGTTGGCTACAGGGGCAACCCTCACCACTATCAAGTTCTCTGTGCGTCTCTTGACGCACTTAGTGGGACTCTACAAGGGCTTGGATTGGAGGCTAGATCAAGGGGGTTCTCTGGCCACACCGACATTGTGCGAGCCAGTCTTTCTAGACAGAGCGACACTGTGCGGGCAGGCCGGGTGAATTTGCGATTCGACAGTCCGTGGAGCACCGGAAGCTGTGGACCCCTCGGTGATGTGTCACTCCTGGGGTGTGCCACGTGTAGTGTGATGACATCATCATCTCAACTTCTATAAATAGAGGTCTTGAGAATTCATTTGGGGTTGGACATTTTCAGAACACTTTCACTTTCTCACTCTAGAATCCAAGAGAGAGAAATATACAAGACCCTGACTTCGGACCTAAGCATCAGACTATGACTGTCATCGTATATTCACCCTGCGCCATCGCCCTCGCAGCACTGCCACCCTCAGGCTCTGTCTGGGAAGCCCTTGGTCTCTGCCCTTGCTCCACCCTTACTGTGTCTCACATCAACATATTTGGAAGCTGACGCGGACTGCAGCCTTTGTGGCACCTCCACGTAGGTACGAACCCACTTTCCTTGACATCAAAACCCTAGGTAAGGACTTTCATCCGAACCTTTATTTTGATAACTCGTACTCGTAAGTACTCCTTTAATTTACTTATGACTGACGTCAAACACGGAATTATGTATTGCTATCAGCATGTCATTGTCAAGACAACCCCAATATTGAACCTGAATCAATTATTGAAAATCTCGTCAATGCTCGCCTGTTATTGCATGCTGGGCATATTCCATAATTGTTGCATTCTTTCTTCTTAACTGTTGTGCCTAAATTCGATAACCGTTCGAGTGATAACTTATTTCAGTATGTTTCTTGTTATTGAAACCAGAATTGATTTCGGTGATTTTGAGCTTATATTAATGCTCATTGATATTGTTGATTTTGTGTTGACCTTAAAAATCATACTGTGAGGAGGCGTTATAAGGCTGGGTGGTTGTTGTTTCCTACGAAAAAAGCATATTAGTTCTTTGCTTGAATGGCATGGCGACTGCCTAGATCAACATCTTTGATTTTATTGATAGTGTGTCTTACCGTGACTGTTACGGAATTGACTGGAAATGATTGTCTGAAATGATTTGTGCTTGTTTTGAAATCCTTTGAAAAACCATCACTGTATTTTGGAATGATGGCTTTGGAAATAATCTTTTATTTATCGTTTCGGAAATCATCGTGATTGTTGTTGTTTATTTGTATATATTTATGATGAATTTTGATCATTTTAAAAATCATTGAGTTATTTAGATCATTTGAAGTATTTTGGAAATCATCGTCGATTGGATTCTTTGGAATCGTTTTGTAATTCTTTTTGTAGTCCTTGTACCACCTTATTAAGCTCTCAAAAACTCACCCTCCGTTTGATTCCCTTCTACATGTGATCAGCTATAGAATGCTCAAGAACATGTTTAGAGTTTGAGCGAGATTCCGGTGAGCTCCACCACTACTGTGTAGTGAGACCCCTGCATGGGTCGGTATTGTCAACTCATTCTATAAGGACTCGAGTTTGTAAAGAACCTAGGTCTTAATAGTGTAAGCAGTTTTGTAATATTGTATGTGAAGAATTTGAGTTGATATCAGATTAGATGCTTTGAAGTATATGTTGGTATACAGGTTCTGACAGGTTTGACTGAAGTGGAAGTTTAACGTTCCGGGAGTTCGGGGCGATTGAACTTCGGATTTCCGAGGATGATATAGTTAGTATGAGAGCAGTTCAGTCTTGTGGTATTTATAAGTACAGTTATATGATTTTGTAGGCACAGAACCACATAGTATAGGAAATGCGATTCTGTAGAATTTTATTTCGGTTAATGAAAATGGGGTAAGATAAGGGCTGAGTTGAGATGTCTACCTTTAGAGTTAAGAATTCTGCCTTTAATTTGTAATTGTACTGTTCTTTAGACACGTGTAGTGTGACACTGATAACTGTTAATTGTATCGGTATGGTCCGTATTCAGAGCACTGGCAGTGAAGATGGTACGGAGAGCCTAGAGATCCCTAATAGATGAGATTCTAACAGACTGTATAAGATGAATAAGGATTCATCCCTGGCATTGGAAAAACCTGACAAAAAATCTTAAGATTGGTAAATGCACTATATGGAGGTTTTATGATTGTAGAGGGACACCTCTACCTAATAGGAAGGAATAGCAGAACCAAGAACCAATGGTTGCAATTCTGAACACTATGTACCAGATTTTGACCTTGATGACACAGAATCTGGCTAACCAGCAACAAGGGGTACCAAGCCCAGTTCGACCACAACCTCAAGATGACAGTACATTGGAAGAATGTAACAAATAAAATACTACTAGCTTTTGGGGGTTATTGGACCCTGTGAAGGTAGAGAACTGGATTAACAAAATGGAGAAAATATTCCGATCCATTCACTGTAGTGAGAGACAAAAGGTTGAATTTGCTATTTATGGACTGAGAGGTGAGGCCGATTAGTGGTGGAAAAAGGTAGAGAAGAGTTCGAGTCGTCAACAATTAGATGAGATGACTTGGGAACAGTTTAGGGAATTACTTTTCAACCTGTATTTTTGCGAGATTTTATGAACAAATGTTAAGGGGGTTTGTTAATGTGAGGCAAACAGATTAAGAGTCGACAGCTGAGGTTGAGATGAGGTTTTATTGTTTCGCTAGATTTGTAGTCAGGATGTTACTGACGAAACAAGTAGATGCCAGAAGTCTAAGTGGGGGCTTATGCCTGAACTGAGAGATAGAATGATCTCAATTCGATTGATGAGCTATATGGAATGTCTTTACTTGGCATGTGCTTTGGAGCAATCTAAGTCTGACAACAGAGAATGTATGAGTAAACAAAGGGTGGACTGAAGAGAGGTAGGCAAGAGTTTTCCCAGCGCATATTCGTAGGAGCTGATAGTCATCAGCAAAAAGTTATTACAGTCGTCTTAGCACGGTGCCCAAGGTTAAAGGTTGGGGCAGAATCATTTAGGCCCACTTCGGCTCAGCGATATTGAGATCTAGATAGATTCTGAAATTCGATCGGGGCATTACAGGCGATTATCTAGTTGGATCCGACAAAGATGAGGGTCGCGAGGTAAAGGCTGCAAGAGACGACATCTAGAATAGCAAAGTCCCTACTTGACTTTGAAAGTAGGGACTTGTTAGTTAATGAAATTGTTGAAATAGTAAGGAGCCTATGTCTCCACGAATCTCGGGTTTTACTTGTTAGTTAAGTATTTTTTAGGATGTTATAAGCGACGTTTTGAGAAAGCATTGAGTACGACTCTTAGTAGCCTGATTATTGGTTTAGAATTTAATGGGTTGTAAGAATTTGTGGTGTACATGTTATAAAAAGGCTTAGCAGAGTCGTTGGTGAGAATCCAATGGGCCTGAGGCATGTCACAGACCTAACTCAAGGGCCCAACTGTGGGTTCAGATTGTGACATACTCGAACATTTTTCACCTTTCACAACCTCTACCAACACCCCATCTACCACTTCTTTTATACCCAGTAACCAGCACCTAAACAAGAGGACAATCCCTAAATGTTGTACATACGTTAAGCAACATGCCTATAAAGTACAATCCACAACCCACTTCTGACACCATCTTCCTTGCCTTAAACCCATCACAACAACAAACCTAAAATTTTGTATTCTTCTTTTTCATACTAAACTTTATCTCCATTGATTAATGTATAAATTAGGGATGAAAATCAGATATTTGGCGGGCTGAATTGGTTAAATTTTTGGCCGTAGTACATTATATGTTGTACTCTTAGTTTTAGCTTTATATTTATACATTGGTCCACCTTACTATCTTGATAAATAGTAAATAGAGAGACTATTCTCACCCTTATATGCTATGACACCATCTTATTTTCTGCTAAGACTATGGCAGTTGCTACTAAAATGCATCTTTCATAACAAAAAGCTCCCCTCCCCTCCCCTCCCCCCCCCCCCCCCCGCGCCACACACGCATTGAGAGAAGAAAAAAAGTTAAGATCTTGGCTTTGATATTGGTAGAGTGCTTGGTGGTTATGGTCATGGTGGCAACTTATTTGAGCATAAATTGCTCTTTTTCATCAACAATAAAAATTTGATTGAAGTGACCAAAAAGAAAAATCTGGCTAATGATGCAATGATAAAGGACTAAGAGTACAAATATTAGTTCATGGACTAATTCAACAACAAGTCAATAGTTCACGGACCATAAGGGAGCTTCTTCCTAAGATGTCCTTCTAGTGCCTTTATAGTTGAGCCACAAAATTGTAATTATTTGGATGGAAACGAGCAAATGGACAGATGTGACTAACATTTGTAAGTTAAAGGATCATGATGACAAAAGAATCAGTTGAAGGACTAAACTAGAGAAAAGACAATAGTTTAAGGATTATGACGACTTTTGTCTCTTCAGGTTTTATTAAACTTCATTATAACATATGTTCTTTCCTTAGTTGAGCAACAGTATATCTATGTTAGGATTATTTTGACATTCAAACGTTTCTTTTATACCCAAAAGCATCAAGCTTCATGGTTCACTACTTTAACCGGCTATATGAGTAGATTAATGAAATGGATTTCTAACATGCAATAGTACGTAGAGAGTTAGTATAATATGATATTGCTAAAACAACAAAAATATAGGTTGTAACGCCCCGAATTTTCAGAGCATTAATATCAAATAAATAAAGTCAGAAAACTCCAAAAATATCATGAAGTCTCCCAAGTGGTCATTCAAAGCATCTATTAATCAATCCCAAAGATACATCAATAAATGCCATAGCAACCTAAAGCATTTATAAAATCCAAAATTACTCCGACAAGGAGTTCCAAAATAAAATCTAAACAAATTCAATTTGACTTAATTTTTTTACATTTAAAAATACTAACATTGATAAAATTGCTAGCTCTCAGTCACACAGCTAGCCTCGTTATTCAGTCCCACCTACTGATCATCTGAAAGCAAAACAATAAGAAAGTGAGCCAAATGTCCAGTAAGGTCGCTCAACGAACCAACGAAAAGGAATACAAAAATGTCTGAGAAAATGAAATTACGGACATGCAGAATTTTTAACGGAACAGATACATAAAGGAATTTTTGAAATGCCAAAATATATTTTTGTACAAGGAACAGACACTATGCCATCACTGACATGTGAAACCAGGTTAAGAAAATAAGATCACAATCTCTAACTCATCCCACTGAGTTAGCCCACGTTCCAACCCATGTCGGTAAGTCAGAAACAAAAAAGTCATACACACTGTCACATGACTCGTAGAATATTTTATACTTACGTCCAATAACTTAGGCGAGACACTAACAATTTGCCTAGACCATGTAAACTAGTTGGTCATATGAACCTCACGGCCCACGGCTCACAAAGTAACACAATGCAAAGTCATGTTGACAGAACTTATGGAAAATTTATGAAGCAATTCAAGTAGAGTATTCTAATAATTGTAGCAATTGAACTATGGAATAGAAGGCTGCAGTAGATGTTAATCAAAATGTGTGGCAGTGGAAGAAGTATAGACATGACACACATGCATGATACCTGAAATGAAAAGATCATGCATTACATGTAACTAGAACAGGAGAGGCATCATAGCCACACAGTTACAATTACACGGTACAAGTCACCAAAAGGCACGCAAAATGAGGTCAACAACCAAGTGAATTTTTAGGGCTAATTACACCTATGTCCCTGAGGTTTGGGGGTAATTACATGCGAGGACACAAAGTTTCAAAATATAACACTTATGTCCGTTGACAAACGGAATACAAAAATACTTAACAGTTCTGACAAAAAGACCAAGTTTCCCCTAAACAAAAGTTGAAATCCTGATTTGCCCCTGGGACCACCCGTCAACCCCCTCCCCATTCCCCCCCAACTCCATTCCCGCAGCACCCCTTCGCCTGTGCCTCCCCCTTCCCCTTCCCCGTTGCCAGCGTCACCTTCACTGGTCGATCGGAAAATGAGGGGTGGTTGACCTCAAGATGGTGCCAGTGATAAATCCCAGGTAGTGGTGGCAGCGGCGCGATAGATGCGGAGGCGTTAGTGATGGCCCATGGTGAAGGAGCGCCGAAGTTGATCGTCGGTGATGGGGCTGCTGACCGGAGTTGTTGGCCGTCGACAGGTCTGTAGGCAACATCGATCGAACGGTTGCAGTGGTGTAGCGGCACGGTGGCTTCGATGCAATGCTCGTAGAGGCTCGATGAAGGGGCATGTCGGTGAAGGCGCGGGGACCAGAGTTAGTCGCCGGCGACCGCTTGTGCGGCCGGTAGTGGGGCTGTCAGCGAGTTAGGGGGGAAGACAATGAAATTAGGGTTTCAAATTTCTTAATCTTCAAATCAAGGTTTAAAGTACTAATTTAAAATTTTTAAAAATTACTCAGTATATACAGTACAAGGGTAGTTTGTCATTTTAAAAATACGTATTGCTGACATCATTAAAAAGTACATTTTTTGGACAGAAACCTGAGGGATGGACACTGGTGATACATTTGAAACACTTTTGGTCACAGAATGTTACATTTTGAAACTTAGTGTCCTTGAATGTAATTACTCCTAACCTCAGGGACATAGGTACAATTAGCCCGAATTTTTAAATGATCAGTCGGCACGTAGAATGAGACATAACTCCATGACACGCATGAGGTAAGTTATATTGTGGAAAAGTTGTAATGAATTTATACTAGTCATGATTCATGAAGGAATAATGTCTTTGCAATGGCAGTTGGTCAACAAGTGTAGTAGTGTACCATGGACTAGCACCAATTCTCAGAAATAGTAGAAAAGTGTAGACATTGAGTTAACCAAACAAAACTAGCGAAAGATCTGCGCAGGCACGAAAATCGAAACCAAACTTCCCAAAAGAAGAAACGTACAAAGGCATGCATCGAACACGCAAAGAAATTAAAAAGTAATTAGGATTTCAAAAACCTTCATAAACTTCAGTTTGATCGGTCTAACGCTGATTCAAATTTCAAGAAAATAATAAATCCTTAGCTCTAATTGTTCAATTAAACCCAAAATATTGATCTTCTCAATCCAACTGTATTAAAAGCCCTAAAAATTAACATACCCAAATACTTCAATTAGGTTTTAGAAACAAAGAAAATTCGTAGGATTCCTATTACGAATATCAATTTAAGAATCGAATTAAATTCTTACTTCAAAATAATTTGAAAATCTCAAGAAATCTCTTCCTAGGGATTCCTTAGAGACTCTTCTGAACTTTGGTGTGCTCTTAGGGTTTCTAGAGAATATATATTACGTAAAATATCAATAACCAAAAAGAAATATTCTTATATTACTAAAACAATAAAAATGACATTATACCCATTATGTCCCAACCCTTTATTTTTTTCTCTCCCATAAATTATATATATATATATATATATATATATATATATATATATATATATATAAATATTTAAATATGTAGGGTACAACATCCTCCCCCCGTAAATAAAATTTCGTCCTCGAAATCATGGTTCTGCCATAAGACCTTAACTAAGGGAATGACTTTCGTCCTTTACACCTAATCACGATAGTCAAGAATCTCAATTGGTTGCTCTTCGTAGGAAATGTCCGCCTGTACTAATAAAGGCTTATACGACACAATGTGTGTTGGATCATAAACGTACGTCCTCATATTCAAAACATGGAAAACATTATGAACGTGTGAAAGCCCTGGCAGCAATGCAACTCTGTAAGCCACCGGACCGATCATCTCCAAAATCTCGAATGACCCAACAAATCTAGGGCAAAGCTTGCCCTTCTTACTGAAACACGTCACCTCCTTCGAAGGTGAAACTCTTAAGAACAAGTGATCACCTACCTCAAACTCTAGTTCACGGAGACGATGAGATGTATAATTGCGTTGTCTGTCGTGAGCTACTTTGAGACGTTCCCGTATCAAATCAACTTTTTGAGTAGTTAACTGTACTAACTCTGGTCCCAACAACCGTCTCTCTCCTACCTCATCCCAGCATAATGGAGTCTTGCATTTTCATCCATACAATGCCAAAAACGGTGCCATCTTAATACTTGTTTGACAGTTATTATTATAGGCAAACTCAACTAAAGGTCAATGAATATGCCAGCTACCACTGAGGTCTAGTGCGCTAGCCCTCAACATATCTTCTAGCGTCTGAATGATACGTTCAGACTGTCTATCTGTCTGTGGGTGGTAAGCGGTGCTTAAATAGAGATCGGTGCCCATAGAATTCTAGAAGCTCCTCTAAAATTTTGAAGTAAAATGTGAATCTCGATATGACACTATAGATAATGGTACACCATGCAACCTCATTATCTCATCAATATATAATCTAAAAAGCTCAGATAATGGTGTTGTAGCTCGAATCTGAAGGAAATGTGCAGTCTTAGTCAACCTATCAACAATAACCAAAATAGTGTCAAACATTTGACTGTCCTCGGTAAGCCTCCCACAAAATCAGTTGTCACATGCTCTCACTTCCACTGCGGAATCTCAAGTGGCTAAAGTGGTTTGCTAGGCTTCTAATGCTCCATCTTCACTTTCTGGCAAACCAAACAATGAGAGACAAACTCTATTATATCTGACTTCATGCCACTCTACCAAAAATGCTCCTTAAGGTCATGATATATCTTTGTTCCTCCTGGGTGGATAGAAAAACTAGAACTATGAGCCTTTGACAGTAACTCCTTCCTCAAGGATAAATCAGCTGGAACACAAAGTCTCTTATGGAACCAAATCACACCGTGATCATCAATTCCGAACTCAGACTGTTTCCTACTGTTAATGTTCTCAATGATGTGAGCTATACCTGAATCTCCATCTTGATTTTTCCTTGATTTGGCTGATCAAGGTAGGTTGTAACTATAATGCTGCCAAATATTCTCCACCATTTTTCCATCTAATCTCAAGATTCAAGTTCATCATATCCTCCAATAGTTGAGATTGACAAGTGATCAGTGCTGCTAAGTTTCCAGTGCTCTTTCTACTGAGTGCATCGACCACAACCTTCGCCTTACCAGGGTGATAATGAATCATGCAGTCATAATCTTTCAAAAGCTCCAACCAACGCCTCTGTCTCATGTTCAGCACCTTCTGGGTGAAAAATATTTAAGACTTTATGGTCGGTATATATCTCACAGGTCTCACCATACAAATAATGCCTCTATATTTTCAAAGCAAATATCACAGCTGCTAACTCAACATCATGGGTGGGGTAGTTCTGCTCGTAAGGTATAAATTGTCTAGAAGCATAAGCAATCACCTTACCATGCTGCATTAAAACACAACCTAAACCTCTCTTTGAGACATCATTATATATCACAAAACCTCCAGAATTATATGGTAAGTTCAATACAGGTGCAGACACCAACCTCTCTTTTAACTCTTGAAAGCTAGCCTCACAATCCTCACTCCAAATAAATCAGGTGTTCTTCTTAGACAACTGAGTTAAAGGCATAGCTATTCTAAAAAAAACTTCCACAAATCAACTGTAGTAACCTGCTAATCCCAAAAAGCTTCGCACTTTAGTCATAAAAAATATAAAAATTTCAGGGATAATCTAACCGGTTTTTAACTAACAGGCTGGTTAGTTGATTTTTGTCAATATGCAATTTTATTCCTTGTTCTGACTTATCTCTATTCTTGTAGATTGGCATAGCCAATCTTATCGGAATCTGCTACCTTGGACACCCAAAAAAGGGGCCTTGCCCTTCATTTTTAAGGGGTTAGAAAGTTTATTCTCTCGAGAGCTTGTGTGCCATTTCTTCCTAAAATGATATGCTATCTCTTTCGAGAATCTTAGCTGCACATTGTCACTCTCATAAAGTATCTTCCTATTCTTTGCGTTGCATATTATTAGGAGAACATCATCAAGTCTTCAAGGCAAGCTACTTTTAAAGTTTAACTTTTAATAGTTTTCTAGCTTAGAAATCATATAGATCATCTCCCTTCATTGTAGTCTTATTTCTATTCAAAAACATCAAAAGGAGTCTTTTCCATTTCCTTGTCTACATCTAAGTCCTGAAATGTAGACTATTAGTGTCGAACTATGGCAGTTTTGATTCCAATTAGTCTGATCAGATACGTAGGTAATCAGACTCCTGTTGCTAAGTTCAAGTAAAAAAATATAAAAATTAACTTAGGGTCATTTTCATCATATTTTGTATGCTATGTGTTGTAAAGACCAAAATTCATTTAAAACGAAGTAGAGACAAAAAGGGTATGACAGGTGCCTAACACCTTCTCATTGAGTAACTCAGTTCCTGAACCTATTTTCTTGGTTTCGATAGATCAAACGTCTTCTTGGACATCTTTGAGTCATTTCTAGGTGTTCCCAACCTATTCAGGTCGCACCCAAAGGCCCACTGGGGGTCCCATTTTGCATGACACGTCCGCACAAGCGACATGCAGTATTCAACGCTTCCAACCGGTCAAAACGAGCACGTGCAAGTCATGTGCACTTCTCACTCTTTCTACGTGACTTCATAACCAAGAAACTCATTCTTGCCCGATTGCTCATCATGCTCCGACCGTCGCACTTTGCCTATCGATGCACCTTGGCGCTTACTGAAGGAAGTTAGCCTCGGCCTTCCCTTTGGGGTCGGCCTCGGCCTCCCTTGGAGTCGGCCTCGGCCTCGGCCTTCCCCAAGGGTTGGCCTTGGCTTTCCCCCAAAGGGTTGGCCTTTGGCTTCCATACTTAGCATCTTCACTACTCTTCAAGGGCCCGGACGTCACTCCGGGACCCCCGTCGCTCAGACGTCACTTCGCGACCCCCGTTCGGACGTCACTCTGCGACCCTCATCGCCCAGACGTCACCCGCGACCCCTGTCGCCCGGACGTCACTCTGCGACCCCCGTCTCCCAGAAGTCACTCCGCCGCGACCCCCGTCGCCCGGCCGTCACTCCGTCATGCCCGTGCGCTATGTCGCTGATACAGTCATGCCCCCAGGCTCTCTTTCACACTACCGTGCCCCCCGGCACCATACGCACTCTATCGTGCCCATACGCCTCGCCACTAACACATACGTGCCCCAGCACCTTACTCACTCCCCGCGCCCACGCGCCGTGTCGCTGATACAGCCCTGCCCCGAGGCTCTCAGTTATAATGTCGTGCCCCCAGGCACCATACACACTTCATCGCGCCTGTGCGCCATCTCTATGACATGCCCCTGGGCACCACACCATGCGCCCGTGCCATGGATGTGGAACATGCTTCGACCCACTCTCCAAAGTGTGAAGCATCCCGCAAGGATAGGCAACTCCTCCAGGACACTATCTCTGCAAGGAGCTCTTCAACTCCTCTTCTGCCAGGTAGAAAACTCATCCGGGATACAACCTCGGCCCGTCGGGTAAACGGCTCCTCTGGAATGCTACCTTGACGCGCTACGAGTGCTTCGGCACAAGGACTCATTCGCGGGGATAACGACTCCTCCGAGACACTATCTCTGCCAGGGAGCTCTTTAACTCCATTTTCGCCAGGCAAACAGCTCCTCCAGGATGCTACCTCAGCTAGTCAGGTAGACGGCTCCTCTGGAATACTACCTTGACGCGCTTCGAGTGCTCCGGCACAAGGACTCACCTGCATGGATAGGCGACTCCTCCAGGACATTATCTCCTCCAAGGAGCTTTTCAACTCCTATTTTGCAAGGTAGACGGCTCCTCCGGGATGCTACCTCAGCCAGTCGGGTAGACGGCTCCTCCAGGATGCTACCTTGACGCGTTCTAAGTGCTCTGGCACAAGGACTCACCCGTGGGGATAGGCGACTCCTCCGGGACACTATCTCCACCAGGGAGCTTTTCAACTCCCCTTCTCCTAGGTAGATGGCTCCTCCGGGATGCTACTTCGACCGACCAGGTAGACAACTCCTCCGAGATGCCACCTGGCCTATCGGGTAGACGGCTTCTTCGGGATGCTACCTTGACGCGCTCTGAGTACTCCGGCACAAGAACTCACCTGCGGGATAGGCGACTCCTCCGGGACACTATCTCCACCAGGGTGTCTTCGTGACTGGTCTATGTGCTCTAGCATTGGGGGTTCGCGTCAGCACCCCTAGGGACTATGACCCCTGGGTCACTTCGAGACGGAAGTAGGTCTTCGGAGGGCATCACGCCTAGTCCTGAGCGTCGGGTCTTCCCCATCGCTGCTAGGCCTGTGTGACTCTACAAGGGCTTGTATTGGTGGCTAGATCAAGGGGTTCTCTGACCACACTGACGCTGTGCGAGCCAGTCTTTCCAGATAGACAGAGCGACGCTGTGCAAGGCAAGCCAGGTGAATATTCGATTCAATAGCCTGTGGAACACCAGCAGCTGTGGACCCCCCGGTGATGTGTCACTCTCGGGAAGTACTACATGTTGGTTAATGACATCATCATCTCAACCTCTATAAATAGAGGTCTTGAGAATTCATTTGAGACTCTTGGACATTTTCTGATGGTTGGACATTCTCAGAACATTTTTACTTTCTCACTCTAGATTCTAGAGAGAGAAACATACAAGACCCTGACTCTGGACCTAAGCATCTGACTGTGACTGTCGTCGTGTATTCATCATGCGCCATCGCCCTCGCAGCACTGTTACCCTCAAGCTCTGTCTGGGAAGCCCTTGGTCTCTGCCCTTGTTCCACCCTCACTGTGTCTGCATTCCTTGTGGCACCTCCACGTCGACTGCGAACCCACTTTCCCTGGCATCACTAGTTTTTTTTATTTTTCTCAAATCAAATAAGATTGGACTCCTAAAATATTTTGGGGATTTTTTTTCGAGGCGGTACACCACACATGGCTCCCAAGGACTTCTTGTTCAATGACAATCGTCATTGCGCCTACACATCGTGACGTCTGGTTGCGCCCAAGCATTGCCCCCACCATACGTGCCCCACTAGCAAGTCCATCATCCCTGCCCATGCTTTGACTCCATGTCACGTGCCTCTAGCACGACACACAGTTACCGCGCCCTTGCACCATAATGTCTATGCGATGAGCAGCCAAAGTCGCACCCCACACTCTTATCCCCCATATGGGCCCCAACAATCTCATACAAGCTTTAACGAGCCTAACAATGATATGATATTTTATCTTTTCTGTTACAATGCTTATTTCTTATAATGCTTTGTGCCCAACTTACATGAACTTTTCAAAGCACAGTAGTCATTTTTCTGTGGTTTAAGTTTTACTAGTTAGTAACTAATTACTAAGATAAAAAAAAATAAACCTTGATACTAGAATGAGGAAAATAACACTTTGTTCTATTGTGAATGCCTTAGCTAAGTGTAACGCCCCGAATTATTTCTGAAGCGTTAATGCCGAATACACAGAGATCACATAAAATCTTATAATTATCAAAGAACTCCAAATGGTAAATTAGAGCATACACTAGTAATTCCCAATATATATATATATATATATATATATATATATATATATATATATATATATATATCAATGTCTAACAAAATGGCCCCAAAGCTATTATACAAGTCATGCCCGACATGGAGTTTCCAAAAATTAACCTAAATAACATCAGTACTAACTTTGAGACAAAACAACTAACTCTTGATCGCTCAGCTAGCCCTTCAATCCCAGATCCCACCTACTGGTCACCTGAAAGGAACAATAATAAGGGAATGAGCCAAATGCCCAGTAAGGTCGCTCAAAGGACCAATCAAACGAAAACAAAAATATCTAGGAAACAAAATTTCGAAAGCACAAAGGGTCTCAACGGATCGGACAATCAAACCAGATTTCGAATGTCAAACATATCTAAAAATAGAGACTTACACTAGGGAGCCATTCAGAAAGTGGTCACATACGTCATCACTGACATATGAGGCCGGTTCAGAAAGTAAGATCGTGATCTCTAGCTCAACTCCCCTGAGCTACCCCACGTTTTCAATTCACGTGGGTAAGTCAGACATAAGTCACATACACTATGACATGGCTCATGGAGTTATCAAAATAAAGATTTCAATTCAACAAAAACAAATATCGGACATGCCAAATAATATACGGAGTTTATGAAATAATGATAATCTCTAAAGCGAATGATATCAACATCGTAAATTCTAAGATAAAACAAATTCGATATAAATTGAATTTCACAATTCATAACATTGAGAACATGTTATTCATAGTAAAGCTCAAAGCAAAGAGGAGAAAAAGAATCACTTAACTCAATTCGAAGAAATTCAAATTTCAAAAATAAATTAAGGACTTACATGAGCGATTAGTCCATCGCTGATTTGAATTTCAAAAATAAATCTTTGCCTTAGGCAGGCTTTTGAGAGATACAAATCCTTAAACTCCACCTTAGAACTTCCCAAACTTCCGAAGCCTTCTTTCTCTCTCTCACGCGCGCAAAGGAGGAAGAAATAGAGAACCCAAAAAGGGCCAAAAATGAAATAAGACACTATTTATATTGGACAAAAAATTTAAGTTTTCATTTGACTGAAAAAGTTTGCATTCGACCGAATCCGACAGAGGTAAAAATGGTTCAAATTTTTTTTTTCAATTAGACCAAAAAATGAGTTTTAATTCGACTTAAAATATTTAAGTCGAATTAAAACCTTTTGAGTCGACTAAAAACATTTTGGGTCGAATTAAAACTTTTTTTTAATTTTTTTTCTCTTTAAGTCGACTGAAAATTCTTTAAGTCAACCGAAAACTCTTTAAGTCGACTGAAAACTTCAGTAACTCATTTTACGCAATTTAAATGCTTTTCGGTCAAAGCAAAACTCATTTTCATTCGACTGAAACAGTTTACATTCGAATACTTTACATTCGAATCTAAACTATTTTCAGTCGACCGAATCCTTCAGACTCCAAAACTTTAATATCAAATAGTTTTGAGTCAAATGAAACCACTTCCATTCAACCGAAAATTTTAGAAACGGTAAAAATCATTTTCTCAATATCTCAAAAAGACCACAAGCTTATTTACTTAAAATAATAATTTCACACAAGGAAAACAAAGAAAATTTTTGGGGTATTACATTCTCCCCTCCTTAAAAGAATTCCGTCCTCGGAATTTAAAGCGTACCTTAAATGTCAAAAAGGTGAGGTTGCTTTTCGCGCATAGCTTTCTCAAGCTCCCAAGTGGCTTCCTTAATTTCGTGATTCCGCCACAAAATCTTAACTAATGGAATGACTTTCGTCCTTAACACTTGGTCATGGCAGTCTAGAATATCAACCAGTTGCTTTTCGTAGGAAAGGTCTTCCCGAACTGATAAAGGCTCGTATGGCACAATGTGCGTCGGATCGTAAGCATATTTCCTCAAATCTGAAATTTAAATAACGTTATGAACGTGCGAAAGCTCTGGTGGTAACGCAATTCTATAAGCCACCGGACTTATTCTTTCTAAAACCTCGAACGGGCCAACAAACCTAGGGCTAAGCTTGCCCTTCTTACCGTAACGCATCACCCCCTTCCAAGGTGAAACCCTAAAAAATACGTGATCACCCACCTCAAATTCAAGTTCGCGATGAAGATTTGACATATAACTACAGTGTCTGTCTTGAGATGTTCTTGAATCAAATCAACTTTTTGAGTGGACATTTGCACCAATTCTGGTCCTAATAATCGTCTCTCTCCTACTTTGTCCCAACATAGTGGTGTCCTACATCTCCATCCGTACAATGCCTGAAATGGTGCCATCTTAATACTTGCCTGATAGCTATTGTTATAGGCGAATTCAACCAAACACAAATGACTATGCCAACTCCCACCAAGGTCTAGCACACAAGCTCTCAACATATCTTCTAATGTCTGAATGGTACGTTCGGACTGTCCATCTGTGTGCGGACGATAAGCCATGCTAAAACGAAGGTCAGTGCCCATATAATTCTGAAAGCTCCTCCAAAACTTCAAAGTAAAATGCGGATCTAGATCTGACACTATAGATAATGGTACACCATGTAACCTCACAATCTCGTCAATATATAATCGTACTAAATCAAATAAGGGTGCTGTTGATTGGATCGAAAGAAAATGCGCAGTCTTAGTCAACCTATCAATGATAACCCAAATGGTGTCAAAACCCTTGACTGTCCTCGATAAGCCTCCCACAAAATTGGTGGTTACATGCTCCCACTTCCACTGCGGAATCTCAAGTGGTAGAAGCAGTCCGTTAGGGTTTTGATGCTCCATCTTCACCTTTTAGCAAACTAAACAATGAGAGACAAATTCTGCTATATCCGATTTCATGCCGCTCCACCAGAAATGCTCTCTAAGGTCATGATACATTTTTGTCCCTCCCGAGTGGATAGAGAAACCAGAACTATGAGCCTCAGACAGTAACTCCCTCCTTAAGGATAAATCAGTTAGCACACAAAGTCAACTACGGAACCAAACCACACCGGGCTCGTCAATTTTGAACTCGGATTGCTTCTCACTGTTAATGTTCTCAATGATGTGAGCTATACTCGAATCTCCATCTTGGGCATCCTTGATCTTGCTGATCAAAGTAGGTTGTACCTGTAATGCTGCTAAATATTCTCCACCATCTTGCCATCTAATCTCAAGATTCAAATTCATTATATCCTCCAACAGTTAAGGTTGACAAGTGATTAGTGATGCTAAGTTTCCACTGCTCTTCCTACTGAGTGTGTCGGCCACAACATTCGCCTTACCAGGGTGATAATGAATCAAACAATCATAATCCTTTAAAAGCTCCAACCAACGTCTATGTCTCATGTTTAGCTCCCTTTGGGTGAAAATATACTTAAGACTTTTATGATCAGTGTAAATCTCACAAGTTTCACTATACAAGTAATGCCTCCATATCTTCAAAGCAAAAATCACTGCTGCTAACTCAAGATCATGGGTGGGATAGTTCTCTTCATAGGGTTTAAGCTGTCTAGAAGCATAAGCAATCACCTTACCATGTTGCATTAAAACACAACCTAAGCCCTTCTTGAGGCGTCACTATAAATCACAAAACCTGGGAACTAGATGATAAGGTCAATATCGGTGCTGACACTAACCTTTCTTTCAGTTCTTGGAAGCTAGCTTCGTACTTCTCGCTCCAAACAAACTGAGTGTTCTTCTTGGTCAACTGAGTCAAAGGCACAACAATTTTTGAAAAACCTTCAACAAATCGATGATAGTAGCCCTCTAATCCCAAAAAGCTTTGCACTTCTGTGAATGTTCTAGGTCTCTGCCAGTCAATCACTACTGCAATCTTAGAGGGGTCAACAATTATTCCATCCTTAGACACCACATGCCCTAGAAATACAACATGTTCAAGCCAAAACTCACATTTCAAAAACTTGGCATACAATTTATTATCTTTCAAAGTCTGCAAGATAATCCACAAATGCTCACGATGGTCCTCTTCTGACCTAGAGTACACCAAAATATCGTCAATAAAAACAATAACAAATTGATCCAAATACCGTCTAAACACACGGTTCATCAAATCCATAAAAGCAGCAGGGGCATTAGTCAGCCCGAATGGCATTACCAGAAACTCATAATGACCATAACGAGTCCTAAACGCGGTCTTTGGCACATCTTCTGCCTTGACTTTCAGCTAATAATATTCGGAACGCAAATCTATTTTCGAGAAATACCTCGCTCCCTGAAGTTGGTCAAACAAATCATCTATGCACGGCAACGGATATTTATTACGGATGGTGATTTTATTCAACTCATGACAATCAATGCAAAGTCTCAATGTACCATCCTTCTTCTTAACGAATAAGACAGGGGCACCCCAAGGTGACACACTAGGGCGAATGAACCCCTTATCAAGTAGCTCTTGTAGCTGTTCCTTTAACTCCTTCATCTCTGAAGGCACCATTTGATACGGAGCCTTAGATATAGGTGCCGCACCGGGCACTAAATCAATTGTGAATTCCATCTCACGATCAATGGGTTTTTCGGGCAACTCCACGGGGAACACCTCAGAAAAGTCACAGACGACTGGTACTTCTAATATTTTAAGACCTTCACAAATATACCCCTACAGCCCTTACGAAGCATGCGGTGAGCCGTAATAACTGAGATAATTGACAACCCACTAGGTTTTGAACCCTTAAACTCAAATTCAGATAAACAAAAATGGACTCGCTTCTCAAAGCAGTCAACTAAGGCGTGATAGGATGCCAACCAATCCATACCCAAAATCACATCAAAATCACGGATATTTAAAGGAATTAAGTCCCCCGAAAGGTCTCTATCACATATGCAGATCTTACAATTTCTTAATACTGAATTAACTATCACAGAATCTCCAACTGGAATACCGACAAACAACTCATAATCAAGAGACACGGGTCTAACCCAAGTCGACGTGCAAACGAAGGAGAGACAAAAGAGTGCGTGGCACCAGAGTCAAACAATACATGTGCATCAATTGAGTCAATCTGAATCGTACCTGCCACCACATCCTTTGAACCTGATGCATCCTTAGACGTCATGTTGAATACCCTATCGGTAGCCTTAGGTTTCTGTCCTCCTACTGACTGACTTTCACTTAGTCTTGGGCCCAAAGTTGTACTCGCTGCAGCTGAACCTTGTGGGCCAGATTGCCCCGACACTAGAATAGAACAATCCTGGATACGGTGACCCCTTTGGCCACACCTGAAACACGCTCCCGTATCCCAATGGTAACTCTGACCTCCATGTCACTTGTTGCACCTCGGACAAATAGGATCAGAACCTATAGATGGAGGCCTCTGAACAAAGTTCTGGCTAAAATTCCTACTCAAATTATCTTGAGCTTGACCCTGCCTCAGACATTGGTCCCTCTGACCAGCAGTAGTTGACGAAGATGCCTATTTTTGCTTCCCATCACTTTGTGCTATGTGTGACTGGAATAGCTCTGAACGATCTCTCTTGCCTGCCCTGGTGTCCTTCCTCTCTCTGAAATCCCTTGCCTTAGATTCAACAGTCTCTCAATGTCCACGCACTGAACATAGGTCTCTATCGGGACTGGAATAATGCACTGTCTAATGTTAGACTTAAGACCCCAAGTGAACATCTGCACTTTATCCTTTTCATTAGCCACCAATTGCTTACCATAATGAGATAGTCGTGTAAACTTTACTTCATATTCGGCGACGCTCACATTATCCTCTTGCCTCAGATTAAGAAATCACGATATATCTGTTCTTTTGCGGTCCTAGGGAAGTAGCGGTCAAAGAACAAACCTTGAACTGATCCCATGTCATCGCCCTACGTTGTTCCACCGTCTTACTATCCTCGATCATCTTCCACCAATGGTCTGCCTCCCTGTCTAGCTTATGCACTGTGAGTTCTATCTTTTCCTTATCGGTACAATCCATAGGCCTAAACACCTTTTCAAGTCGAGAGATCCACTTCTTTGCCATAATCAAATCGTCGATTCCCCCAAAAGTTTCTACATTTTTCTTATCAAACTGCTCTAACAAGCTACGGGTTTGAGTCTGCCAGTGATTCGGATTCTGTTGTGGGTTAGGTTGAGCCTGCTGATTTAGCTGAGCTTACTGGTTAGCCAGTATTCGAGTCAACTGAGCTTGTTGGTTTGCCAAAAGAGTCAAAAGATCTGGCAGATTCTCGTTCCCCGTGACGTTCGGTTGCTTCATATTCTGATTACGGGTTCGTCTATTATTATGACTGCTTGCGATTACTACAAAAGAAAATTAGGATCAGATACTAACTGAAATATCACACTTAATCTACCCATCCTACCCATCTCACAACTTATCAAATCCTAAGCATGAGTCTAGAGAATCTCATAACCCAAGCTCTGATACCAACCGTAACGTCCCGAATTATTTCTGAAGTGTTAATGCCAAATATACAGAGATCACATAAAATCCTATAATTATCAGATGACTCCAAATTGGTAAATCAGAGCATACCCTAATAATTCCCAATATATATATATATATATATATATATATATATATATATATATATATATGTATATATATCAATGTCTAACAAAATAGCCCCAAAGCTTTTATACAAGTCATGTCCGACACGGAGTTTCCAAAAATTAACCTAAATAACATCAGTACTAACTTTGAGACAAAATAGCTAACTTTTGATCGCTCAGCTAGCCCTTCAATCCAAGATCCCACCTACTGGTCACCTGAAAGGAACAACAATAAGGGAATGAGCCAAATGCCCAGTAAGGTCGCTCAAAGGACCAATCAAACGAAAACGAAAATATCTAAGAAACGAAATTTCAGAAGCACAAAGGGTCTCTACGGATCAGACTATCAAACCAGATTTTGAATGCCAAACATATTTGAAAATAGAGACATACACTAAGGAGTCATTCAGAAAGTGATCACATACGTCATCACTGACATATGAGGCCGGTTCAGAAAGTAAGATCGCGATCTCTAGCTCAACTCCCCTGAACTGGCCCACGTTTCAATCCACATGGGTAAGTCAGACATAAGTCACATACACTATGACATGGCTCATGGAGTTATCAAAATAAAGATTTCAATTCAACAAAAACAAATATCGGACATGTCAAACAATATACGGAGTTTATGAATAATGATAATCTCTAAAACGAATGATATCAACGTCGCAAATTTAAGATCAAACAAATTCAATAGAAATTGAATTTCACAAGTCATAACATTGAGAACAAGTTATTCATAGTAAAGCTCAAAGCAAAGAGGAGAAAACGAATCACTTAACTCAATTCGAAGAAATTCGGATTTCAAAAAGAAACTAACGACTTACATGAGCGATTGGTCCATCCCTGATTTGAATTTAAAAAATAAATCCTTACCTTAGCCAAGCTTTTGAGAGATACAAATCCTTAAGCTCCACCTTAGAACTTTCAAAGCGTTGTTTCTCTCTCTCGCGCGTGCAAAAGAGGAAGAAATAGAGAACCCAAAAAGGGCCAAAAATGAAATAAGACACTATTTATGTGGGACAAAAAAAAATTAAGTTTTCATTCGATTGAAACAGTTTGCATTCGACGGAATCCGACAGAGGTAAAAATGGTTCAAAATTTTTTTTTCAATTCGACCGAAAAATGAGTTTTAATTCGACTTAAAATATTTAAGTCGAATTAAAACCTTTTGAGTCGAGTAAAAACATTTTGAGTGAAATTATTTTTTTTTAATTTTTTTTTACTCTTTAAGTCGACCGAAAACTTCAGTAGCCCATTTGACGCAATTTAAATGCTTTTTGGTGGAAGCAAAACTCATTTTTATTCGACTGAAATATTTTCATTCGAATGAAAACTTTTTCATTCGACTGAAAACTAAAAAAACTTTCTCATCAAAATTTTAAATACTTTACATTTGAAACTAAACTATTTTCAGTCGACCTAATCCTTCATACTCCAAAACTTTAACATCAAATAGTTTTGAGTTGAATGAAACCACTTCCATTCGACCGAAAATTTCAGAAACGATAAAAATTATTTTCTCAATATCTCAAAGAGGCCACAAGCTTATCTTCTTAAAATAATAATTTCGCATAAGGATAACAAAATTTTTTTGGGGGGTATTACACTAAGCATTCGATTTACTAATGAGATTTATTTGTGTTGTGAAAACTGTCATATTTTTTGTTAAACTATTTATAAACAAACATAAACGAAAGGGTCACTGTTGTGGGACTCCGTGGTATATATAAAAAAACACGTTAATTTTCTAAAAATAAATAAATAAAACCTTTGTCATGCTGCTGCAATTTGGCTTTTAGTAAAGGTGCCTCTTTATTTCATTTAGCAACATAAATTAAGAAGTTGAGATGGAATAATTCAACCGTTCCATAACAATAACAAAATATAATATAATAAAATATAATATAATGATAAAAATATTAAAAACACTGAAACATATACTCAATGATTGAGATTTGAAATTGAGAGCGACAACCCACGCTACGTAGCAAGCACCCCTATCAATCTCCCCAACTTGCGTAATTGCCTTCGATAATGCCACCCGGCCAGCCAGCCGCCATTCAATAATGCGCCACTTGCTTGGCAGTTAGCGGTGGCTGTCCAATTTAATCACATGCACTAAACCAAAGCACTCACGCTCCCAAATTGCAACTAAACGAAATATCTGCACTCCCACATGCATGAACCTTATCCACTGCCACGGGCCCCACCTCCCTCCTCCTCCTCCTCCTCGTTCCTCCTACCTGCCTCTTCAGCACCACGTGCCCCACTCCCCCCACTTCTATTATATCAAACCTCCCCCCACATTCAGTCTCCGGACAAAATCTAGACTTGACGAGATTCACTCCGCTTCTTTCCCTTA
The DNA here is from genome assembly GCA_033070095.1 of Escallonia herrerae. Classification (NCBI taxonomy): domain Eukaryota; kingdom Viridiplantae; phylum Streptophyta; class Magnoliopsida; order Escalloniales; family Escalloniaceae; genus Escallonia; species Escallonia herrerae. Next base: position 660,681 of record JAVXUP010000133.1, read on the forward strand.
TCTCACTCACAATGGCACTGGTCCGCGAGCGCCGTCAGCTCAACCTCCGCCTCCCTCTCCCGGACTTCTCCGAACGCCGTCCCCGCTTCCCTTTACCACTTCCTCCTACCTCCCAGTCCTCCACTGCCACCGGCACCGCCACCGCCACCGCCGCCGCCCCGACTACCTGCGCAGCAAACTTCGTGGCTGCCGACTACGAGAAGCTCCAAGTCCTTGGCCACGGCAACGGCGGGACCGTTTACAAGGTGCGCCAGAAGCGGACCTCCGCCGTCTACGCGCTCAAGGTGGTCCACGGCGACAGCGATTCGGCCGTGCGCCGGCAGATCTTCCGGGAGATGGAGATCCTCCGCCGCACAGACTCCCCCTTCGTGGTCCGGTGCCACGGGATCTTCGAGAAGCCCGGCGGCGACGTGGCGATCCTCATGGAGTACATGGACGCCGGCACCCTCGACACGCTCCTCAAGTCCAACGGCATCTTCTCGGAGCCATCCCTCGCCAACATAGCGCGGCAGGTGCTCGACGGCCTCAACTACCTTCACTCCCACAAGATAATCCACAGGGACATCAAGCCGTCGAATCTGCTGGTGAACCGGGACATGGAGGTGAAGATCGCCGACTTCGGGGTCAGCAAGATCATGTGCCGCACGCTCGACGCGTGCAACTCGTACGTCGGCACGTGCGCGTACATGAGCCCCGAGCGGTTCGACCCGGACACGTACGGTGCCAACTACAACGGGTACGCCGCGGATATATGGAGTCTGGGGTTGACGCTGATGGAGCTGTACATGGGTCACTTCCCGTTCTTGCCGGCGGGTCAGAGACCCGACTGGGCGACGCTGATGTGCGCGATCTGCTTCGGCGAGCCGCCGAGTCTGCCGGAGGGGGCGTCGGAAGAGTTCCGGAGTTTCATGGAGTGTTGTTTGCAGAAGGAATCTAGCAAGAGGTGGACGGTTTCGCAACTGCTGTCGCATCCGTTTGTTATTTCCAACGCCCCGAGAAGTGAGAGACGAAGCTGAGAATCAGATGATGCCGGCAATTTTGGATCGTTGTGATGGGGATCGTGGCCGGTGGATCTGCAATTTGTATATAAGAGGACGGGATTTGATTTCTCGGCTTCGAAGATGGATGATGTTGTATATTCCTTCATTTCTCAATCTTCTGTAGATGGCTAAGATGCCGCTCCTTTTCAACAGTAGAATAGAAACTGCTCTTTTTTGTTATTTTTAGTCTCTGTAGCGCCCCGGAATTCTATCGCCTCGAACTGTCGGCTCGTTAACCTACCGGATCACATTAAATCTGTCACGTCTATTCATTAACACCATTTTAAATCATCTAATCCAGCACCAACCTAGGTTTCTTAAAATACTAGATTACAAACTACTAACTTAAACTGTTACAGTTTAGGTCCTTCGTAATTTAAAATTTTAAGAATAACTAACAGTTACTGACTCGTTCAGGAATCTGATTACACCGTGGTGATGGGCTCATCAGAATTTCACACAGACTCTAACTAATTTCCAAACATGCGATAACTGATCGTCACCTGCAAAAGGGAGTCAAACGAAGAGTGAGCTTTTGAGAGCTCAGTAAGATCGTACAAGGACCACAAAAAGAATTACTAAACGACTCCAAGGAATCCAACTGACGATGATTTCAAAAACACTTTGAACGATCAATAGCTCAATGATTTCTAAGATGATCAAACTTCGTCATAAATAGATATCAAAATAACAATAAGAATCAAGATGACTTTCAAATGATCAGTAAAAGATCACTTTCAAAGTCATCATTTTCAAAGTACCACGAAGATTTCTTAAGGGATTTCACACACAAGCACAAATCATTCAGATATACTTTCCAATCATTTTGCCCACACCAATACACACCAAATCATCCAATATACACCAACTCTCGCCAAAACTCGCCAAAACAGAATCTCATGTCAATATACAGAATGACAACAATTCGATAATACAGCATATTATTCAATGCTCGATGGGCAATATAATACATGAGCATCAATAAGAGTTTCAATATACGTTTTAAGGCTCAATGAAAAGTTTTTCAGGCAAGCAATGTGACTTTATCAACGTAGTAGAGTCTAAACGAATAGTGATAACAAATCAGAATGGAGTTTGGTTCGGATAAAAATCCCTTACTTGAATCCGCGGCTAGATTATCCTAACCTAAAAATCTTTAGCTTTATCCTAAACGAAAAAATCAAATAATTAGAACACAATCTACAATATAATATTAGGGTCAAATACACGTTAGTATCTGAAACTATCACAAAGTCTCACTTGAGGGTCTTAAAGTTTAATTTTTACACATAAGGGCCTGTAAATCTAAAATTGCAACAAGTAAGGGCATCCATCCAAATTCCTAACGATTCAACCTTTCCGTTAGGGGTAATTTTGGGATTCCATATTTGAAAAATCTCTTTGGGGCTGAAAAAATAATAATAATAAAATTCAAGAGAAAACATAGGGCTGAACCCGCCAATGGGAACCCGCGCGTCTCTTCCTTTAACGAAGCCAGTATCCATCCTAGACCCCGTAACCCGACCTACACACTGCCCCTCTCTCAACCCTAATCCAAAAAAGCCCTGATATCTCTTCTCCGTGCTGCACCCCTTGGTGCCACCGCCGCCCCTACAGCCTCACTACCGCGCCTCCCCATCGCAGGCCCCAAGTCCCGTCGCCCTTCACCAGTTGCCGCTCTTTTCACCGAAAGCTCCCCACACATAACACCCAAACCGACCCCTCTTAAACCCGGCAACCGTCGCCCTTTCCCCCTCCATTATCCGCTTCGGCCACCGCCTTCTTCCCTGGGCACCATCAATCGACGCCACACACACACACACACTGGCACACACTCAAACCGTTCCATATTCCTACATCGCCCACCACACACACCAACCACTGCCATTTCTAGCCACCACCCCTTTTCCCAGTCACCGCCCTCTTCCACCCCAAAATTTTTTCGCCGCCACCATCGCAGCCTAAACCGCTACTCCCCCACCATCCTTCACTCATCCGAACACCTCCAACAGGCAGATCCGGTGACGGTAGTGATTAGTAGGGATGGTGTGAATCATTAGGAATTTGGACGGATACCCTTACTTGTTGCAATATTGGATTTACAGGCCCTTATGTGTAAAAATTAAACTTTAAGACCCTCAAGTGAGACTTTGTGGTAGTTTAGGGTACTAACGTGTATTTGACCCATAATATTTTAACTTAATACAAACTCACACATACTCTCAAAATGAACCTCGCTCACAAGGTATGTGAAATTACCGGAATGCCCCTAGGGTGTATAAGTACCAAACGCCACTTTTGGACTTAAATTACCAAAATGGTATTTTCATAAGCAGAATAACTATAATAACCTTACCGTACGTAATTTTACCCAATAATACTTTTTCTTAGATCAGATTACCAAAATACCCCATCAGGATGGTAAATTATCAAAACACCCCTCGTTACATTTAAATCATCAAAATGACCTTTACATAAGCAAAATCACTAAAATATCTTTACCGTATGCAAATTTACTCAAAAATACCCTTTATGGGTAAAATTACCAAAATACCTCATCGGGGTGACAAATTATCAAAATATCCCTGAGAATTTTTAGCACCTGAAAAATCTCAAAAATATGTTAAAATGCTATTTTTAGCCTTAGGAAGTCATTTTTGGGTTGAAAGGTAGTTTAGAAAATTTTTGTTAGAAAATTTGAAACCGGTGTCCGGATCGAGCGCTAAAAATGCCAGCTTTACAAAAAATACCTATCGGCCTCAGAATGGTACGAAATTATAGATAATGAATCATATCAGTAAAATAAGATTTTTTAAAATTTTTAGATTAAAATAACTTGGTTTGGTATGCTAATTAAATCGAGAATTTTTCCTAATTGATGCCCTAATTTAGTGCCCTTCGTGGACACCGATGTAACACTCCAGAAATCCGAAGCTCCATCTCCCGAACTCCCGGGTCGTTAATGTGATACCCCGAAAATACCAAAAATTAATCTAACCCATTAAGGGGTGTTATTTTTATCAAGAAGTAATATGTCGATGATGATTAAGTGTTAGGGAGCTAAATAAGGGGTTAGTGTGGCCTTGGGGGTTAAAAATGTAATTGTGAAAAGTTAAGGGGCAAAAAATATAATTTTGAAAAGATGATGAACGGGATGCATATTTTTATGAAGTAGCATCATTTTGGTGATAATGAGGTGTTAGGGGGCTAAGGAGGGGTTAGGGTGATTTTGGGGGTCAAAATGTAATTTTGAAAAGTTAAGGGGCAAAAGTGTAATTTTAGAAAATATAGTGAACGAAAAGCATATTTTTATTAAATAGCATCATTTCGATGATAATGAGGTGTTAGGGGGCTAAAGGAGTGGTTAAGGTGATTTTGGGGTCAAATTATAAATTTTCAAAGTCGAGGGGTCAAAATGCAATTTTAGAAACTTGAAGGGCGAAAGTGCAAATTTTGAAAGTTGGCAAAATGTGTCATAATATGAGGAAATCAGACATGCATGATGGCCACCTCCTAGCTGCAATAAGCTGAGTCAAAGTGGGAAATATTAAAATACTTTGGGAGAAAATCTGGTGGGAAGAAAATATAAAAGAAAATTTGTGGGGTTAAAAGTGCAAATATGAGAAATTAATGAACAAGAACTGGGCGTGAACAGTAACCCCGTGAAGAACACAGCAAAAAGAGGAAGAAAAAGGGAGGAAAAAGAGGAAAAAAAGAAGAAAGAAGAGAGGAAAGGGAGAAAAGAAGAACCTCGAATTCATTTGGGTATGATTTTGAACCCTAAATCGCGAAGTTATGGAAGAATTGGGTGAAATGTTAGTTGAAGAACATGTGACATATGTGTATATATATTTCGGTTGTGTATGTATAATCGGGGATGGGGAAATTTGAATGGATTCTCGTTGGAATCATGTTTATGAGACCTTAAAATGAAGAAAGAAAGGAAACTAAATAGGGTTTCGAAATTGGTGGGAGTTCAGTGTGCGTGGGTGTGTGTTTCGGTGTATTTTAGTGTGTGTTCTTCAATTGGGTTCATGGGTTTGGATTCAATTGGTTTAATTGTACGAAATTGATGCATAAAAATGAGTTTAGGGCATGAATTGAGTGTATTATAATGTGTTTAAGTGATCTAAGATGAGTTTGTGAGAAGTTCATGTGTGATTGGAAGAGGAGTATGCCCAGATATGCAGCTGATTGAATGAGGAAGAAGACATGTGTGTGTGGCCAAGGTGCGTTAGTGTGTGTAGCGATTTGAACAGTAGATGTTTTTGTCGCTAAAGATGAAAAATAATGAAGCAGTTTCTTATCCGATTTTTTAAAAATAGTTAAGGTCAGATTTAGCTAAAGTACAAAAAAGAGACCCTAGTTGTTTTTAGGAGACCTGTGTCGTGGAAAAAGTTCAGATTTTTCTGAGGTTGGGGAGGGGGTTAACCGCTGCGGGAAATTTGAAACTTTGTAGTGGAATTTAAAATATCAAACGAGGGCGGTTTTGCGCAAAACTTTTATGAGAACCCTAGAATGTTGGGAAGTTCCAATTCTCAGGATTTCGGGTCATTCCAAAGTCGTTAGCTATTTTTGGCCGAATGGACTTTTAAGCGCTCAGTCCGGACACCGGTTCGGGATTTTTAGGTAAAAATTTTGTAAAATACCTTTTAACTCAAGAATGACTTTAGGAGGTTTAAAATAGCGTTTAAAAGTGCTTTTGAGATTTTTCAGATGCCGGGAACCCTCAGGGGGCATTTTGGTAATTTGCCACCCGGATAGGGGTATTTGGTAATTTTCCCAGTAAAGTTTTTTTCAAAGGACTTGTTAGTCCGGAAAGGGGTGTAAGACACCTGAGAAGTTATTTTAAAGTAGTTTTGAGATGTTTGTTGAGGCGATGACCGCTAGGGGGTGTTTTGGTAACTTTCCCTTTAAAATTTTTTTGAGGGAATATTTGGTCCATAAATGATGTAGTACATCTAAAAAGTAGTTTTAAAGCGGTTTGTGGGTGTTGGTGATGTAGCGGCCATCAGAGGGGTATTTTCGTAATTTTCCAGGTTAGCGCTAAATTTTAGGAACGCACAATATTATACGTTCGAAGTGGTGGGAAGCGAGGAATAATGGTAGTATGTCTAAAGTGAGGGTTGTTATCGATAATAAGTCGATAAGGCTAGATTAAGGATCCGGTTATTGGATCGAATTAACTAGCTATCGTAAGATACTATGAACGGTTAAGTAGGAAAGGGTAGAATAAGAAGTGTGTATATGTTGAATGATGACTAACGAGCATGATATGATTTGACTAGGTGATGCAGCTCGTTGCAATCAGAGATTGCGAGTTACTTCGGCTATAAGCCAACCATGTAAGGACAATGCGGTTCTGATATGCTAATTCATTGTTCAGTGAGCATGCCATGTTGATGACGTGTTGTTGAATTCTTGTCGTTATGATTGGACACCGGTAGTCATTATGACCGGTATATGCATATTTTAATTGTGCTGTTGAGGACTTAGGGTAGAATAAATTTCCTTAGTCCGCCCTGTTGACAGAATTTAGTGAGGATGATGGGTGTCTTAGTATGCTATGATTCGATCTGATTAGCATACCTGAAGTGGATGATGATGTTGTGTAGGGTTTATCGTGTGGTTGTTGTGAGATGTCGGCAGTTATTGATAGCCGATATCTCTTCTCTTTGAGAACACCATTGAGGACTTGTGGCAACTTCTCCCGAGTCTGCCCTATCGTTGATGATGATGCTGTGGTGATCGTTGCGTTGTTGTTGTGAAATGTCGGCACTTATTGATAACTGACATTTATCTTATGTAAGAACGCTATTGAGGGCTTGCGGCAAATTTCTCCCAAGTCCGTCTTGTTGATGATGTCACGTTGAACTCATGTTGTTGGGTCTGAACACCGGTTGATCTTCTGATCCGGTATTCCTTGTTGAGCTGTGTTGTTGAGGACATAAGGTGGAATTAATTTTCCCTTAGTCCGCCCCGTTGATGATGTCTTGTTGCTTGGCTGTAACGTGGTTAGGGAAAGCATTCTAAATGAGTTTCCTACTTATTGACAGCGTCTCTTTATTTACTTGAGACTGAGATGAACATCCCATAAAATGGGACATCAATATGAGGAGGATGGCCTATGAATGATGATCACTGGCCAAAGAGGATGAATGTCGCTCGAGCAGGGTCTGTCGTGTCTGATCGAGTCCTGTCCGTCGTGTCCATGTGCATTGCATTTGAGTTTCTTTTGATATTGATGATTTTAATGATTTGTATTTCAATGATGTTTGCCTTTACAATCTTGGATTTCGGGTCCATTGCATAGTCGGTCGGTCAGTCGGTCTAGTCCATGAGGAGGTGGCAGTAATGCTGTTCTGTTTGGCCTTAAAGCCTCTCAGTCTAACGAAAGAAAAATTATCGTTTGACAAGTTATGTTGATGCTGAAATTTATTGACTACTCTTGATTCATTGCTATCGTTGATATGATTATTATTTCTCCGAGTCTTTTGAATCATTTGTACACGATATTCCTCGTGTTGTCTTTACTGGGCGATTTGCGCTCATTCCTTATGTTGTATTGTGCAGGCTATAAAGAGAACCCTCTAGAGAAGGGAAGGGAAACAAGATAGAAAAGTTGAGCAAGGGGATGCGTTGTGTGAGGTAAAAATTAAGCCGTGAGATCGGTTGTTAAGAATCCTACGACTACAGTCGTATATTAGGTTGTAAATATTCATGTTGTTCAGAGACTTGAAAGTCTTCCGCTGCAGTATGATATATGTTTGTAGGGAAAAATTTTGTAAGGACGCATTTTGGAGCGTCTATATGAGGATGTAGTTGCTCTGTATTCAGTACATGATTTTGAATGTGATTATGATCGATAACTCAACCCGGTGATATCACCAGGGTTGAGGGTGTCGCAGTTAACCTACCAGATCACATCAAACCTGTCAAATATGTTCACTAACACATACTTCAAAACATTTAGTCCGATACCATCTCAAAATTCTTTAAACACGAGCTTACAAGGCTACTCAAACTTAAACTGTTGAAAACCTAAGTTCTTTACAACTCAAGTCCTCGTGAAACATGGTGACAGTACCGACCCACTCAGGGGTCTCATTACACTATAGTGACGGGCTTACTGGAACCTCACACAGATTCTAGCCCATTCCTCCAAACCTGCTACAGCTTATCATCACCTGCAGAAGGGAGCCAAATGAAGGGTGAGTTTTTTGAGAGCTCAGTAAGGTTGTGCAAGGACTACAAAAGATTACAACATGATCCCCAAGAATTCAACCGACGATGATTTCCAAAATACTTCGAACGTCAAAACTCAATGATTTCCAAAATGATCAAAATTCCTTAAAAATAGATGCCAAAATAAACATTAACAATCAGAACAGGTTCCAAAACAATCAATAAAATATCCTTTTCAAATTCATCATTTCCAAAATACAGTAAAGATTTCTCGAGGGATTTCAACCCAAGCAAAAATCTTTCCATAATACCACAAAGATTTCTCGAGGGATTTTTACCCAAGCAGAGATCATTCCCATAATACAACAAAGATTTCCTGAGGGATTTTAACCCAAGCAGAAATCAAAAATCAACATTGATCCTAGGCTATTGCAATGCCATTCCAGCAAGCTAACATAGTGTACACATGCATGATGTACCATTATATAATTATTAGCCCTCAATAATAATCAAGTAACTAGCATGCCTTTCATGCAGGATTCAGACCAGCCTTATAACGCCTCCCCACAAAACAGGTACCCAGGTCAACACAAAAAATTCACAATATCAATGAGCGTTAACATAAGCTCAAATAACCGAAAATCAATTCGGGTTCCAATAAACCATAAACATACTGATGTAAGCCATCATTCGGAATTCCAGAAGAAAATCACAAATAAACAACAAAACGATTGTGAATAATTATCGAGTTTAGACACAACACTTCGGAAGAACGGGTACAAATAATAATCAAATTTGCAATAACTAGCGAGTATCACAAGATTTCCAAACAATCGATTCAGGTACAATATTAGGGTTTTCTGGTCAATAACATGCTGATATCAATACATAATTTAGAGTTTGACATTAGTCATAAATAAATCAAAATAAGGGTTCGGACGAAAGTCCTTACCCAGGGTTCAGATAGAATCCCTTACCTGGATCCGCAGCTAAATTATCCTAACTGGAAAGTCTTTGGCTTTAACCTAAACAAAATAATTAAATTGTCAGAACATAGCCTGTAGTACCATATCATAACTTAATACGGACTCACACATACTCTTAAAATATACTGCCCTCACAGTGTATGTAAAATTACCAAATTGCCCTTAGGTGTAAAATTACTAAATTGCTTCTCTTGGACTTAAATCACCCAAACCACCTTCCTGTGCGTAGAATCACCCAAATAGACTTATTGTATGTAAATTTATATAAATATACCTTTCTTAAGTCAAATTACCAAAATACTCCTTTGGGGTGGCAAATTACCAAAACCCCCCGATTACATTTAAATCATCAAAATAATATTTCTTTGAGCCAAATCACTAAAGTATCCTTATTGTATATAAAAAACTCAAAAATACCCTTTATGGATAAAATTACCAAAATACCCCTAGGGTATTCGGCACCAGAAAAATTCAAAAAATATCTTAAAATGCTATTTTAAGCATCCTGATTTCATTTTTGGCCTATAGTATTTTTAAAAAAATTTGTATGAAAAATCCTGAATCGGTGTCCAGACCGGCGCCAAAAAGCCAATTTTGCAAAAAATACATATTGGCCTTAGAATGACCCGAAATTTTAGATAATGAATTATATCATTAAAATAGGGCTTTACTAAAAATTTTAGATTAAAATAACTCTGTTAACTTGGTTAAATAAATCTGAACTTTTGCCTAATCGATACGCTAATTTAATGCCCTTCGCGGACACTGAAAATTCTCGTAAAAATAATGGGGGTTACTGTTTTGGACTTTGCCTAATTCCTACCTTATCTATTTATAAAAATTTGTGAAAAACTGCTTAAATAACTTTCTAGCATTAGCGACAAAAACTGTTACTATTCAAATCAAACACACACACCAATGCACCTTAGAACACACCTGTCTTCTACCTGGCCAAGCACACACCTAACTACTGATACACTTCTTTCACCCACGGACACTCTTCCAAATACTCCCTAAACCCTACACATATGAATTTACACCAAATACTTACACTAACATATAATTAACCACCCCATTACACACCCCATCACTCACCCGAAACACATATGAACACATACAAACTGAGCACGCTCAGAACCTCCACAGTGAACCACACGAAATTCACCTACACCCTAAGCATCCGGTCAGCTCACCGTCTTCACTCCCCTGCTCCGTAACCAACACACATACACAAAACATAATAGACAAGCAATCACAAACACCGAATCACACAGCGGTAACACATGAACAGCCCCTTCCGGTAATCAACCCACCAAATTTACCTCAAACACATACTAAATACACACAGAAAAACAGTCTATAGGTGGAAGTTTACCCTTTTTGGAATTCCTTCTGCTCTCTTCCCCAAGTCTGCTCTCCCTCTTGCTTTGTTTTCTATTTTTCTATTTTTCTTCTTGTTCTTCACTGTTTTCTTGTTATTCTACTTTTGACTTTCTCTTCTCTCTTTTTTTCTTTTCACACGAGATTCATTTATCTTCAATCCAATATTTTACCATTTAATTAGCTTAGTCATTGCAACCTAGTAGGTGGTGGCAAGACTCTAAAAAACATGCTTTTACTATTTAATTAGCTTAGTCATTGCAACCTAGTAGGTGGTGGCAAGACTCTAAAAAACATGGTTTTTAAATTATTTTCATAAAATTACATATAGTCCCTCAAGTTGCCAAAATTACGAACTAACCCAAACTTTTGTATAGCTACATCAAAGTCCCAAATTTGGTCTAATCTTGATTAATTAAATTAAATGTCACTGAAACATATAATACCACCAGTTTGATTATTTTTTCATCACTAGAAACATTATTTTACAATTAGCCCCCAAAGTTTTTTGAAATTACAAAAATGCCCCCAAAATTTCAAACGTTACATTTTTGCCCCAAATTTTTTTAAGCGTCAATACTCTATTAATACTCGAGCATTGTTCAAAATTATCACTCGTTTATTTTTTGGGTCACGAATGACTATTTTAAACAGCTCCTGAAGTTTGGGATATTACATTCTTCTCCCCTTATAGAAATTTTGTCCTCGAAATTTGCTCGCAGATATCCTATCACTTATCACATCTACGTATCACGCTTCCGTTGCAGAACTCTGATAACTATCTCATAGCAGCTAAGCTACTTTGACTATCACATACCGAGATTGTTGTCCCACAAATACCTGAAGACAACTATTTAACTTTCATATCATAATGCCAAACCTAAATCTCTCAAGTTATCCCTCGCGCTCTAACCATTCTGGTATTTCATGAACAATGACTTAGCTATGGCAAACTGACTGAATTAAACCTACACCGCTCTGAATCCAGTGCATATCCAGCAAATTAAATCAAGCTCCAAGATAGTAGGCTGCCCCCCATTATGTTGATACTATACAAGAGATTACATCATTTGTACAACTTACTTAGTATTGGTAAGCTTAACTTTAAGTTTAAGGCGTATTGAAATACTCAACGATGGTCACCCCTGACCTGTGGTTTACCCAAGCTAACATGCGTAAGGTAATCAGTTCTTATAAGCACTTATACCTTGCAATCACCAGCAGAGATAATCAATCAAAGAAAAAAATTGTAGCCACTAGGCTTTCACTGCACACTCTAATACCTCAAAACGAGTCAAAATTATTATCAAGTTCATCACCGAGAGGCGTGTTATCTTAACATAGCTTTGTATTGCATACTTACGGTTCTGCATACACTTCACAGAATGACAGAAAACTATAGCTACTATGAGTTCGTTGCACACTCTGATGCCTTAAATCAGATAGGTCCAAAAGGTTACTGGAGTCATTACAGAGAGATGTGTTATCTTATCACAATGCGAAATATGATTTTGTACTCACATGTCTTGCGCTTCCACTAAAGTTTAAAGTTCTAAATTATCAAATTACTTTAATTCATAGTCACATTATTTACAAAAATCTGATAGCCTTATCCTTCAATCATCCGTTCAAGTCAAACCGTTAAGATCTTCCGGTTCCAAAAGCAAATAACATACTGTCTATTATCATTGTTCAGCCAAGGTTCCAATCACACACCAAATCATCAAATAGCTTATCCAAACCTTACCTGCGTTCTCAGAATCTACTCTCGCTCACAGACTATCTGAGGCTTAGAAATCTACCTAATCTCATATCCCGGTAGAGGAAACTATGCAAATAATGATAATAATCATAATCAGGCAATCAAAACACAAAAAAAAAATCTTTAACAAAATTATGTACATTGCCTCTCGGGGTTCACAATAAAATTTCATAACATTTCAGAAGAAACGATAGACACAGAAACGATGATATAGGTCTGGCAAAGCAAAGTCAACCCAATGATTCAGAACATCAAAATTGGAAGGAGTTATTGGTCCTTAATGGAATTCGTAACTTTCCCACGGCCAATAGGGTCATATGCTTCCCCATCAAGTCCAAATAGATTCAGAAGAAAATAAATAAATATTTTGAGGATGGGATAAGCTAACAGAACATGAATGACATCTTTCCCGACGTCTTAGGGTCAACTAGCATTCAATTAAGTCGCACACGAGTTCAATATGTAAAAGAATGAATCAGATGACAGAATAAAATCCCAAATCCCTTCTTGTACCCTTAAACCAACCTTCAGTCTTAACACCAGTCATCTTTCCAAAGCAATATTCTTACTCATAAATCAAATCATCAGTTTAACTACCGTGCATACCTTATAAACTTTCCAAATAAGATTAGAGTTTCTCCTGGCAATACACGGATGCATGACTAGCAAGTCACCAATTCATACCTAGTACGATATCATAATCCTAAACAACAAATAGAGTGAGGTCCATAGAAGGATTCCTTATCCCAAACATAGACTGTACATTCACAGAGAACCGCAAAATAGTCAAACTCTCTCTCAACGGGGTACTTATCATAATACATGTTCTTAAAGGACGGATCTTCATCATCAATCTCTATGCCAAGGTAACGATGTAAAAATATGATGCTCCCAACTGAAATAGTATACACGTATCCAATGGGTTAGCCTGTAAAGTGCCTGGTACCACGTAATCGGATGTGACTACATCCTGAGCAGACATTAAATAAATTCTAGCCGATATTCTGGGCCTCAGCCCCTACTGATCTTGTCCTCTTTCCTACCAAGGAACATTGTTCGCTGTTACATTAGCTATAGGTGCATAAAAAAAGGATAATATCACTTATATCCCTGAGTTTAGGGATATATTACAGTCGATGACACATGTTGGCGTTTATATCACTTATATCCGTTGACCAGACATAATACTAATGGTGTTAAAATTGTGTTAAATGACATGATTACCCTTCAAGACCAAACCATCTTCTCTCTCTTCTTCCATCAGCATTAACCTCTCTCCTCTTTATTTCTTTTCTCCTTATTTCCCTTCTCCCACTCTCCAACCCCCCACACCACAGAACACATATTCACACGACACACACAGACATACGCACGAAATTTGACATTAAACCCCAATTAGGCATCCACATAACCCCATTAATTAGCGCTGCTGGAGCTTCTCTATCTTGTGGCGGCACTGCGCGGAGGTCTTCCCTAGGGAGGCCCCTGGGCAGCAAATACCCATAGTGGCGGCCACCATGTGCCAGTCGGTCGTGCGGACGTTGCTGTAGTAAAGCTCGTACCACGTCTCCCGGTAGGCCTCGATCAGGGACAACGCTTCCTCCTGTGTTCTGCACAGTGGCAGAAACTTTTGGGGCGGCTTGTCTAGCGTCGCGGCCATCTGGGGGTCATGGTGGGTGGTCGACGATTTAAGAGGGGCGCACGTTAGTAGGAACTGTAAAAACTCAGCCGCAACTGTAGTGATGATGAGCGATGGTCTTATTGGCTCGTGCAACGGCCGGTGCGATGAGGATTGGGAGGCGCATGTTCACGTTAGTAGATCTGGAGTTGCGGGTTAGCAGAAATAATAGAAACAATCTTGGTGGTGGTGGACGGTGCCCATATTAACTCGGCCTAATTTATGGGTGGTGGGGGTTAATGGAAAAATAAGGGGTGAGGCTTCTCTTAAAAAGTCCAACAAGGCAGTGGAGGATCTAATCAAGAGTTAATCTGGGTGGTAGCACCACAATTTGTTGTGGTAGAAACTAGTGGCAGATGAGCAGTGTGAAAAGGGAATGCAATTGTATATGAATTAGTGGTGGGCAAAGTGGTGGAGGTGGGTGGTGCTGGTGGATATTGATAAGGTGGTGCTTTGAGTGTGTTTATGAATCTGTGTGCAACTATGTTGTTGGGGTGGGATTTTTTGGACAAAGTGACTAGGTTGTGTAGTGGTTTTGGTTGGTGTTGCTGGGTGGTCCAGTGGTTGTGAGAGAGGATAGAGGAAATGGGAAGAAGAAGAGGGTAGTATTGCCATTTTTAAAAGATGGTATTGCCACATCAGCAAAAATTGTTAGTTAGGTTCATGGAATCCTAACGGTGGGCGTATCTGATACAAAATTTTCATATTGTGGATACAATTGCACAATTTTGAAACTTACGTCTTTGACTGTAATTTATCCCTAAACTGATGGATATAAGTGATATTATCCCTAAAAAAATTTGACTGATTATTTCTCGCAAACAGACAGTTTCAAACTTAATGTTTCACACTGCCATGCTTAAAATATCATTCAGTCAACTTATTGTATAACACAGGACTCTGACTTCTTTCACATGTGACAAATGAGGTGCCCAAAAAAGTTGACCTGCCACCCTAACCAGGACTCTGTGTAGGTTAAACTCCAGAACCATGCGATGGTTTAAGTCTCGTACTCTGAGCGGATAGAGTGCCTATACCCTGCGCTCCCCTAAACCTCATATCATACCTCAATTGAATTTCAGAACTCTGTCCAGATCACTAGATAACCGAATCGAAGTGGGCCTAAATCCTTGATTCTACCTCAACCTTTAACTTTGGGCACCATGCTGTGCCGACTGTAAAACTTTTTACTAACGACTATCAGCTCCTACAAATCTCGTCTCAGAAAATTTTTACTTGTCTTTCTTGTATCCGCCGTGTGTTTACTCATGCCTTCCTCCATTATCAGACTTAGAATGTTCCAAAACACATACCAAATAAAAACATTCCACATAGCTCGTCCATCAAGCTGGGGTCACCGCATTCCTCAATCCAGGCCTAGGCCTCCACTCAGACTTCCGGTAGCGACCTGCCTCCAACAACATCCTTATGGCAAATCTAGGAAACAAGAAATTTCATCTCAACCTTGTTTTTGGACTCTTAATCCATTGACGTCACATTAACAAACTCCCTTCATATTGGTTCATGAAATCTCGCAAAATACCAGTCAAAAATAATTCTCTAAAAGGTTCTCAAATGACATAAACAATTTCTGATAAGTCAGATTCTTCAATTCTCTTTCCACCCTGATCGACCTTGTCTCTCAATTTATATCCAACAAATTCAATCTTTTGTCACTTCCCTCACAGTTGCTCAAAATTTATACGATCAGTTGCTTAAAATGTTCTCCATTTTGCTGATCCAATTCGTTGTCTCTATAGGGTTCAATATGTGATACCCGAAAAAATATCAAAAACTAATCTAACCATAAGTTTGATTAATTAAAGGGGTGCTATTTTTATTAAGTAGCAATATATTGGTGATGATTAAGTGTTAGGGAGCTAAATAGGGAGTTAGTGTGGTTTTGGGGGTTAAAATATAATTTTGGAAAGTTAAGGGGGCAAAAATGTGATTTTGAAAATATGGTGAACGGGATGCATATTTTTATTAAGTAATATCATTTCGATGATAATGAGGTGTTAGGGGCTAAAGTAGGGGTTAGGGTGATTTTGGGGTCAAAGTGTAATTTTTCTAACGTTGTGGGGCCAAAGTATAATTTTAAAAACTTTGGGGGGCCAAAGTGCAAATTTTGATATTTGCAAGAGGTGTCACAAGCTTGGGAGAAGCTTATCTGAATGTTGCCACCTCCTAGTTAAGTTATGCTGACTAAGTGTAATGAATTATAAAATACTATGGAACATGGATTCATGAAAAGGAAATTATAAAAGAACTTTGGGGTGAAAATGCAAAGAAAAGGAAACTCTGGAATAGTGACCGAAGAACAAGAACAGAGAGGGAATCGGCGGGAAGAAAAAGGAAAGAAAAAAAAGAAGAAAAATGAGGAATAAGAAGGAGGGGAAGAAAGGAAAAAAAGGGAGAAGAACCGAAACTCATCAGGGTATGAATCTTGAACCCTAATTGCAAAATTGTGGAATTAGATTGAATTTGGGTTGAATGTATGTGACATAGATATGTATATATATGTTTTGGTTGAGTAAATAGAATCGGGGATGGGAAAATTGTAATGAATTCTTGTTGTAACTATGAATATGAGAATTTAGAATGGAGAAAGAAGAGAAAATGGGTAGGGTTTCACATTCGGTGTGTTCAGTGTGTGTTTGGAGGATTTAGAGTAGGTGTTCTTCGGGTTTGAGATGGGTTATGGATTTTTGTGTTTAATTAGGTGTAATGGTGTAAATTAAGTGGGTTAAGGGCATTAATGTAAAGTTTGTAATGCAATTAAGTGATTAAGGTGTGTAAAAATGAGAGATTCATGCGTGGGTGTGAGTGGTGTGCTTGATGTGTGACGGTCTGAAGGAGGAAGACGAGTGTGTGTGGCCAAGGTGTGTTAGTGTGTGTAGTGATTTGAACAGTAGATGTTTTTGTCGCTAAAAAAAAAAGAAAATAAGTGAACAGTTTCTAATCCAAAATTTTAAAAATAGCTAGAGGCAGATTTAGCCAAAGTGTAAAAAAGAGAGCCTAGGTATTTTTGAGGTCAGGAATAGGGTTAACCGATGCGGGAATTTTGAAACTTTACAATAAAATTTAAAATATCAAACGAGCGCAATTTCACGCAAAACTTTTATAGGAACCCTAGGATGTTGGGAAGTTCCATTTTCTAATATTTTGGGTCATTCCAAAGTCGTTAGCTATTTTTGGCCGAACAGACTTTTAAGCGCTTGGTCTGGACACCGGTTCAGGATTTTTGGGCAAAATTTTTGTAAAATACTTTTTAGCTCAAGAATGAATTCAGGAGGCTTAAAATAGCATTTTAAAGATTTTTTGAGATTTTTCTGATGCCGGGCACCCTCAGGAGGCATTTTGGTAATTTTTTGGTAGAATTTTTCAAAGGAATTTTTAGTCTGAGAAGGGTTGTAAAACATCTGAAAGGTTATTTTGAAGCTGATTTGGGGCTTTGAGGTGATAGTGAACCCCCAGGGGCATTTCAGTAATTTGCCTCCCAGAGGGGGTATTTTGGTAATTTTTCTATAAAATGCTTTGAATGACTGTTGGTTTGGGAAGGGGTGTTAGACATTCGAAAAGTTATTTTGAAGGGGTTTTGAGATGGTTTGTTGGGGCTATGGCCGCCAAGGGGTATTTTGGTAATTTCAGATAAGCTGGGGGTGTTTTGGTAAAAAAATTTCCTTTAAAATTTTTGAGGGACTATTTGTTCTATAAATGTTGTAGTACATCT
Organism: Escallonia herrerae; assembly: GCA_033070095.1. Classification (NCBI taxonomy): domain Eukaryota; kingdom Viridiplantae; phylum Streptophyta; class Magnoliopsida; order Escalloniales; family Escalloniaceae; genus Escallonia; species Escallonia herrerae. The sequence continues at coordinate 678,445 of JAVXUP010000133.1, forward strand.
AAAAGGTAGTTTTAAAGTGGTTTTGGGGGTGTTGGTGGTGTAGCGGCCATTAGGGGGTATTTTGATAATTTGCCAGGCTGACTCCAAAATTTAGCAAATGCACGTAATCCAGCGTTGGGGTGGTGGGAAGTGAGGAATGGTGTTAATACGCTGAAATAATAAGATAGTGGTTATTGCTAATGCGTTGGTAAGCTAGGTTAAGGATCTAATTATTAGATCGGATTAACAACTCTCGTAAGACGCTATAAATGATTAAATGGGAATGGGTAGAATAAGGAGTGTGTATATGTTGAATAATTTCTAACGAGCAGAGTATGAATTGATTAGGTGATGCAGCTCATCGCGATCAGAGATTGTGAGTTGCTTCGGCTATAAGCTAATCAGGTAAGGACAATGCGGTTCTGCTATGCTAATTCATTGTTTGATTGGCATGCCATGTTGATGGCGCGTTTTTAAATTCTTGTCATTATGATTAGACACCGGTAGTCATTGTGACCGGTATATGCATATTTGAATTGTGTTGTTGAGGACTTAGGGTAAAATAAATTCCCATGGTCTGCCTGTTGATGGAATTTAGCGAGGATAATAGGTGTCCTAGTATGCTATGATTCAATTCAATTAGCATACCCGAAGTGGATGATGATGTTGCGTAGGGGTTATCGCGTGGTTGTTGTTGGATGTCGGCAGTTATTGTTAGCCGATATCTCTTCTCTTTGAGAACACCATTGAGGACTTGTGGCAAGCGTCTCTCGAGTCTGTCATGTCATTGATGATGATGTTGTTGAGGTCGTTGCGTATTGTTGTGAAATGTCAGCACTTATTGGTAGTCTACATTCCTCTTATGTAAGAACATTGTTGAGGGCTTGCGGTAATCTTCTCTCAAGTCCGCCCTGTTGATGATGTTACGTTGAACTCTTGTTGTTAGATCTGAACACTGGTTGATCTTTTGATCCGGTATTCCTTCTTGAGCTGTATTGTTGAGGACATAAGGTGGGATAATTTTCCCTTAGTCTACCCCGTTGATGGAGTCATGATGCCTGGTTGTAAGGTGGTTAAGGAAAGCACTCTAGATAAGTTCTCTCCCTGTTGACAGTGTCTCTTTTAATTACTTGAGACTGAGATGAAGATCTCGTAAAATGAGACATCTATATGAGGAGGATGGCCTGTGAAATATGATCATTGGCAAAGAGGATGTAGGGTGCGCGAGTCAAGTCTGTCATGTCTGGTCGAGTCTAGTCTGTCTTATATGGGTTGCATTGCATTTGATTTTCTTCTGATATTAATGATTTTAATGACTTGTATTTCTTTGATGTTTATCTTTTCAATTTCCTATTTTAGTGTTCACTTGCATAGTCGGTCGGTCAGTCAGTCAGTCTTGCCCATGAGGAGGTGGCAATAATGCTATTCTATTGGGCCTTAAAGCCGCTCAGTTTAACGAAAGAAAAATTATCGTTTGACAAGTTATGTTGATGTTGGAATTTATTGACTACTTTTAATTCATTGTTATCGTTGAGATGATTATTATTCCTCCGAGTCTCTTGAATCATTTGTACGCGATACTCCTCGTGTTATCTTTACTGGGAAATTTGCGCTCATTCCTTATGTTGTATTGTGCAGGCTATAAGGTCGATCAAGGAGAACCCTCTAAAAAAGGGAAGAGAAACAAGATAGAAAAGTTGAGCAAGGAGATAAGTTATATGAGGTAAGACAAGCTGGAAATGGTGAGTTAAAGTTTGAGCTGCGAGATAGGTTGATAAGGGTCACATGACTACATTCGTATATTAGGTTGTAACGATTTATGATGTTTAGAGACTTGAAAGTCTTCCGCTGCAGTATGATGTAAGTCTGTAAGAGAAATTTTTGTAAGGACGCATTTTGAAGCGTCTATTAATGATGTATTAGTATGAGGATGTAGTTGCTCTGTATTTCAACACAGGGTTTTAAATGTAATTATGGTCGATAACTCAGCCTGGTGATGTCACCTGGGTTGAGGGTGTCGCACAATAACTCCCTATAGCTAGTCATTTCATCAGTTAAGGTCACCAAGATACTCTCATTTCGAGGTTATGGACCAAATTCGTAATCCTGATTACTGGTTAGCCAGATTCTGCATGTCATCAGATCAGAATCGGGTTCCTAATGTTGAGAACCGCAATCATCAGTTCTAGATTCTACTATTTCCTCTATCAGGTAGAGGTGCTCCTCTACAATCATAAAACCTCCATACAGTACATTGCCCAAGTGAAAAAACTGCGTAAGTTAAATTTTATCTTTAGCGATAATTACACTACTATGAAAATTTAAACACACACTATCACACCTTTTTCCACACACAATGTCTTCTTCCTCCCTTCTCTTCACTGCTGAGACCCCCACTTCACATGACTAACCTACATCATCTGTTATTCCGAAACACACATGCTACCACCCTTAATTATACCTTATACTACTTGTAAAACACTCCCTAACACACAATCAAACACCTAATTCACACACAATCTAATACGTAACACACACACACACACACACACACACACACACTCAAGAACTTCCACTGTAAACCACACCCACTCACCTACACCCTTAGTAGCCCACACAAGCACTTCTAATCCCTCTTATTCTCTTCCAAAATACCAAATCACTACATGAATATGCTAAATTACCCTACAATTTCCCATTAAAACCACACCCGAAGCTCCCCCTTCTTCTTACACGGCAAACACACACACACACACACACACACACACACACACACACACACACTGATACAGCAGAACACATACATACTAATACAACAATTATTCACTAAATTTAAGATGAAATTACACCAATAAACAAGGGATTTACCCTTGAAATATCCTTACTAATCTTCACTTCTCCACGAATTCCTTCCTTGTTGCTTCCCCTCTATTCTTATTCTTTAGTTCTTGAGTTTCTCTCTTTCTCGAAATGGAAAGTCTCTCCCCCTCCTCCCACCCCCTTCCCCCCTTTTCCTTTTCTTCTTTCTTCTTCCTTTGTTCCAACCTTATCACATCCATAGTTTAACACTAAATTTCATTAGTCTTCAGGCAAAATGTTATGAGGTGGCAGAAATTTAGAGAATTTCTCTAAAACTTGACACCTAGACACAAATTTTCCAAAATTACACAATAACCCTCCAAATTTTCCATAATCACAAAATGGCCCCAGAAGTTTCAAAAATTACATTTTTGTCCCAAAATCTTTTTAAGCTCCCATGCACTACCACTACCCAAGCATTGCTCAATAATAATGCCCATTTATTTTTTTTCGAAGCACCGATGGTCATTTTAACCCGCTCCCAAAGTTCGGGATACATTTTTCCCCATCTTATAAAAATTTCGTCCTCGGAATTTGATCTCAGATTTCCTTTCACTCATAGTGTTTCGGCACCACACTTCTGCGGCGCCACTCTGATAATTGTCGCACCGTAGCTAAGCTACACTTAATCTTAGTGCCCACATTCGTTCTCCCGAATACCCGAATGCAACAGTTATATTCTAGTCATAATACTAAACTCAATCCGATGAGGTTATCACTCATGCTCTAACCATTTCAGTATTTCATGAACAAGGACTTATCTATTGCCAACTTACCAAATTAAACCTATGCTGCTCTAAATTCAGCGGATATAAAACAAATTAAGTCAAGCTCTAATACGATAGACTTATCTATTGGTCCTTAATAAGATTTATAGCTTTCTTATAGCCAGTGGGTCAGTTACTACCCCATCAAGTCCAAATAGATTTGAAAGGAGCAGATAGATATCCTGAAGAGGAATAAGGCAGCTCAATAAGAATGACATCTTCTCCGACGTCTCAGAGTGAGTTGGCATAAATTAAGTAGCTTGAGTTTAATATACAAATGAATGAATGAGATGACAGTAAAATTCCAAATTTCTTCTCGTACCTTTGAACCAAAATTTTCAGTCTTCACACTACTTATTTTTCAAAACACTATTCTTACTCATAAATCAAATCACCAACTTAACTACTGCTCATACCTTATAAACTTCCCATATACGACTAAGGTTTCCCCTGGCAATACAATGATGCGTGATTAGCAAATCACCAATTCATACTTAGTATGATATCAAAATCCTGAACAACAAATAAAATGAGGTCCATAAGGATCTCTATCCCAGACATGGAATGTACATTCACAGAGAACCGCAAAACAATCAAAGACTCTCCCAATGAAGTACTTATCACAATGTCAATTCTTAAAGGATGGATCTTCATCCTCAATCTCTATGCCAAAGTAACAGATGTAAAGAAATATAACGCTCCAAACTTAAATAGTATACAGGCATCTAATGGGTGAACCTCTAAAGTGTTTGACACCACGTCATCAGACATGACAACATCCTAAGCGGACATTGAACAAAATTTAGTTGATACCAACCTTGTCCTATTTCCTGCCGATGTATACTACTCGTTGTTGCACCAGCAGGTACATGATTGATTATTTCTCACAAACATATAGTTTCAAACTTAATGCCCCATGCCTAACATATCATCTGGTCAACTTATAACATAACTCACCACTCTGACTTCTCCCATTCCTGACACATGGGGTGGCCGAAAAAACTGACCCGCCACCCTGACCAGTACTCTAGGTAAGTCAAACTTTGGAATCCTGAGCTGGTCGAGCGTCTTCACCCTGCGCTCCCTTAAATCCCATATCATGCCTTAATCGAATTTCAGAACTCTATCTAGATCTCAATATCACTGAGCTGAAGTGGGCCTGAATTCCTGGTTCTGCCCCAACCTTTAACCTTGGGCACCCAATTGTGCCGACTGTAAAGACTTTGCTGACGACTGTCAGCTCCTACAAAACGGTTATAGGAAAACTCTTGCCTCTCTCTCTCTCTCTACGTCCACCCAATGTTTGCTCGTGCATTTTTTATTGTCAGATTTAGACTGCTCCAGAACACATGCTAAGTAAAAACATTCTATATAGCCAATCGAGCTGAGATCACCGCATCTCCCAGTCCAGGCCTAAACCCCATTCAGACTTCTGGCACCTATCTGCCTCCGTTAGTAACATTTTCACTGCAAATCTAGCGAAACGAGGAAATTTCAACTCAAACTTGTCTACCGACTCTTAATCTACCTGCATCATATTAACAAACTCCCTTAACATTAGTTCATGAAATCTCATAAAAAACCTATCAAGAAATAACTCTCTAAACTGTTCCCAAGTGACATCGAGCAATTGCGATAATTCAGATTCCTCGCTATCATTTCTTACCCTTGATCGGCCTCATCCATCAGTTTATACACAAAAAATTCAATCCTTTGTCACTTCACTTACAATTGCTCAAAATTTATACAATCAGTTGCTCAAAATTTCCTCAATTTTGCTAATCTAGTTAACTGTCTCCATAGGGTCCAATAACCTCCAATAGCTAATCATATTTCGTTTGATAGATTCTGTAACATTCCGGAATTTTCCAGAACATTAACGCTCAATCGATCAGTTCACTAAGATAATAATTCCTCAATTCAACCAAATAAAATATATCTGTTAGAGCAACTATTCGTCGATCAAACTATACTCTCAATCAACTGTCACAATTAAAATACCAAGTCTAAGTCTAAGAAAATTTAAACAATAATATTTACCCACGCAGGGGTTCTAACTATCAATACTAAACTTAAATTTAAATTCCTTAGCTAGCTCGGCTCTAATCCATGCTCAGGTAACTTACGGCTAATGCTGACTATCACCTGCAGAAAGGAAGTCAAAGGAAAGTGAGCTTTCGAGAGCTCAGTAAGGTCGATCAAAGATTTAAATAACAAAACGATTCGGATGAGTTTTCATATAAATTCAAACAAACTTTTTCAGCGTATTTTCATTGAAATACAGCATTTAGACAAAGATGAACAAAACGGACAATTTTACATTGAAGTCCAATAACATCTTTTTGAGAGGTTTTGCTTTCGATGAAATCACTACAATACGATATAAACATAGGGATGAGTATTTAACTCAATCCCTTAAATAATAGTCATTTGAAACACTTCGAGCATAATAAAGCATGAATGGATAATATTCAAAACATTTCAAGTGAAATAAAACATAAACAGGAAACATTGAAAATGAACAGTACAGAAGCAAAGCCACCCCGGCAGTGCTCGATCGCTTTACATATGCATATGTACACTGACTAGTCCATCTAGGTACTAGTTAAACCCATCCAACAGACCATCCTTATAACGCCAACAATACAGACCATCCTTATGGCTCCCAAGTTACTAACTCATGTCAACATTGAGAAACAATAAATAGAATTCAAAATATTGTATGATAACTGAATCGATAAAACAGATGAGAATAAACAAATTACGAATTTCAAACGATCGCTAAGGTTCAAGTTAGGCTTTCATGGACATGTTTAAAACATATTTTATATCAGCATAAAATCAAATCGATTTAGTTTGTAAAACTGTTCTATAAGCATTTGAAAACAGAATGTCGAGATGGGTTCGGATAGAATTTCTTACCTCGGTCCAAGCTAAGCGATGCTACCAACCTCGATCAATATTTTCTGAATAAACCTAGATTGACAATTTATTTTTTAGAACATGATTTATGTAAAATACACTATAAACACTAACATCAACTGCCCACTCTCTCCGAAATCGCGCACTTAAAACGGTTCCCGCACACGGCCAACCTAACCGAAAATCCTATACACTCCTTAACATGTACTGGCACTCTAAAATTTATATAATTAACTCTAAAACACTTTTATGGCTTAAATCATTAATAAAAGTCAAAATATGAATTTTCTGAATTTTTGAATATTTTCGAATTAAAATAATTTCTTTAAATACAATAAAATCTCATAAATTGCCAAAAATACTTCCAGCTGCAAACTAAGTCTCATAATTATTGTAACAGCTTTAAAATACGTATAAAAATTATAGAAACTTAAATAAAAAGTTAAAAAGCTTTAAAACTAATTTTCAAATAGTCGTTTTGCTAAAAATAATGCGATATAGAAACCATAGCAAATCAACCCCAAAATCATCAAACTTTTACTGAGTCTTATTCGTATCATAGAGACATTACTGTAATTTTTTCCTGAACAATTTCTGGGTTTAAAGGCTCCAAAAGAATTTTACAAATCCGAAATCACAGAAAATATTAAAAATACATACGATTTCAGAAAATTGTAAAATTTTACCGGAAATTCTATTATAGACTATGGTTATATACTTTAAATTTTCATGTGATGAAAGTTACCGTACACTATCCTATACTCACGTCATACTAACGTTAATCCATACCCACACACATGCGCCACCATTTCATTCAACCCACTTGCTTACACACACACATGCTTTGACACCAACCCTTAGACACTCATACACACGCACACAATACAAGCACACTTCCAGTGCTCTCCAAACCCATTATACACCTACAGACACATGCACACATTTATATATAATCTGCCACTTTCAACCTACTCCACTACACAAATCATGCACCACTCAATCACATTCTATTACTCCCTCATACTAACGTTAATCCATACCCACACACATGCGCCACCATTTCATTCAACCCACTTGCTTACACACACACATGCTTTGACACCAACCCTTAGACACTCATACACACGCACACAATACAAGCACACTTCCAGTGCTCTCCAAACCCATTATACACCTACAGACACATGCACACATTTATATATAATCTGCCACTTTCAACCTACTCCACTACACAAATCATGCACCACTCAATCACATTCTATTACTCCCTCATTTCCTTCACTGATATGCACACTCTACATAACCTATTACACATAAACTAATTTATGACAAAATACTTCTCTTTCCACATGCAAACACCACATGATCCACTCAACCTTTCATGTACAAAACCACAAGGTGCATCACTGAATCAGCCCTCTCCAGTTATTCTCCATCTCTAACCCACAGAAACACACATTACTACACATAGTAGCATGCACCGTACCCACACATATTCATGGGGCTGTTTGGTATCCCCTTTTTCCATCCCACGTGGACCACAAACTCACACAAAACACTCAATTTCTGCACACACAAACACCCCTCTCACAGTCCCCTTCACATGTAAAACACACACACCCACAAACATATAAGCACACACATGCACAAGGCAGTGACCAGGTTGCAAATGATAGTGCTCAATTTCAAGCTTTATTGCCTTTAGAGTTAAAAGTATTGCTGCTAACCATCGGGTGCCTGTACTCTTTAGGATAAATATGCCGTAGCCTCTAAATGCCCCAGTATAGTTTGCAGAACCTCGTTCAAATTGTAATAAAGTCCCGACCTTTTACCAAAAAGAGAGATGGCTTCACCAAAATTCTTCCACGGCAGCCATGGCTTGGCATAGCCCACAACAGTCACAGCAAATCTGGGTTTCCTTCCCCATCGCAGTCACCATCTTCAATAAATCTGTTTTGCTTCACTCATTATGGCCATGAACTGACAACACTTTACGGATTAACCCAAAACTCGCTCACATGAACTGCACTATGGCAGCTTCTTACGCAGTTTCCCATACCCCTTATACCCACTTCTTCGGCAGCCACAAAACCCACAGAGAACCCTCACCCCACGGCCCTCTTTGCCCCTTACACGCACTACCTCAAGCACATACCACACGGCTGCCATAAACCTCACGCCCATAATCATGCACTACTTCACAGCCCTAACCTAAAAATTCTAACATGTTCTCTCTCATGCCTCCCAACCCCTTTAATCTATAAAGAAATTTAGCGAAAGAAAGTGTAAAAGAACTTACCGGTAAATAGATCCAATTGCCGAAATTATTCGGTTTTCTTCTGTCTTCCTCCTTCGATCTCCCTCAAGTCTCTCTTTCTCTCTCAAAGTATACCAGAAGAAAAGGTAGGATGTTGTGGTTGACGGCTGTTGGCTACGTACCGACAGTGTGCATATATATACTAAATAAAATCCTACTCTGATAGAAAAATAACCCTACACCTCCTTTGTTGCTAAAACTTCTAACCTAATACTTATAAAAGAAATATGGTCCATAAAAAAATATTTACAATACGTGATGTGTTACCAAAAACTATAAATGGTTGCTATGCCATCTTGTTGGAGAAATTGTCGTTAGTAAAAACACCGACACTAAAAGATGCTTAAATTTGTCATTTTGTAAAAATATCGATGCTAAAAAAAATATCGTTGCTAAAATTATTAACAAATTATCCGGCTAGGCAATACCAAGGTTCGGGGTGGTACAGATTCACCCAAGGTACTCTCGCCTCAAAGTTGTGACTGTAGTTGAACCGGATCGCGGTACTCCTTGCTGTCGGTTTTCAGATTCTATGTCATCAAAGTCGAAATCGGTTTTATAGTGTTTAGAATCATAACTATCAGTGTTGGGGTTTTGTTGTTCCCCCTATTAGATTGAGATGCCCCTTTACAATCATAAAACCTCCGTACAGTACATTGCCCAATCTAAAAATTGTCTGATTAAGTCTTTCCAATATTGGGAAGAATCCCTATTCATCTTATGCAAATTTGTTGAATCTCATCTATCGAGAACCCCATGCCCTCCGTACTATCTCCACTGTTAGTGCTCTGAATACAGACCATACTGATATAATGTACAGTTACTAGGGTTATTCTAACACGTGACTAAGGAGCAACACAATTACAATCAAGGTAGACTTCTTAACTCTACCATCATCCTACCCCACTCTCATAAATTGGAATACCATTCTACAAAATCGTGTTACCCATACTCTGTGGGTCTGTGCCTCCAGAATCATATACCTAGAATAGTTGAAGAGTTTTTCTTATCTTAATACCACAAGACCGAACTGTTCTAATACAAATTGTAAGCCCCAGAAATTTGGAGCTCCACCGCCCTGAACTCCCGGGTCGTTAACCTACCAGATCACATCAGACCTGTCATATCTGTTCACTACCACACATTCCAAATCATCTAATCTAACATTAACCCAGATTTCTCAAAGTACTAGATTACAAACTGCTTAGCTTATAGCTAAACTATTACAGCTTAGATTTTTTACAATTCAAATTCCTAAGAACAAATAACAGTACCAACCCGCATAGGGGTCTTACTATACCGTGGTGATGGGCTCATCGGAATCTCACACAGACTCTAACCCATTCCCAAACATGCGACTGATGATCGTCACCTGCAGAAGGGAGTCAAATGAAAGCTGAGCTTTTGGGAGCTCAGTAAGGTCGTACAAGGACTACAAAAAGAATTACTAAACGACTCCAAAGAATCCAGATGATGATTTTCGAAACACTTCAAACAATCAAGAGCTAAATGATTTCCAAGTTGATCAAAATTCATCATAAATAGATACCAAATAACAATAACAATCACGATGGTTTCCAGACGATCAGTAAAAGATCACTTCCAAAGTCATCATTTCCAAAGTACCACGAAGATTTCTCAAGGGATTTCACACATAAGCACAAATCATTCAGATTTACTTTTCAATCATTTCTGCCCACACCAATACACACCAAATCCTCCAATACGCACTAACTCCCGCCAAAACACACAAATGCAGAATCTCATGTCAATATACAGAATGACAACAATTCGATAATACAATATATTATTCAATACTCGATGGACAATAATTAATGAGCATTAATAAAAGTTTCAATAAACGTTTTAAGGCTCAATGAAAGGTTTTTCATGCGACTTTATCAACATAACAGAGTCCAAACGAATAGCAATACTAAATCAGAATATAACACATAAAATCAAATAAGAGGAGTTTGGTTCGGATAAAAATCCCTTACCTGGATCCGCGCTAGATTATCCTAACCGAAAAGTCTTTAGCTTTACCCTAAATAGAATAATTGAATCATTAGAACACAGCCTACAGTATAATATTATAACTTAATACGGACTCACACATACTCCCAAAATGAACCCCCCTCACCGGGTATGTAAAATTATCGGAATACCCCTGGAGTGTAAAATTACCAAACGCCCCTTTCGGACTTAAATCACCAAAATGGTCTTCTCATAAGTAGAATCACTATAATAATCTTACCGTATGCAATTTTACCCAAAAATACTTTTTTTAGATCAGATTACCAAAATACCCCATCGGGGTGGTAAATTACCAAAATACTTCTCGTTATATTTAAATCATCAAAATAACATTTCCATAAGCAAAATCACTAAAATATCCTTACCATATGAAATTTACTCAAAAATATCCTTTATGGGTAAAATAATTAAAATACCTCATTGGGATGACAAATTACTGTTGATACGGAAAAAGGGTTCGCTGCTACGTGGAGGTGCCACAAAGAATGCAGTCTGAGTCAGCTTCCAAGTAGACAAAGTAGGAGACAACAAGGACAGAGTAAGGGCTGAGAGCAAGGCTCCCCAGACGGGTAGCAAGGGCTGGCAGAGCCGCGCAGGCAGGGCGACGACGAACAGGGCCGACGGTCGACAATCTGTGTCAAGGGTGCAGCGTCAAGGGTCTGGTGACCGAGGTCCAAATGTGTTTCTCTCACTAGAATTCTAGAGAGAATGTCTTTTTAGAGAGAGAAAGTGAAAAGTCCAAATGAGAGAAAGATCTTTGAATAAGCTCAAAAGTCCACTATTTATAGGCAAAAATGTGGATGTGTCATAAGTTGACACGTGTTATCCCCTGGGAGTGACACGCCGCCAGGGGGGTCCAAAGTATTGATTCTTTGTTGGACTGTCGGTTCCCAAGTTCGTGCTGCCCTGCCCTTGCAACATCTCTCTGCCTGTCTGAGGAGACTAATTATGCCGCGACAGCATGGTCAGAGTAGCCCGTTGCCCCAGTCACCAGTCCAAGCCCTTACTGAATCCCACGATGTGTGTCAAGAAATGCGCAGAGAACCTGACAGCGGTGAGGGTTGCCCCTGTAGCCAACTGCCAGACAGACTAGGCGCAATGCCCTTCAAAGACCTGCTCTCATCCCGGAGTGACCCGGGGGTCATTACGCTGGTGGTGTCGACGATCAACAACACTATGAGTGACATGAGTGGCCATGGTCACCGCTTGGTGCTTGGAGTCCGTTACGATGAAGTCTTCATGTCGTAGCCCCCTACAAGTGTGACGTCGATGGCTTTAAGGTTGTGCCAACGATGGCTTCAGGGGTGCGAGCCCATCCTGTTGCGAGGGCCGGAGCCCCCGGTGATTGTGTTGGCGATGGCTTTAAGGTTGTGAGCCTATCCCGCAGTTTGATTGAGCAGGCGATGGCGCAAAGCCCGTGATGGCGCTAAGCCCATCCCGCAGTTTGATTGAGCCGACGATGGCACAAAGCCCGTGATGGCGCTAAGGCCATCCCAAAGTTTGATTGAGTCAGTGATGGTGCTAAGCCCGCGATGGCGCTAAGCCCATCCCGTAGTTTGATTGAGCCGGCGATGGCGCAAAGCCCATGGTGGCGCTAAGCCTATCCCGCAGTTTGATTGAGCCGGCGATGGCGAGAAGCCCATCTCGTAGTTTGATTGAGCCGGCGATGGCATACAACCCATCCCGTAGTTTGATTGAGTCGGCGATGGCACAAAGCCCGTGATGGCGCTAAGCCCATCCCGTAGTTTGATTGAGCCGGCGATGGCGCGAAGCTTGTGATGGCGCTAAGTCCATCCCACAGTTTGATTGAGCCGGCGATGGTGTGAAGTCGGTGATGGCGCTAAGCCCATCCCATAGTTTGATTAAGTCTGCGATGGCGCTAAGCCCATCCCGTAGTGAGGGGTCTTCGTGCCGGAGCACTACGAGCAGAGCCCCCGGAATGCTGCACACTTCGGAGAGTGGGTCGAAGCATGTTCCACGTCTATGGCGGGGGCGCATGGTGTGGTGAATAAGTGTGATGCCTGGAGGCCTGTAACATGATTGTGGCACATGGGCGCGGCGACGAACGTCGCGGAGGTATACTTGGTGCCGGGGGCACACATCATAAGAATGGCGCAAGGGCATGGCGACGAACGTCACAGAGATATACTTGGTGCTGGGGGCACGCATCATAAGAATGGCGCAAAGGCGTAGCGACGAACGTCGTGGAGGTATACTTGGTGCCGGGGGCACGTATCAGAAGAATGGCGCAAGGGCGCAGCAACGAACGTCGCGGAGGTATACTTGGTGTCGGGGGCACGCATGATGAGAATGGCGCAAGGGCACATCGACAACTGTTGCGGAGATATACTTGGTGTCGGGGGCACGTATCATAAGAATGGGGCAAGGGCACAGCGACAACTGTCGCGGAACAATACTTGGTGCCAGGGGCACGTATCATAAGAATGGCGTAAGGGCGCAGTGACGAACGTCCGGGAGGTATACTTGGTGCCGAAGGCATGTATCATGACAATGATGCATGGGTGCGGTGACAACTGTCACGGGGATTCACTTGGTGCCGGGGGCACATGTCATGGAAATAGCGCATGGGTGCGGCGACGAAGGTTGCGGAACAATACTTGGTGCCGGGGGCACACATCATGAGACTGGCGCGAGGGCGCAGCGACGAACGTCGTGGAGATATACCTGGTACCGGGGGCACGCATGATGAGAATGGCGCAAGGGCGCAGTGACGATTGTCGCAGAGCAATACTTGGTGCCAGGGGCACACATCATCAGAATGGCACATGGGCGTGGTGACGAAGGTCGCGACGAAGGTGTGCGGGTGATGAGAGTCACAGAGCTGTCGCGCGGACGCGGGCGACGAAGGTCGCGGAGATGGCACGCCGTTGACGAGAGTCGAGGAGCTGGAGCCCGGGCGATTAGAGTCGTGAAGCTGTCGTGCGGATGTGGGCAATCAAGGTCACGGAGATGGCGTGCGGGCAATGAGAGTCACGGATATGGTGCTCGTGTGATGGGAGTTGCAGAGTTGTCACTCGGACACGGGCGACGAAGGTCGCAGAGATGGCGCGCGAGTGACTAGAGTCGTGAAGATGGTGCGCGAGCGACGAGAGTCGCAAAGTTGGAGTGCGGGTGATGAGAGTCTCAAAGTTGAAGCGCGGACGACGGGAGTCACGGAGTTGTTGTGCGAACCCGGGAAACGAAGGTCGCAGAGATGGCGCGCGGGCGACTAGAGTCGCGGAGATGGTGCGCCGGCGACGAGAGTCATGGAGATGGTGTGCGAGCGACGGGAGTTGCGACTACGGCGTGCGACCATGAGAGAAGGTCGTCGGTCGTCAAGGTGGGTGGCCGAACCCCTTGGGTGGCCAACCCCCTTTGGTGGTTGACCCTCTTGGGTGGCCGACCCCCTAGGTGGCCGACCCCTTTAAGGGGGAAGGCACACCAAGGTTGCTCTTCAAAGGGAAAATGCACGATGACTTGATTATGTGATGCTTTGACCGGCATGTGAGCATTGAAAAGTTGACCGTTGACTGGGTGATGTGTCACGCAGAGTGGGTCCTCTAGCGGGACCTGCTGGTCTGACCAGAATATGGTATGAACATTTACCAAAATACCCCTGAAAGTTTCTGGCACTTAAAAAATATGTTAAAATGCTATTTTTAGCCTTAGGAAGTCATTTTTGGGCTGAAAGGTAGTTTAGAGAATTTTCGTCATAAATTTCGAAGCAGTGTCCTGACCGAGCGCTAAAAGACCAGTTTCGTGAAAAATACATATTGGCCTCGGAATGGTACAAAATTTTATATAGTAAATCGTATCAGCAAAATAAGATTTTTCTAAAATTTTCATATTAAAATAACTTAGTTTATTATGCTAAATAAATCAGAAATTTCTCCTAATTTATGCCCTAATTTAGCACCCTTTGTGGACACTGAAAATTCCCAAAAAATTCCAAAGTGTAGGTCTCGTAAAAATATTAGTTGTTACAGTTTTGGACTTTGTCATTTCTAGCCTTAATTATTTATAAAAAATTCATGAAAAAATTGCCTAAGTTGAATTCTAACTTTAGCAACAATTACACTCACTATACAGATTTAAACACACACTATCACACCTTTCTCCACACACAGTGTCTTCTTCCTCCCTTCTTTTCACTGCTGAGACTCTCACTTCACACGACTCACCTACACCATCTGCTATTCCGAAACACACATGCTACCACCCTTTATTTTTACCTTATACTACTTGTAAAACACTCCCTAACACACAATCAAACACCTATTCACACATGTAATCTCATCTGTGGCACACACACTCAAGAACTTCCATTGTAAACCACACGCACTCACCTAGACTCTCGACAGCCCACACAACACTTCCAATCCCTCTTATTCTCTCCCAAAACACCAAATCACTACATGAATATGCTAAATTACCCAACAATTTCCCATTGAAACCATACCCAAAGCTCCCCCTTCTTTTTACATGGCAAACACACACACACACAGACACACTGATACCACAGAACACACACATACTAATACAACCATTATTCACTAAATTTAAGATGAAATTACACCAATAAACGAGGAATTTACCCTTGAAAAATCCTTCTTACTCTCCACTTCTCCACGAATTCCTTCCCCACTGCTTCCCACTGTTCTTGTTCTTCAGTTCTTGATTTTCTCTCTTTCCTGAAATGGAAAGTCTTCCCCCCTCCTTCTTTCTTCTTTCTTTGCTCTAACTTTATCCCATCCATTGTTTAACACTGAATTTCATTAGTCATCAGTCAAAATGTTAGGAGGTGGCAGAAATTTAGAGAATTTATCTAAAACTTGACACCTAGACACACATTTCCCAAAATTGCACAATAGCCCTCCAAGTTTTTCATAATCACAAAATGGCTCTGAAAGTTTTAAAAATTACATTTTTGCCCCCAAAATCTTTTTAAGCTCATATGCACTACTACTACCCCGAGTTGTGGTCAATATTAATGCCATTTATTTTTTTTTCAGAGCATCGATGGTCATTTTAACCGCTTCCAAAGTTCAGGATATTACATTCTCTTAGGAGATATGCTTGTCCATCGACTCTTACCGTGTCTCTAAATTTTGATACTCGAGTTGGATCAATATGTAATGGAGCCTCAGCCAGTACTGCGTTTCTAAATTTTGATAATAGAGTTAGAACAATATGTAATGGAGCCTCAACCCGGCCGAGGGATTCCCCTTGAAGAGAATTCGGGGGTGGAATTAGGGTCAAACCTATTAGGACCGGCTAACCCTACACACGCCTTAATTTTAACTGTTGATATGGAATGTCTGATCAGCACCTTTATTCATCAAATCAGACCTAGCATTCAACTATCACATTCCACCACGCTATCTCTCTTTCAGCTCATCGTCGTTGACCAAGGCCGACTTACCATGCCAACTGTCATGTCCACCATCCCAACTACCACCACCACCACAGAAGCCTAACGCACAGAGTCTACAACTGTGAGATCGACACCAAATTCTCCCCAAGTCACCTAATAGTGTCTTGGAGGACAACATGTGACTTTTCTTTTGGTGCCTGCATGTTGCAAGTTTTGCATATGATTCTTTCGATTTCAAGTGAGGATAATAGGCACATGAGGGTAGTTTGGCAGTGATTCTCCCATCATAAGGTTTGTGGAGACATCAAAATCCTCATCATACGGTGTAATGCACGGCATCTAAGGGATGTGGTTCTTCTTTTGAGAATGGCCGTAACATTTGTGAAGACGTGCGTCCAAAAAAGATTGGTTTTTCAAGTTACGCCTTATTCTTAAGGTTAGTTAAAAATAATGAACAGGGAAAACAACAAAGCCGTGATTGGACTCTGATTACCCAACTAGGCTTTTAAATCTACAAAATCTCATGTTCGGATTCGAGACTAAGTTTTATGATGAGAAAGTGTTAGGCACCTCATCATATTCTGAAACAAACTCCTTGTTTTTAAGTAATTTTTGACGATTTTTATCCAAACATAAATAAATAAGCACAAATCCCAAGTGTAGACACCCCATTTTTGTAGTCTATTATTTATTAAATGATTATGGATCTTTATTAACAATTAAAATTTATTATTATAGGTGTAAGCCAAATAATACATAATGACCATGATACAGTTAAGTCCAATCCATTTTGAGTCCAGTCCAGTACAGTTAGCAGCCCAGTCCAGTTTGGTTTAACCTAGGTTATGGTTCTTACCTCTATAAAAAAGGATTATTTGGCTGATAGAATAGGGAGGAAAAACCCTATGGAGAGGGTGGCTAGGTTAGAAATCTCGAATTCTTGTATCAAACACACACCTAAACTTTGACCAACCATAATCTGCTCATATGATGCCGACTTAGATGATTCAAAAGCCTAAATCGTGTTCGTTTTAAGAGCTACAATTTTATAAAAGAAGTCGAATCCATTCAAGATTGACTTCAGGCTCAAATTTGCATTTTTCTACTTGGGTAAATTTCGGGTTTTCATCAGCTCTAATCTGCTCATACAGTGCCCGAATTAGGCGATTCAAAAGCCTAATTGAGCTACAACTTTATGGAAGAAGTAAACTTTGTTAAAGGTCGTTTTTAGGTCCAAAATAATGTTTTTCCTAATATTAAACATATTTCCTTTATAAGTTTTTAAGTAGCTCTAACTTGCTCATGCGACATTCGATTTAGGCAATTCAAAAGCATAAATGGTGTATCTTTTGAGAAATACAACTTTGTGGAAGGAGTCAAATACGTTTGAGGTCATCTTCAAGCCCAAAATAGAGCTTTTTCTAATCAGGCAGATTGTTGTTCTTGGTTTTCGATGTCAAATTGATTCTCGGATAAACCAATTGGACAATTCGTGCCAAGTTTTGATTCTCTATCTTTCTTTTGAGTATTTTTATTTCTATATTTGAAGATTCTAGATTGGTTTCCTTTCCCTACAACGGAATCTTGATTGAAAAAATATTTAGAATTGTAGACAACTAGAAGAAAGGTCAATTAGAGTTCTAAGTCCATTAGAATAGAAGAGTTGTGTTCATCATGAGAGTTAAAGACCAAGATCTAGGTCGCCTCCTATGGGGTCTGAGTTGGACTACGATAGTTCTGATTTTGGTTTGCCCGACTGGATACGTAAGCCATTAAACCCCTGCTGTTGAATTTAAACAAAAAATATAAGACTAGAGCTAGGAATTGTCTTATTGCATAATTGTATGCCAAAAATTAGTAAAAATAAAGTAGAGATTCAAAAGGGTATGAAGGGTGCCTAACACCTTCCTATCGTATAACTTAGTCCCCGATCCAATTATCTGTTTTCGATAGGTTAGAAGTCTTTGGACATTTTTTAGTCCTTTTCAGAGGTTTTCTTTTTTTCTTTTTGTCTAATAAAATAAGATGGCGACTCTTAATTTTTAGATCCACTTTTCGCAATGTAAAATTTTTTTCGAGGCGATTTGCTACATTAACGACTCTGTTGGGAACTAAGCAATTAAAAGGACTAGATTTGAAATTCTTTTATTACTTTTTTTCCGTTGTGCGTTTTCTTTGTGTTGTATACCTGGTACAATGTGTTATAAGTGTGGTAATTGTGCTCTTATTTTGTGTCTCTGACACGTGCACAATTAATCGAAACCCACCCATTTGAGAGTAATGGTTGAAACACCCAAGCTTCCTAACTATTAGGGCGAATTATACTATCAGCTCCAAGGCCTAATTCTAAAGTGACCGCCTTTTTCTTGGTATATCAAATGACTTGTGTATGCAAACCTGTCATTTCCCATTATTAACTACCTGAGTTATGGGCGGGAGATATGTAATATAAGTCAAGCCGACGGAATGACCTTACACCGGTGTGGAGAGAAGAACTACACACCTGGACCATTTCAGTGCTCTACCCTTTTTCTTGGAGGATGCCTGTTTTGGCCTATGGCGTATTGGCATGGAAACCAGCAAATATTATGTAAGCTAGCTGGTAATCTCATTGAAAAGGGAAGGTTCTGACTAACCAATTAGTTTGCCGACCTAGTAATTGGACGTTTAGTTGGTAAATATTATACTTGCAAAGTTGAATTGGTTGGTTTATACCTAGAACCTTTCAACCACTGACCAACCAGCCGGTTAACCACCAAGATTACAAGACGGTTAGTTAGAACCCTAACCTTCCAAATTTTTTTTTAAATTCAAAACTTTCAACCAACTGACCAACTGGTTGGTTAACCTACCAGGTTACAGGACGGTCAGAATCCTATCCTTCCTAAAGTGTTACATACCCCCAAACTTCCAACCCCACTGACCAACTGGCCGGTTAACCCACGAGGTTATCAGATGGTTAGTTAGAATCCTGACCTTCCCAGAGTTTTTTAGAAATTCAAAATGAACCCACAGACCAATCAGCCGGTTAACCCAAAAGGTTACAGGACGGTTAGTCAGAACCTTGACCTTCCCAGAATTTCTCAGAATTCCAAACTTCTAATCCACTGATCAACCAGTCGGTTAACCTATAAGGTTACATGATAGTACCCCATTTTTAAGATATTCTCCCAAAAATCCCAGATACCCACTAAATGATCGGACATTTAACCCACAAGGCTAATTGGCTGGTTAATCATTATCCAATTCCTGTACGGGTAAAAATCGACTGGCTTAATGTTTTATACTACGGTGTGCTTTGATCGTGTGGTCCAATCTAGGCCATATATTCCTTGCTTGAGTCATTTTCTTTCCAATTGCCTTTAATCCTTAAGGTAAAAATATATATAAATAAAGAGTATCAAAATTCTTTTTTGAAAGAGTTCGAAATATTTTTCTTTTATCTCTTAGAAGGTAAAAAGTTCTGTGACCAATCATTAGGGAAAAAATAAAAATAAATAGTTATCATAATAATTATAAGAATAATCTAACCAATAATTTTTTTTAAAATTTTGGAAGTTTAATTTTTTTTTTCTTCTCTCTAAGGTTGTAACGAGCTCTAGAACCAGGTCCATACTTTGGCATCGGGACCAATCCAGAAAATTATATCACGTCCTAATGGCCGAAGAATACCCTTTGATCCATGACTTTATTCGAATTCTTGGAGATATGTAGAAAGCTTTCCAGAAAGGTCTCATTGCCTTGGCCGCTCAATAGGCAAAGACAACTATGGAGTTGAATTGCTCAAAAAGAACCTCGTCGATATTGGCAATGTTGGGGTTTTCAGGTTCAATGTTGGAGTTTTCTTGACAATAACATGTCGATATCAATACATAATTCAGTGTTCAATATTAGCTATAAGTAAATCAAAAGAATACTTACAAGTATGAGTTATTGAAATAAGGTTTCGGATGAAAGTCCTTACCCAGAGTTCAGATAGAAACCCTTATCTGGATCCGAAGCTAAGCTATATAACCGAAAAGTATGTTGCTTTAAACTAAATGAAATAATCAAATCATTAAAACACCGCCTACTCTACGATATTAGAAACTCAATACGGACGCACGCATATTCTCACAATGAACCCCTCTCACTGGGTTTGTAAAATTATCAAAATGCCTCTGGGATGTAAAATTACCAAGAACACCCCTCGGGGTGGCAAATTACCTAAGTACTCCCGAACCGGTGTCCGAACCGAGCACTTAGAAACATGTTTTGCTAAAAATACCTATCAGGGTTGGAATGAAACAAAATTTTAGATAATGAAATGTCTCAGTAAAATAAGATTTTTTTTAAAATTTTCATATTAAAATAGCTTGGTCTGCTATCTTAAATAATTCGATAATTCTTTCTAATCTATTCCATAATATAGCATCCTTTGTGGATACCAAAAATTCCCAAAAAATTTCAGAGCGTACGTTATTGTTTTGGACTTTGTCAAATCTTGATCTTAACTATTTATAAAAATTTATAGAAAAACTGCCTAAATAATTTTCCTACTTTTAGTGACAAAAACAGTCACTATTCAAATCACAACACACACTACCTCACCTTCAAGACGCACACTTTCTTCTTCACTCATTCCACAATTGAACACACACACACGCACAAAACAAAATTGACCCACCCACTCGCTACTACACCAATAACATATCCCTACACCTAAAGCACACCCTCTAACAAATTAGTACACACACATACACATTATTACACCCGTAAACACACACACCAACATGCTCGTCACTCACACACACACACACACACTTCTCTCTCTCTCTCTCTCTCTCTCTCAAGAACACATTGTAAACACACATACAAACACACACCGCACCCACTGAAACACATTAATCTCACCCATTTCCTTCTTAAACCTCATATACACATCAATACACACCTACATACATGTTTTACACACTCACAAATTACACATTAAAATATGCTCAAGGAAACAAGGAATTACCTTAGGATTTTTCCCAAATCCTTTTCTTCTTCCTTTTTCTTCTTTCTCTTTCCCGAGCTCCCTATTTTTTTTTCTTTCTGCTCTGTTCTTAGCTACTGTTTCCTTAATTCTATTTTTCTCCCCCAAATTTTCCTCTTTTCTTTTCTTTATTTCTCTTTAAAACTCTACCTATATTTTATAATTAGATTAGAGGAGCCACAATTAAAATAGGTAAGAGGTGGCAAGTGTTTATGGCTTGATTTCCCAACTCTTGACACGTAAGTACTAACTTTCAAAAATTGTAATTTAGCCCTCGAAATTTTCATATATGCAAAATAACCCCAAACTTTATGTAATTACATATAGGCCCCAAACTTATCTAATCTTTCTTAATTTTATTAGATGCCACTAAAACATGTACTATCAACCATTTTGCTAATTTTCATCGCTAAAAATATTAATTTACATTTATGCCCCCAAAGTTTTCCAAAATTACAAAATGACCCCAAAAGTTTTGAAAATTATATTTTTACCCAAAGTTATTTTAAGCTCCCATGAACTGCTAGTTCCCGAGCATTGCCCAAAATTATCGCCCATTTATTTTTTGGGTCAGAGATATTTATTTTAACTAGCTCCCAAAGTTTGAGATATTACAATGACTACTAAAGTAAAGCACCAAATAGGGTTGTATGGCTTTAGCTGGATAGATGAGTGGTCTTATTTTGTTCCTCAAGTTAAACTATGATATGTTTTGTATTGCTATTAAAGTAAATCACCAATTATGGCTCTTTTTGTTGACAATATAAGCCTAATGAAGTTTATGAATGTATGAAGAAGTATTTTGATGCGTAGTTGCAGTTTGCTTGCTTTGATGGCAATTTTAAGGGAGTGGCTGACTTTTTTTGATGGAGTTTATTAGTAGGGCTCCTTTTGTTGGCAGTTTTTCTGTTTTCATGGCAGAGTGACCAGTTGTTCTGCCGTTTTGATGCCATATCTACTGGGATGTTGTTTTTCACAGTTGATGGCATAGTGCAGTGTAGTGGCCTGTTGTTTTGGTGTTTTAATGGCATAATGCAGAACCTTGTTGTTTTACTGCTTTTTTGAACCAGTTGAAGTGCAAAGTTGTTTTTGGCTATTTGTAGTTTATTTGAGCAACAATGGTATATCAAATACAAAACAATTTGGCATTATCAAATTCCCCAGCTGAAGATACATAGTACCTAGAAACTCAGTCCACGAGCCTCAACAGAAGCGGTAGCACTACATTGCTCATATATAGAACCAAATACACATATTGAAAAACAAAGCGAATAAGGTTCCAAGTCATTTTCTAAACTTGGTTTAAGAATGATCTTTATTGTCCTTGGAATTCAGTGTGCCTAACCATATTATGGCTAAAGTGAGTAACAAAATTGACAGACAGCAAACCAAGAGCCGTTTGCCCTTGATTTTCAATTGCCCTTCAACAGTTTCTTTCTTGGACTTCAACCTCTAAATATCTGTCCTAAGCTCTTCATTTTTCTCGACCAATAATTTATTCATATTCATCATACCGTACACCCTTTTTTTTTCCTTCTTCATTCAAGCAGTTCTTTATTTTCTTTTAAGATCATCCTACCAAAAGCTTTGCCTCGATCACAAACCTCAGGATCGACCCAGTCAAAATGGCCACATGAATTACTTACCTTATAATCTCCACAACCTGCAAATCTTCTTTCAAGATTGTCTAACGTCCAAGAATACATGACTCGGGACACCCCATAGTGGGATTTAACAACAAATTGATTGTTCTGTGAATTACTCTCGACCTCATCTCCAATTAAGTGTAAGAAGCTCAATTTAAGAAATCCCCAATTTCACAAACCCATATTCAATATGCACTGTGTGCTTCTGTGTACCGGTAGAGAAAATCTTATTTCTCAAACTCTTATCTGGCCATTCACGTGTAACCGTACATGGTCAAGATCACTTTTTTTTCCCAGTTTCTTGCTTGACTGTTAGTCTTATGGGCGGTTAGGGAATGCCCAAATTCTTCCCAAAAAACCCTTTGTTGCTATTGTTCACCTTCTTTCTTCCCCATTGTTTTGTAACCCAGAATAATCTGAGTCCTTTATTTTTTAATAATCTGATGTCAAATGAATTAATGTCCTTGATTTTGTTCAAAAATTCAAGGTTTTAGGTTAGATGTATAGGCCTTAATTTTTCTTCTTTTTAGGTTTGGAATCATGGCCGGATTTCGCCAAACAACATCGCCACAACCACCTTGGCCACCAACAGACACCATCAGACTGCCACCATATACCCCCCCACCAACCCAATAACAACACTAGGACACCATCAGACTGCCACAATATACCCGCCCACCAACCTAATAACAACACTAGCACTGCCACCATACCACCCACAGGCATCACGTCACACAGCCACTGTGCCAGCCAACCACCACCTCAGTACAATCGAGCAAGATTAGTGAACCCCACCATAAATACCATACCCACCGTGCACCATTGCACACCACCATACGCACAGATCAAAACCATTCAGATCTAGAGAGAGATGAGAGATAGATGGTTGCGTCGCCACAGTTCAGTTCCATAGCTGACGTTCAGATCTGGAGATATGAGAGAGAAAGAGATGGTGGCTTCGCCGCCGTTCAGATCTAGAGAGAGAAAGTACCGCGGTCACCTGTCAGATCCATCGCTCCCGCTGCGTATGGACTCTTAGCCGTCACTGCCGCATCTTGTTACCTGCTTTACCACCGCTGCCGTGATTCAGCTGCAGTTTGTTGGTTCTGAAGGAAACTAATAGATGAAAGAAAGACTTAATATTTGGAGGGGGGAGAAAGAGATAGACCTAGAGGAGAAAGAGAGTTCCATGAAGAAATAGAGAGAGACGACAATTCTGTGGGGCATTTTTAAGAAATATGCTAACCGTTCGTCTTAACCGTTCCTCTTAGGGGCGGTTAAGCGAAAGTTTACTAAAAAAAAATTCATCTGAGCTGTTAACCATTACATGTGAACGGTTGGATGAATATTAGAGAAATAAGATTTTCTCCACTGGTAGATAGGGATCGACCCCAATATATATATATATATATATATATATATATATATATGTGTGTGTGTGTGTGTGTGTGTGTGTGTGGAGGGAAAGAATGTGAGATTCTCAGGTTGGAGGGAAAGTTATGGATGGAATTGATGTGGCTGCCATGTTGGATTTATGGATGAAGTTACTTTTATACCCTATAGTTTCTAGCAGACATCCAAAAAAATTGACTAAAAAATGTCAAATGAGGCATGGAGCATCAAAATTAGAAGCTTGGAGAGGTGGGAATAAAAAATCAAACCTACTGAGATATTCTGTGTAAATGAGCTTAAAGTATGTAATTTTATGTGCATTTAATTAATCCTTCTACCTAGGAACATAAAACAACAACATGATAAAAGAGCCTAGTTAAGTAGTCAACTTGAATATTCTACGCCGACCGTCAAAATTGACATGAGGATGGCGAGCAGTGACGAGTCAGCTACAACCAAATGCAAAAGACGCACACGATTCCCCTTACGTGATGCTCTCGTAACTCGGATTCCATATTATTCTAGTTCATTTTCCATCTACATCTCCCGACGATCACGCCAACCTTTTCTGTTCCAATAAAAACACGGACAATTTCTCGTAGAGCTATGGCGTCGCTGGATTTAACATCTATTATGACCGGAAAGAACTCGGTGGCCGAGTTCCCCTTGACTCGGCCTCGTTGGCTCAGTTGCAGCGGCAGAGGCAGAGCTGGGTTCAGGGTCTTTGCATCGTCGGGGGAGCCCGATCTGAGTGTCACGGTTAACGGCTTGCAAATGCCGAACCCGTTCGTGATCGGGTCAGGTCCTCCTGGAACCAATTATACTGTGATGAAGAGGGCATTCGATGAAGGCTGGGGCGGAGTCATTGCCAAAACTGTAAGAGTGACTGTTCCAGATTTCTCAGCTTCACTACTAAATCTGTATGCTCTGCTTTCTGCTAAACACTTAGTTGCTAGTGCATCTTACTTCTTGGCGACAAATGGGTTCCCCAGGATTTGACTTTTGAACTATGAGATGCTAAGTACATTGTACGAGTACACTACCCAAGTAGTTGAGATGTATCTAAATATCGTTTTCTCTGGGTGTTCGTCAGTATGTCTTCATGGAAACTTAGTACCAAGCCTAGTGCAGGAGACTCCCAACACTGGGGGGGTTTGAAAGGTTAGATGCATTGCAACCCCTGCTATGAGAGACACTGTTTTTGCACTTTAAACACCTTTGCCGTTGCACCGAGCCCCCAACTAAGGAGAAAAAATTTGGTGGTTATCTAACACCATGTCATCATCATACGCGGTGTTAGATTATCAGCAAAATCGTGCCATCTAAGCAACTCTTGTTATATAGTGGGGCAGTTAACTCAGGTCACTATTTACCATGGTTTACATCCCCACTTAACCTGACAACAAAACATATGCCCAGTTTGTTGATGACAGGTGATGGTCCAATTTCAGAAGTAGAAGGGGAGGGCGAGGGCTAGGGGAAAGGCAAGGCCGGAGCCGCTGACGAGGGAGTAAGGTGCCCGGAGTGGTGGAGGGAGGGGGTGGGTGAGATAGGTAGCGTGGTGGTGGATTGGGGGGAGGGGGGGGGGGACCGTGGTGTGTGTTTGATGTTGTGTGTGTCGCATCTCTGTGGGTGGGAGGTCAAAACCGGTGGGTGAAGGGTGTGTGTGTGTCTTCTCATCCGATGTGGTTGCAGTGGTTGCCGTGGTGGTGCAGCAGCGGTAATGCAGCTGTGGTTGTGGGCGGCCGGTGGTGGTGCTATGCTGTGGATAGATGGATGAAAGAGAGGTGCTGTGGTCGCTATTGCAGTCGTGGTGGTCACTGGATGTGGACAGTGGGTGTGGTGGTCTGGTCTCCAATGGATCTAGGTGTAGAGAGAGATGATGAAATGGTAGAGAGAGATATTGGTTTTGTACTTCAGTCACCAGTAAACCGTTTAAGACAACCACCAATATTTTCTCCCAACTAAGGGGATCTATGCCTAAGTTCAAAGGCAAGGTTTCCTTCGACTATAATTGTCATTACATTATTTTACAAGACTTAAATATTAAGATAGCAGCAAGATGTACTTTTCTCAACCTTTATTGTTTTAACTCTTTCGCTTTGTTAAAAATGCTTTCTAGGTGTCCT
The DNA here is from genome assembly GCA_033070095.1 of Escallonia herrerae. NCBI lineage: Eukaryota > Viridiplantae > Streptophyta > Magnoliopsida > Escalloniales > Escalloniaceae > Escallonia > Escallonia herrerae. Next base: position 704,881 of record JAVXUP010000133.1, read on the forward strand.
TGGACGCTGCAAAAGTTATAAATGTCACACCTCGGTATGCTCGACTACGAGCCGGTGTGAATGGCTCAGCGAAAGGACAAGTTATTGGGTGGGAAAACATAGAGCTTATAAGCGACCGGCCTTTCGAAACTATGTTGAAAGAGTTTAGACAATTGAAGGAAGAGTACCCAGATAGGATACTTATTGCATCAATCATGGAGGAGTACAATAAAGCTGCCTGGGAAGAGGTTATCGACCGAGTTGAGCAAACCGGAATTGTAAGCAGGCAGACGATCTTCTTATCGTTCGTGGCTCTACTAGATATCCAATTTCTCCATTGAAGATATATTATTTCTTGCATTTTCTTGTTATCTAATACTTCTGATGTTGTTTCTCAGGATGCTATAGAAATCAACTTCTCGTGTCCTCATGGTATGCCTGAACGTAAAATGGGTGCTGCGGTTGGGCAAGATTGTGCACTGTTGGAAGAGGTCTGTGGATGGATTAATGCAAAAGCCAGTGTTCCTGTGTGGGCAAAGATGACCCCAAACATAACTGATATTGCACAGGTGGTTTCTAATCTTATTTCTTCTTGTCGAGCGTTATTGTAATTTTTCCTTCAACTTACTATAGAGGGTGGTCCTCGTAAGGCAATTTAGCCTTGCAGACCAAGTCACAAGTCAAAGACAAAAGCTTACTGGATCAACATGGTTAAGAAGTCTGACCTTGTGGACTCGTTGACCGCTGCCTATAAGTCCGAAAAGATACGAGACATGACGAATGAGCCCCGAGGTCTGTCCCGACCCTCAAACTTTAGCTCTTTACTTCATTTCCAAGGGGTCAAGGCGGGACCTCGTGCTGGCAGGATGCGAGTTAGTCTTTGTATCCTCAAAGACGGAGCTCCTTGACATCATGGAAGATAGTGATAGGTGCCTAGGACTGGGGACTGTCATAGTGGCCAGACCTCATGTTGACCGTGTTGAGACATACGTCAAAACCCGCAGCTTTGATGAAACTTGGTACCCTCATAGGCTTCGAAGGGGAAACTGCTCCCTTTACTGTCCTTCATGGGGACCACGACTCATCCTATGGCTTTTGACTGGTGGACAGACAAAGTCTACCTCAGTCGCTCCGCCTTGTCTACACCAGTTGACCACAATAAAGTGGAGGCATCACGGCCCCACCCTATTGTCACTATTCACTAGAAGGGGCATGTAACTTCTCAAATGACCTCCCTCTGACAAGTAGAATGAATATCCCCTTATTGTGAAAGAGGGAGGAAGATACAATATGTAATAGAGATGCCATGTTAAGGGTATTTACATCTCTGCCCGTAAAAGAAAGATTTAAAAACTTAACCAACCTAAAAGAATTATTCTGAATAATGTGGAATTGAACATATTCTTCAAGAAAACACTCTCTCTTTCTTTTTTGACGTTCTCTCATATATTTCACCACTATCATTATCGCCCCGACCCACCTATATCATTAAACCGCTGCTGGCTTGTCACATCCAGCACCAAAAAACACTATAACTTAGAGACTCGACCTCGGCTACAAGTTCTTTGCTCACGCCTGCAAGTTTCAATCGTTGATTGGCGAGCATTTTACTTCTTTTCAATGCACTCTCACTCCTATTGGCTAAGTATTCCTCACCGAGCTGACTACTAGCTTAAATACCTATTAATACACCCAACAAGGATCCCGGATATTAAATTTTACTCTCTATATACTTTCTCCTTGCTTATTTGGATTCTATATTGTAAGTTCTGACTTAAGCATCAGAGATTTCCCACCTGACCCACTCTTAAGAGTCACCGTCCGCATGTGTTGTGCTTTGCATTATCAGAAGCTCGTCTGGTCCCATTTGATTTTTACCGGAAATAGTTTCGTGCTGTCTGTGAGATCGACTACTTGAGATAATAGATGTCACAAATCACTGAACAACAGAATTTATAGTTGGCGAACTGCTTCATAGGATTTTAAGTCATTGTCTAGTGCTCGGCCGCCCTTACTCTTGCTACGTCTCAGCCACCGCTTCCTCTAAACAACACCGATTTGGCTATCCTGTGTGTTCTCTTCAGCCCATGGTGGACTCCCCCCCGAGCTACGACGAATTGTATCCAACATTGTCCGCAGTGCGTTCTCAGTGTCTTTGACTATGTTCCCACATGCCTCAACGCACTCAATTTTTCTCTAATTGGTGTCCATCACTCTCAAGGCTTACTCCCTCTTGCCCTCCGTTCACCACAACCTCCGCTGCAACATCTTCAGATAGCTGTTGTTTGACACGCCCAATCGCCTTTCTCATGTTACGACCAAGAATTCCATTAGTAAGCACATATCAATCTTTGATGAGGATGATAGCTGACATCCCAAGCATGGCCAAGACAACAGCTACTCTTTAGAGGCTCACTCGCATTAACGATATGACACATTTTTTTTCACGATTTGTCTTTCACGATCTTCCCCTTGCCAGTGAGGTTAAAGGTCGTCCGTCCATCAGGTCCCTTATGCAATCATGACAATCACGTCTCGTGCCTTTCTTACCACACTTAAAAGACTGCCCATTCCTGGTGGTGATATCTTCTGCCTAGTTCTATTGGTAGTCGATCCACTTTTCTCGTTAGTTACCTTTGTCACAAGAACTCAGCCTTAATGTCTTTTAAATCCACTTTTCTCGTTAGTTACCTTTGTCACAAAAACTCAGCCTTTATGTCTTTTAAATCCCTTCTGAAACCCAAATAACTTATTATCGGTAATCTGGACCTAAGTGTCGCTTTCGCTACTTTGACGAGGGGAGGAATATCTGGCACTCGCTCGGGTTCTCTCTTAACAATGGTGGAAAAATATCTCCGTGCGTAAGAAAGTAACTCTCTTTTGAGAGAAGAGCAAGCAAGCAGTGTCATGTTACAGATGAAGATCGGCCGTAGGAAGTTGCAGTTAATGCTTGACAAATTATTCAATAACTCAGGGGCATAAGAGACAACGTGCTTGAAGGAGTTTAGTAGATAGTAGAGTCAAAGCTTTCATATAGATTTCATGAAAGTTACTAGTATAGCTATCTTTATACTAGAGCTTGATATAGTAGAATCAGAGCTTTCATATGAAGTTTGTTAAAGTTTCTGATACAACTATCGTTTTCAACACTTACACATTGTTTAACGTCCCTATGCAAGTAACATAGTTGGTACTTATAGACTCGATACTAAAAGTAAAAGCATCAACTTGCTGTGATGGTAAGTTTCAAAGCTTGGTTGGAAGGATCTCATGTTAAAGTCATTATAGACTTGGTTCATGTCTAGAATTCCTAGTGGAGCACCGGGCCCTCAGCTCGATCAGCTGAGTTGGCCAGCAACATGATGCATATAATATCTTAGTATACGTTACTAAAGGAACCAAAAAGTGAATCTCAGTGAACCGTGACCCTAAAAAGTGGACCAACTAAGCGTACTGTGCCCCCATAAATTGATGAATGACTGTAACCCTACCACGTACCAAAGTGAACCGCACCCTACCACGTACCAAAGTGAACCGCGAACCAGGTAAAAGTGAGCTCAAACGTTATCCATTCTTGCAGTTGAGTGGACGAGCTCCCTTAGCTTATCACTAGATCCAGAAGCGTGGACAAGCTCCCTCAGCTCAACGTTGCTCACGGAGGAGACCCAAAATGGCCTAAAACATTCTTGCTATGTCCAGACGAGCCTTGTCTATGCTTATCGAGTTCAACTTTTGCTTGTTTGAGAGAAACTTGAGCACTTCGCTCTTCTTTAGATTGAAGAGCCTTCCCAATACAATCATCTGAAACTGCAAGCTCTTCAAAACGCTCCACTACATGGATGCTGAAAACCTTGGCCAATTTACTTTACGTCTACCACTGACCAACCTTACGTTCATAGTTACACAAGCTACTCTTAGAGCAGTGACGCATCCAATGCGTAGAGCTTGAAAAATTGTGTTAGCAAAAACTTTTTCGCCCCAAAGGGATACTGGAGTATATAGTTATACAACTCTGTAGATATAGCCATGGTACAAAGTCTCGGCTAGTATGCCGAAAAATTGGCGTTTCGATTTGCCGTTACCAAACTTAAACAGGTACATGAGTCGAGAATGGTCAGTTGGATTGTATATCGGAGAAATATAGCTGTGAAATGTTCCTATTGCTGAAAAAGAGACATTAAGGTGTTGTTTAGCCTGTATCTCGGTCTTATCGGCCCAGACCACGGAGTGATGTATGGAAAACTGCAAAGTAGCTTAATCTTTTTTTTTGAAGAAGGAAGCAGAAAAGCTGATGTTGTGTCATGTGCAGATTTCAGCATTCATCTGTTGAAAAGATGGTCTCCCTTTTGATGCTTTGCAATTATGAATCATTGTAGTTAGGTCTCGTTGCGCTGTGCTTTTTTTCCATGACTTAATGGGGTTTCCTTCTGTTTTTATTCATGTTATTCAGCGTCTTTGATCAACAGTCAACTCTTGTGTAGTTTGCATTCTTTTTTCTTTTTCTTTATTTAGGTCTCTTTTATCTTTGACTTTGTTCTTCTTTTTTAGTATTTTGCTCTAAATTTTTAACATTTCATACAGCTATATGTGGAGTGAAATTAAACAAAAAACAAGAGAGGGCTTAACACTTGATGAAATTTGTCGCTAACTAAGTAATAACCCCTTTCTTGGTATTCTATATTCGGGTATGTAGTAAAGCAAACTAATAGCTTTAACAATAATCTTTTGAATTGATATGATCTACTCACACCCCAAAAATTCTGCATCATTCCCTTATATATTTACGTTTGGCAGAGGTCTCTGTTATCCTTAAGACAATGTCGTGTGCGCTAAACTCTGTTTCTTTATTTTTTTCTGCTTATCAAATTGATTCATTTATCTACAAATTTCCTTTGATTTTAAAATTTAATTCGGTGTCTCTAACTGGTTTATACTTGCGTATCACTTGAAACTGATATCAGCGGTACAGATTTCGTGACCGAACCAGTGTTGGCTGCGAAAGGAAATTTGAGCTATGGGTATAGATAGCATAATCCCAAAGTAGTCAAGTATTAACTGGCCGTGTTTTTCCATAATCTAGCATAATTCGTCTATAGGAGCCAACACCTCAATTCCACGAGGCCACGAGTTCGGTTTGCGCAGCTTTCTTTGAGCATAAGCTCATGCTTTCTTTGGTCAAAGGACCAGCCCTTTTGGGCTGTACCAAGGCTTCCCCTACTTAGGCCTGCGGAGCAGACCAAGGCTGAGCAGATATCCAAAGTGCTTTCAATCAGCAACGAAGGCCTTGTTTGGGCAACCAAAATCCAAAAGTAGGTTTATTGGATTAATAAGCCCGTTCAAATTCCAAAAATACCCCTAAAGTCACAAATCACCTAGAAAGGGTATCTTTTCGCATTCAAGGCTCTGTTTGGCCAGCAAATATTAGGAAATTGGTTCTTAAGCCATAACAAGCCAAATTGTCTCAGAAAGTTCCTGTTTGCTACACTAGTGCATGGTGTCAAAAAGCTTACTTCCTTGTCGATGAATGAATAGTTCCAGTGGCAAGTTGTGAGGGCGAAATTCATCAAATATCACACTGACATTATTAGTGTCAAATGGAAATGTAGTCAAGGTCGACCATTGGCCTTTGCCCATACCTAAGTAGCATACCGACATCGACTGGGACACCAGACACTGCATTCTCCAAAAATTTAGATTTTGGACACTGCAGGACACCTCTGTTTTTGTAATGTTATATGATTTACGTATATATGCCAAGATATGAAATTAATCCAATGTAGCACTACAGTTGTATCAGTGTACGTTTGAGTAAATACTGGACTTTTAAAACGAAAAAATCTGTTCCTCGAAGGGTTTATCTGAATCTTAGTTGCACAAAGCGGGGGCGGGGGCGGGGAAGCGTAAGCACCAAGAAGAATCTGAGGTTGGGAGCGGCTTGAATAAATAAATGCGTTAACAGTATTATCATTTGTTTAACATAGTTTACATAAATAGCAACAACAGACAAGGAGACTTTAAGGACTTGAAGGAAGAGAGAAACAAGGAATTGAATTGAAAAGAGCTTGATTTTCATGTATTCTATCACTTGTTCCATGCATCTCTATTCAGCTAGCGAGATCGAGTTCCCATCTTAGCTTGGGACGAGATCTCATGGAGCTCCTAACTTGGGATCGCAAAAGCGAGTTTCCGAGAGAGAAACGTCACCATATTAGGAGTTTCCTGCAACTAAGATCTGAATCAAATGGTGAAGCTTTGGAGTTTAGTAGAAATATGTAAAATTTATGGTGTCAGTATCAAAATATTTCAAAGATGATGGGCCAAATTGTAATATCCATGCTTTTCCAAAGATCGATGGTTAAGACAGAGGAGAAGTGCAGTAGTCCAGAACAAGGTTCAGATCGAAATCAATCCAGATCTGGGACATAAAGCAGACAAATTTGCGGTGTTCAAAGATTAGAAACATGTTCTCTCTTCTAGATCGAAGGTCGAGATTTGCTTCTTTCCTCTTCTTCTGGGCCTCTTCACCCTGTCTGCCAGTGCCCATACGTGTCCGAAATCAGCTTTTAATTAATTAAATATTTGGACATTGGAAAGCCGTGTCCAACACATGTCCAGCGGAGTTGAAGCCGTGTTGGTATCCCGGTAGGTGTTGGACACCATACCTTGTCCTCCTAGCGGTGTCCGTGCGTCTCAGGCCCACATCCATATAGCTTTGCAGAATAATGGAAATGTCGGTGAGCATTCTTACTTCGTATCCTAGCACGTTTTATCCTGATGAGGTAAGCATTCTTAACCCTAGCCGACTACTAGCTCAAAGCACCTATTCCCTACGAACTTTCTCCTACTTATCCTTTCACCACCGAATTTTCACCTTCTTCATGTGGCTTTGCCGGAACCTTCTTTACCTTCGCCACCGCCACCTTCCACTGTCAATTACCGTTATGCATGGACCGGCAGACGAGGTAGCGGTTATGGTGGTGGGTTCGAGATTAGTCATGTGACGTCCACAAATATGTTATCGCTTAAGTTTTGTGAGAAGATCCGGCAGACTGTCAGCTTCTGCGTAATGATTTGCTTGTTTTGCGGTCGACACAGCGGTGCTTACTAATGTTTCAAAGCAAGGAAGAGCAAAGTTAGGGTGGAGATCATGAACTGAAGTGTAATCAATTTGGGTTTCAGAGGATCTTTGAAATGAAGTGGATTTTTCTTGAGATGTGAAATTTATTTTCTAATCATTGCCGAACAAGATATGTGATTACAGTTTGGGGTCAACAAGTTTTGGTTGTGATTTGTTGACTGGATATTGAAGTGGTGGGGGTCATTGGTTTTTTGGCAGTAAAGTAGTTTTTTGTTCTTTTAGTTTCAATTAGTGGAATAAGGCTAATGACATGGACAAGTGATGTGGCATTGCCATGTTATTTGGAAGAAAGTTTTGTAGCAAAGGTCAGTCTTGTCCTTATGGTTTAGCTGTGAAAGTTGCTACAAGAAGTTTCAAATAAGCCTCATTTGGTATATCACCCAAGATAACGCCTCCTGTAGCATTGAATGGATGCAAGTCCTTATAGTGCATGCTTTTGGGAACAAGTCCTCGTACGAAAATATTTTGAGTTGAGGTCCTTCAAAGCACTGATAGTTGAGGTCCTACTGTGTGAAAAAACCAACAACTAATGTTTATGCAAATAAGTTTTGTTTTTGGCTATGCAAATACGTTTTGATTTTGGCTTGCATGTACATGTTTACCATATGTGCATCAACTAGTTTGCCTTGCATAAACATTCAATAACTTTCTTAGGACTGATTAATGATCAGTCTTTTTCTATTTTTTGTTCTATATAGCCAGCCAGGGTGGCTTTGAGATCAGGATGTGAGGGCATAGCTGCTATTAACACAATCATGAGTGTCATGGGAATCGATCTCAATACTTTACGTCCTGAGCCTTGTGTTGAGGGGTCAGCATTTCCTCATTTGACATTACTTTTAGTTTTTTCGGTTGCATCGACTGTATTTTAGAATCTAGGGACGTGCATTTTCTTAAAACATGTACAGATACTCAACTCCAGGGGGCTATTCTTCCAAGGCAGTCCATCCTATTGCTCTTGCAAAAGTCATGAGCATTGCACAAATGATGAAGTCCGAATTCAGAGATAAGGACTACTCGCTTTCTGGCATTGGAGGTGTTGAGACGGGTGGGGATGCAGCTGAATTCATTCTTCTTGGAGCAAACACCGTACAGGTTAGACCAATAATTGACTCAAATTCGTGTAATATAATTTTAAACTAAGATATGTGCTGCTAATGGTTATGCTGTCACTTGAAACTTGTCTCAAGTCGTTGCATTGTTCTTATCTTTTTCTTGAACCACAGTTAACTAACAGGTTCATTAAAGTATCCATGCTCTTTCTCATGATCCATATATAATTACTGATTCACTTGCATGTAATTACGTAGCTCAGAAACTCGAATTGGTGCAAAAAGAATCAATGTTAGCAGGGGGGTCATAGTGTAGTTGAAAGGGTTCTATTTCTGCTGATGCTGCGTTTTTAGCAATGAGATGCACTTTTATAGTCCACATACATGGACAAACCTAACATCATCAGTTGTTTCAAATTGACAGCCTGGACAATTAGACTATTGTTAACAACTGCGTTCTGATGCATTCTGGCTTGTCATGTAAAAGGTACTTCAATACGCTCAGGGGTCAAATATATGAAAATGAAGCGTGCTGTGCACCATCAAGAAGGTGATGTTGCACTTGCAGTGTATAACTGGAAAAAAGGAACATTGTTATACCCTCGCAAGGGATCCACTATGCCTACAGGCCATATTGGCAGAGTCTGAAGTGCATGAGATTCAACTGTGGAGATTATACATAAGTCATAGCAATTCTGGTTACCTATGAAGCACGGACACGGGTGTGGGTGCAGGTGCAGATACGAATGTGGTGCGGCTACACGGATACAGCATTTTTGAAAATTTCAGGATATGGGTGCGGCGGGGATACGACAAATTTTATATACGACAAATTTTATATATACATATATATACACAATCATATGTCTAGATATATTTTTAACTATGTACACCTTTAATGAATTTCTACACAATTTGAATCTTAAGAAAATGCATAGAAAGATACAATGCAATTTAAATTAACCATTCTACAGTAGTGCAATACTATCAAATAAATAATATCTGTTTCACACACTAAACAGATATTAAACACTGATTTTGACTCACCAAACTACTGTTAGTTGTTACAAAAAAACAGATATTAGAACAAATATGGTTTTATGTCCTTCATCCGCCTTCTTTTTAGTTGAGTAAAAACACTAGATGTCGTGACAGCCTATCTCTTCTGCCTAGTTCTCCAGTATCATTTTTTGAAAATCCTCTTGCTTTCGTTCGAATAGGTAAGATAAGATGCTTCCTTCACTTCAAGTGGACCACTCATCGGCCCTAGCATATAGTCAACCTGCTTATGGAATGGGAAGTTAGTAATTAGCACACTGCTGCCGTGAAAAAATTGGTCATATTTACAACCAACAACCCTCAACCCACAAAAGAAATTGGTCCAAGTCACAACCCAGAACCAGCAAAGAGAGATGAGCACATAAGGTAAAGCGTATAGCAAAGAGGAAGGAAGATAGAAGACTTCAACTTTCGCGAAATGCTGTTGGAGGTGAGTACTCGTCTTCTAGGTGGTCGCTGGAGTCGCGGGTAGTGGTCTCGAGGCTACTGCCACTGCTGCTTTCTCTCTCTCTCTCTCTCTCTCTCTCACATTCTCTCTCAGACCTTCCCTCTTCATGATCTGTCCATAAACTAGGTTAGTAGAAGTTTTTCTTATTTACGTTTTGACCCCTTCGAAACTTCTGTTCTATGTTTCAATCCCCAAAAATTCTTTTGAAAATTATGTTTTCCACCCGCAAGTATCGGATCCGCACCCGACCAGTATCCTATCCGCACCCGATATTTAGAAAATGAGAAAAGTAATAGGAACAAAGATGGACGCGCGTCCACCCCGCACCTGTCCTCGGTGCTTTCCCCCTTTTGAAGCACCCATGCTTCAGAGCTGGTTACGATTAGGCAATAAAGTCCTAGACACCCTTAACTAATTTCAGTTGGCTAGAATCCCAACATCTAGAATTCCCTGATGTATAGTCATAAGGTTGCGTCACTTGCACCATATTTAACCATGCTTACAGCAAGACATTCCATGCATGCTCTATGTGAAATCCCACCTTTTTTGTTTGTTCCGCTAATCATTCTACAAGAGTGTGGTAAAGGAACTTTTGGCCGGGAAAGTATCATCGATAGCAACTTAGTATTTCATTAGTGTGGGATTATGGTAATTTAGTTAAGTTATTAGGGTACTTCAGTGTTTTAGTCAACTTTGTGAACAACGATGACTAGTGAGTTTCCGATTACTAATGGATAGACCTGGCAAAAATGGACCTGGACCCGCGGGTAGATCCGTCCTGGGTAAAAACCCCGGGTACGGGTACATGTTTTGAAGACCTGAAAAAAAGACCCGTACTCGAACTGACCCGTAAATATCGGGTAAATTCGGGTCGGGTACGGATTACCCCGATTTTTTTTACTATAAAAGATGCTAGGGTTTCATGTACACTCATTTTCTTTTCCCCCTTCTCCTCTGCGCCGCTCCTCCCCCCCCCTCTCTCTCTCCCTCCACGTCGCTCTCTCGAGTCATGATGTCGCTCTCTCACTTCAACTCGACGCCGACGTCGCCCTTTCTTACATCAACTTGACACAGATTCGTCCCTCACTCTCTGCCGTTAGATCCACAGCAGATCTGCGACGCTCCGCCCCCAGTATCTCCGATCAGATCCGCCACAGCCACAGCTCCGCGCCACTGTCTCCGATCAGGCTAGAGTGAGGTACGGGAGTTACAGCACAGTCCAAACCAAAGTGACCTCCGAATCCGATCGTGGTTTGCGATCGCCTTTGATAGCTTTGTTAGCACTCCTTTTTTTTTTGTTTACCAGATAATTTTTTTCAGATCTACTTGTATTGTTTCGTTTTGTGTCAATTTTTTGAATGTATTTAAGTGTTTATTGTGTTCAGTTGAAATGGTTGTGTTGTGGATTTGAGGACCGAGATGATCGCTTAGCGATAATTGTAGGAATTAAATTACTCAGTGATTGTTTTTTGGGTAATAAATTACTCAGTGATTGTTGTAGTAATAAAAAAGAACGGAAAAAATACTCGTAAAAAAAAGTGTGTAAATAAATTTTAAAAAAATTAACAATTTACCCGCGGGTAATACCCTACCCGCAAGGGTAGGGTACGGTTCCAGAAAAACCTTACCCGAAAAACCGGGGTAAAAGTTACTCGACCCGTTTACACCCGGACCCGATCGGGTTTTACCCGTACCCGGCGGGTATACCCGTTTGCCAGGTCTACTAATGGACTTCGCCAAGAGTCATCTTTAGGCCCGTATCTTTTGTACCTTGGCTATGGACAGACTTGCTAAGAATATTCACGACAAGGTCCCTCGTCCATGTTACTTGTGGATTATATATTTTTGACTGACGAGACTAGAGTAGGACTAACATTAAATTAGGAGTCACGGGGATGTGCTTTAGAATTCAAAAGCTTTAGGTTAAGCAAAAGTAATACGGTGAATGCATTTTATAGTTAAACTAGGAGAAGGACGAGGAGGAAGTAAATATGGATAAGAAATATCTTGAATCAATAATGCACAAGGGAGAGATTGAGGAGGATGTTACCCTTAGGATAGTTAAAGGGGAGGTCTGCTTCTGCAGCCTAGTGTGTTCATAATATTCCTCTCAAGTTGAAGATAAAATTTTACGGGATGGCACTGAGGCACACGGTGTTGTATGGTGCAGAATGTTGGCAACTAAGAGACTCCATATACTTATAAAATGAGTGTACAGGTGTACCCTCTATGCGAATGCTTAGGTGGGTGTGCGGCCACACAAGGAGGGGTAGACTAGGGAATGAGGATATCCGCTCAAAATGTTGGTGGTGTTAGTTGATGCAAAGATGCAGAAGCTTGGTTGAGATGGCTTGTTCATATCCAAAGTAGGCCGTTAGATGCTCCAGTAACAAGAAGTGATTGCTGCCAAATTGACGGGGTTAGACGGGGGGGTAGACCGAGGATAACATGGGAAAAGAAAGTGAGAAAAACTTTGATTGCTAGGAGTCTAGCAGATAACGTGTCTATTGATAGGGGGGAGTGAAAGAAAAAGATTCATGTAGACCGACCCCAACTAGTTTGGGACAAAAGTTTTGATGATTATGGTGATGATGAGGGGATATCTAGATTTTATATAGATGTGACTTTAGAATTAATAAGTTTTTGGGTTATCGATTTTTGGGAATTAGCCAAAGGACTTGTGCACGTCTCCTTATCTTTCTCCTTCACTTTTCTTGTCTTCTCCTTTGATTCTGTCTGCGCCGCACCACATTCTTCCAGCATCTAAGGAAACCCATTCCTAAACCTGATGGAGGAACAATGCGAACGGACAATGAGACAACATCCTTTGTGGCTTATTGGCACTGCATTGTCATGAGCAAAGAAACAAGAAAGAAAGTAGTGAATGTCCAGAATGACAAAATAATGATTGCATTATCTTGCTAGTCTCTGACGTCTCAATCCACCTAGTATCAACTTTATATTGCTCAAGAATTAAGACTGCAAATCTTCTTCCCGCGTATTCTTCTGTTCAGTTTAAGTTTATGTCACATTGGACAAGTTTGCAAACTATTTTCCTTCATCTTGCTGGTTGTAGCGGAGGTTGCTTCCTGGCCTGGGCCAGTCGGGATGCAACTTGATATGCTGGCTAACATGCTTAAAGACAAAGGTTTGATCCTCACAGGTAATCCAAGGGAGACCGACTACTTGTGAGCAATATTAATAGATAGCACATTACACCAAATCTTCCTTCTACTAACAGGAAGTAGACATCTGTTTTGATGAGGCTCAGGTGTAAGGCTTTGCCTTGCAAGACCATGACTAGAGTTCACATTTGTCGGGTGCCAATAGAGAACTCATGCTAAGAACGGCATGATCAGAATAGGATGCTTCCATCTGACATGCTTTACTCTTTGACATAGCTTCCCATAGTAATCATCCTATGATTATCACAAAAATACTCTTCTAGATGCTTTAACCTATTCATCAGCCTCTGCTGTAGGGAAGAAAAATATAAGGATTGGAAGTATTTGGAGTGCAAATTTAATACTTTATCCTATTTGGACTGCATATTAATTAAGAAACAGGGGAACTAAGGGACTAAATTTGCTTGGGCCAGAGGTTCCTAAGAAGGATATAATAAGTTTCTTGGTTCAATATTGCCGGAGGGCCGTATTCATGATGATGTTACGTGTAAGAAGAGATTTAATTGGTAACATGGAGGTGTGCTTCTCAGTGCTGCTTGAGGTCAATATTCCCATCAAATTGAAGGGAATCTTTTGTAGGACTACTGTGAGCTAGCATTTTTTTTTTTGGTTCGCAATGTTATGCAACTAAGAAGCAACACACACATAGGATGGGTATATGAAATGTGACAAAAGGACAGAGTGATGTTATTTGCAAAAAGGCACCAATTGAGGATGGGGAGAGGGGGGGGGGGGGGGACCTTTGCCTGCGATGGTATTTTCATATCCAGCTTAGGCATGTGTAGATGCCGAATGAGTAATAAGGTAATCAAGTTTATGGTTGTTGGACGAGGCATAGGTACGTCTAGAATAACAAGAAGTGACGTACTTGGAAAGGACTTGATTACTGGGAATATGTTGCAAAACATGTGCTGAGGCAGAGGATAGTCAAAGTCAAGTATTTACATAGCCTGTAGCTACAAGTCTGGGATGTAGGCCTAGTAGATTTGAGTTAGTACCTGTTTAGGTGGGCTAATTGGTTCAGGATGCAATTAAGCTACTGGTCCAGTCCGATGGTTACAACTCTGATTCAGCTTATTTCTTTTGAATAATAATGCAAAAAGTGCGACACCGTTCAAATCCCAATGATATGATAGCCCTAAAAGGAAATGATTTATAATTTGGATGATGACGATGACGACTAAATGCAGCTAAAAAATAGCATGGTTCCCGAAAAATCCTAGTTTCTCAAATGACCTCCTGTTGCCTGGTGCAGTAGAAGAATGTGCAAGAATACTACACATGACTGCTGAATGCGTAAGGTATTCTGGGATACGATCGTGTCCTGGATCAAGGAGAGATTGGTTAGAAGAAACAGACTCTCCTGTCCAGCTTACCGAGGTACTTTATGCGGGTTATCATATTCAGACTTCAAGAAGGAAGTGGTTGGGCAAGCTTGCAGAGATCTTTTCTCTTGAAATGGAGACAGGGATTTGGCTTTTAGGTACCCTTAACAGTTGGCTGTCTCCCTAGCCAAAGTGGGTAATGATAAAGATTCCATGTTGTGATTGGCGTTATACCTGATAAACATGGATCTGCGGTAGCAAAGGAGTCACACACAGTGTGCAAGGCATTTCGTGATTGGTGTTACTCCTCTGTTCAGCTAACAGTTGGCTGCCTCACATGGAGAGTTTGAGTAACCGAGGTGCAGGTCAGCCGTAGTTAGTCATGCGGTACAAATCCCCCTTTGGCCATGGTTCTAGTCTACTCTATGACGTGGCTGCCAATAATGGATTATTCCTCTCTGCACTAACCAGGTTGCGGCACAAATCCCAAGGTGCTCATATCCTGCCCTTCTAAGTGCCTTTACGTCCCTGCCTTTTTCCAAAGAAAAAGGGGCTAGTTCATGGTGTGATCTACAGAGGATATCCTTTTAGGTGAGAGCTCACGCAGAGGGGAAGCCTCCGAGATGGCTTGTGAAAGAGGTCCTAACGAAAAGCATATATCGAAGCCTATCGGAGGGCTCACAAACAGGTGCTTATGGAAAGCATACATGGAAGCCTCCCGGTGGCTTATAAAGAGCTCATTGAGAGCTGTAGATACCAGCCTCCCAGAGGGCTTATAAAGAGGTGCATACTTCGAGCCCTCCCAGAGGGCTTAAAAGAGAGCTATCGGAGGATGTACATTCTCCTGAAGGGCTTATAAAGAGAGCTTACGAAGAGCATACATCGGCCTCCAAAGGGCTTGTAAAGAGGGCACATGCAAAGAGTAATTTGATCATAGCTATTTTCCATAATTTTCCATTCATGTAATCGACACGTGAGGGAAGTAGTATAACGTATATTACACAACCACTCAATCTGTTGGAAGCCATTCCAAAGGAACCCATAATGGGGCAACATAGATGAAGCGCACACATAGACGAATACGACAAGGAGAAAAACATCCTAACAGGACTAACGGTGAGAGAAGGGTCATGGGTGAAGCCTTTTGTACAAAATACACATTACTCAAGGTGAAGAGAAGCCTATCAAAACCTACCGTGAAAGTAAAATCTCGAAGGAAGACCCTAGTGGAAATACACTTCACAGTATTGGAACAATATGCGAAATTGAAACCTCCGAATAGTAAAGGAAGAATTCCTAAAGGACGTAGCAAGAGTTCGACATGCTGGAAGCTTCTACGAGTAAAATCCACTAAAAGACAGAATTGTAGGCAGGTAAGCCCCTGTATCGCAACCCGAATTTTCGTGACGTAACAAGTAATAAGTAAAGATAAATAATCTCAAAAACTTAAAGATGTCTCACAAGGCGGGTATTTAGAGCATCTAACTTTCAGTCTCCAAGAAGAAATAAATGCCGACCTGGCTCAATAAAGTTACATAAACCCAAATTACTTCTACTCAGAGCTCCAAATCAAAATTTAAATCAAGTAGTCACAATTTATTAAAAGTGCCAAAATAGGACTTTTGTCTAAGTAATTAAATGGCTAGCTCTCTGTCACGCAGCGAGCCACAGAACCTTGCTCCCTTTACATATCACTTGAAAGGAAAAGAAAAAGGGACTGAGCCAACCGCCTAGCAAGGTCGCTCAATGGACCAACTGCAATGGATACAAAATATTAGGGTAACCCATATCACTGACATATAAGTTTTTAATGGAAACATACATGTGACATAATTTCAGAAAAGCCAAATACGATGTTGTACGGAGACGGACACTACAAGAGCCATTCGGAAATAAGGTCACACGTGCCTTAACTGACATGAGATTCAAAGAAAAAAGAAAAATGGATTATAATCTCTAGCTCATCTCACTGAACTAGTCGACGTTTCCATCCCTTCGGTAAGTTAGAAATATAAAACTTACTTACACATGACATGGTCAATGGAATATTGTTTTCATTATATCCAATAAGGCTGATATCTCTAGGTTGCCTACACAATATCCACAAATTGGTTACATGCATCTAGTGGCCATCATCTCATGCTAGTGAGTGCCACTCTTGCGCCCATTATACCCGTAACCTATGTTACATGGACTCGGTACAAGTGTCCGAGTCGGATACGTGTCCAAGTGTCGGATTCGTCTAATTTTCAAAATACAAGACACAGGAACATGGCAAAATATTGCTATTTATTACCATTTTGTAGTTACTACTTAAGTAAAATGGTGTTTTCAGTGAGCCACAACTTTTTAGTTGAAATCCTGCCTCATCTTAAAGCAATAACGAATTAAAAGAACACTTTAAGATAGCGTTCTTAGTGGCATATCCCATGAGATGTGTCGGACTCATATCCCATACTCATATCCAAGTGTCGAGTGTCCGACACGGGTACTTCACGCATTTTGAAGAGTCCATGTAACATAGCCCGTAGCCGATCGGGTCAGACCAATGCCCACCAGATTTACCTGTTTGCGAGGTCTAATTATAGGGGCCTAACTGAGTGGGTTCTTGGGCCGATTCCGATATTTCTGGTCGGAATGCCTGGTCCTGTTCGGGTTTAAAACACTGGTCTTAGTATAAAAAGTTTTGCGCAGTCGGGTCAGGTGGTTTCCTTGAATTTGTGAAGTCCAGTTTATCCTATTGCCATCTATCCCTCTAAGGGAATTCCTTTTCCTACTTACTTATGGACTAAGAGCCAAATCATGACACTTGTGGTAGGATGTCCTCTGCAATATTTCATATTGTCTTATTCTGTACAGGGGAATACCCTTGCGTACTATTTCTCATGTAAGATCCCTGTGAAGATCAAGTACTATAGCATGAGAACCTATTACATTGGGCCAGATTTATTCATATGCCAAGGCTAAGGTAACACCTCTCTGTGCTTGGGTGGTGGAATGGGTAATCCTTTTTCCTTAGTAGCAAAGTTTGCTCCAATCAAGTAGTGGCTTAGGATCTAATTGCAGTTGAGTAGGGAACAAAACCATATCAAGAAGTTCGAACGAAATTCATTAGTTGATAATGACCTGTATCTGTGATAGGTATTGTACACATCCCGCTAACCTTTTCTGGATTGTAGGTCTGCACTGGTGTGATGATGCATGGTTATGGCCTTGTCAAAAAGCTGTGCTCTGAGCTGCAGGATTTCATGAAAATGCACAACTTTTCATCAGTAGAAGATTTCAGAGGGTATTACTTGAGATTTCTGGTTTTTTAACTGCATTAGGAAACCTAGGATTTTGATCTTTCAAATTATAATATCCGAGAACTTGCATTTTCCATCTTGGTCCCCAGGGTTTCTCTTCAGTATTTCACAACTCACACGGATTTGGTAAGAAGGCAGCAAGAAGCAATTCAGCAGAGGAAAGCTGTTAAGCAAGGTCTGCAGTCTGACAAAGACTGGACAGGAGACGGATTTGTGAAAGAATCTGAGAGTATGATTTCCAACTAACCTGTGAGACTGCCATCTGCTGCTTGCCGCCCCCTTTGTTCGTATGCTAGAAGAAATAAGTCGGCACTTAAGGGTCGTGGGAGAATAAAGACTTCTTAAGTCGGGCAGTATTGAAAGACATCTGCATGACAGAATCTGTTTTTATGTACATTAACATAATAACAAGTTCTTTGAACCTAAAAGAATTTTCCAACTCAAATCGAGATGTTGACATTACAATTCACGAACTGATTCTGTATTGTGTGTACAATTCTTGATTTTCGTTAAGGCTGAATGACATCTTAACTGCATGTGTTTTGAACATTTTGGCTTATAGAATCCCGGGGTTTCAATTTGAGCAACTATCAACAATTTGGATTTCAAGCAATTTGGTCCAAATCCATCCTGTTGTCTAAAGTATATTGACGGCCCGTCTGTCCGTCCGTGTCACTCACGCAGCCTTTACATAGGTGCAAATCTTTTCAAACACAAAATACACTCGCTCCCGCACCCATTGGCTTGGGGTGGAAGATTAAAGGTGATTCCCACTTTTTTTTTATTTGCACACAAAATACGTTCACGAGAACACACTTATTTCAGCTGCAACCGAGTAAAGCAGGAAAGAAGAAATGGAAGCTAACTGGTGTTATTGTGGAACTCATTCTGCTATGAAACCCTCGTGGACAGATCTGAACCCAGGAAGGAGTTTATTGGTTGTCAGCAATACGAGGATTCACCTTAATTTTTTGAGTTTGAGCTCACTGGGTAGAACTCTATTGAGCTAAATGTATCCTGTTGATTTGCAGGTAAATGGAGGTTGTGGCTATTCTATTACATCAATTTTTACATGCAAGACCAACGGAACTTGGACAAATCTGGAGTATAACTCGACACCATCCAAGTCAAATACACTTGCAAAATAATGTTTACATACAAACTTGGCACCGTTGACAACAAAAAACTATCTTCAATTTGCTCCTAAGAACTAGACATCATGACCAAAAGCAACATTAACTCCTTTTCAAGAATATCCTAAACAATTAGACCCTATTGATTCCTTCTGTGCACCAAGACCTGCTCTAAGGGAGAAAACAGTCACGAAATTTCTGCCACTGATCACGCATAATATAGGCCTGACTTGCCATGGGAGGTGGTTGCTGTGGGGCTGTCCTAAACATCCCATAAACAGGTCCAGAATGAGCTTGAGAAGGAGCTTGTATATCTTACTTGAACTCGTGACCTGGCAACACCAAGAGAAGAGCAAAGCAGATAGGAAGTTGCGCATTTGGTTAGAAACTATCATTTGAACATAGTCCATATAAAATTATGTGTCATGCTCTGCCTTCAAATGACTTGTGTAACCACTCAAAATTTTGGAGACATTCGGATATGCTATTTGCAAAATCTTAATCACTCAGCATTTTATACAGCATAAAATTCCAATCGAAAACCACTTTCATATCCCTTAACAGTCAAGATTTGAACGAGTACAATCCTTCAAAATTTATCAAAGCCTACTTTAGCCGTCTCTTCTACCGGACAAGAAATCTCTCTCTCTCTCTCTCTCAAAGACTTTTGCCTAACCATGTCTTAGAATCCTTTGCATAACTCCTAACACATGTTGGTAACCTAAAATGTGAAGGGAGGGGGGGGTGTGGTTGACCACAAAGTCCAAGTCCAATAAAGATAAACACATGCGCTCATCTACGGAGACAAAGCATGTTAAAGTAATATTATGGAATAATTGTATAAAATAAGTCTGTGGTTTGGGATAATTGCAAAAAAATCCCTGTTGTTACAAAAATTACAAAAAGACACCTACGCTTAAAAAGTGTTGCACCGTCAATAAAACCGTATGTTTTAATCGCGTTTGTAGTAAACGCGCCTGGAGTGCCACTGCTAAATAATCCTTTGACTCCCATTTTTGCCCCTAGAACCATCTCTTTGGACCAATATAAACGTTGAAAGCAAAAAACTAGCCGTTGGAGATGCTTTCAGAAGAAATTGGTTCGAATCAAGCTCATTCGGCTTGAAATTGAAGCTCAACAGGGGTTTTTGAGGAAATTGAAGGTATGATATCGTGTTTAGGGTTCAAAGTAAATGTTTTCTTTTATTCTTCTTCTAGTTTTGTTTTTGCACACCACATGTTTGATGAAATGTCACAATGGCTAAGTCAATGTCTTCTTCAAGCACAAGTGGACAACATGGGCATATGGTTGATATAAGATATTTATGGAAGTTTTGTTCTTGTGGTAAGAGAGCTAGGATAAAAGTTGTTGAAGATGAGACGAAAGCAAGCTATGTAAAGTTTTTTTATGTACGTGACAAAGGAGAATGCAACTTCTGGGCTTGTGTCAACCCTATAATGCAAGCCAAGATGAGAAGAGAGGAAGCATTGGGAGAAACTATATGGGTTTAGATGCTCAAATTTGTGGTTGTAGGTGTAATGAATTGGCTGCCAAACTTGAAGGGATTGAAGCTATTGTGAAGTTTATGAAGTTGTTTATTATTGGGGGATTTATGTATACCTTTCTTATGTTGTTTAAATGCATAATTACAATGATGTTTATGTGTGGCATTGTTATGAAGATATATAATCCAAAGAATGGTTATGCTTGTGTAATGTTTAAACTGCAAATCTATACAACAAACTTAACTGTAATCACAACACAGATTATCTTCTAATTTTCAAAATTAACTGTATTCCAAAATATTCCATCTGCTATCCACAATATTCCAAAGCATAGATTACATTCTAATTTTCAAATGCTATACACCAAATATGTCCCATGATTCGAAGATTCTAATTTCCAAATGCTATACACAAAATATGTTCCAAGATTCCACTCTTAATCACTCCTGTCCTCAGTTATGCCCTTTGTCTCTTCCAACTTGTGCTTCAATCTTGTTCTTAACAGCTTTGGCTATTTTTGGCTGTAGATGTAAGGCCCTTGGCAAATGCTGTCTTGCCAACTTTTGATCCCCTTCCCAAAGCAACAGCTAACATGGACTTTCCCCTTGTTGTGTTAGCCATGACAACTCCTCCAGTGCTACCTTGGGGCCTTACATTGGTTGGAGCTGTTGGAGGCCTCTGACTTATAGCTCCAGGTGGAACCCAGGCAGCCCTTGGCTATGGCAACACAACAGAAACAAAATAGTTTACTCAGAACCCATTTGCAAACAACAAAAAACTCACAGTTTTTGGATACTTTAGTTGTACCTATGAACCACTTGTCTGTGGTCTTGGTGGAGGAGTTGGCTGTGAAACAATTAGCATTGGTGGAGGAATTGGCTGTGTCGTGGGTAGTGGAGTAGGCTGTGAAACATCTGGCCTTGGTGGAGGAGTTGGATGTCGCCTTGGTATAAGATTAGGCAGTGAGACAACCTATGGTCTTGATGGAAGAGTTGCCTGTGGAGCAGTAGCTTATGGATGAGTTCACTGTCATCTCTCAACTTCTCCTTGTACCCACCTTCCAGTTGGGGTCATCTCTCAACTTCTCCTTTGACCTGTGTGCAATGTACTTAACACTAATCAAATGGTTATTACAGTCCTTCCCACAACTGTGATCTGGTCAAAAGGTCTTGATTTGCCATGAAGTGGTCCCTTGCATGGGAGAAGCATGAACCCTAAAATCACAGTTTTCATACTTGCAAACAAGTAATTCTTTTGCTATCAACTGTGTTGGTAGTCAAAGTCATACCTTGTCTAATGCTCCAATCCTTAACAGCAGCTTTAAGCACATCCCTAGTTGGAAACATCAAGCCAACCTTCAGTGTTGGCCCATCCCTATGGTTCAAATCATCAACACAAAATTCTATCCACTTATTTATATCTTGATCTTCATCTGACTCATGAACACACCTCAGATCATCCTCTTCCTCACCTTCAGAATACCATTCCTCAGGGGGGTCATTGCTATGACTCCTCTGCTTAGGTTTAGGGTTAGTGTTAAATATGTCATCGTCTCCTGGCCTTTCTAAATCTTCACCCAACTCAGGAATTGTAGGGTCATCAGGCTCTCTACCTTCATCCTCAACATTTTGAGCACCCTCAGCATCTTCACCAACCCCAGTGTCTTCACCACCCTCTACAGTCACACCACCTCAATAGTCACACCACCCTTGGTATCTTCACCAACCCAGTGTCTTCACCAACCTTAGTATGTTCACCACCCTGAGTATGTTCATCACCCTTATTATTAGGACCACCATTAGTACCTTAATAGATGTCAGCTTCACCACCCTCAGTAGTCACACCAATTCTTATTCCAACATCAACATCACCATCCCCTATTTCTACATCAACTTCACCTACTGGAGTAGACCCATCTCCTATTACAAGGTGGGGAGGATTGTTATCTACAACTTCTAGGGGATCAATGCCTCTTATGACATATATGACTACATTGTGACATATATGACATATATGACTATATGTCATAGAGCTAGTAGCATGTAACCCTAAACTCATGCACATATCTAGAAGCTCCTAGTATGACAAGTAGTCAGGGTCACAGTCAAAACGTTCTACTTTGTTTCTAGTCCAAGACCTATTGGGCGGATCTGTAAAAATCCCCTCATAATGAATTTCAATAGTGACTTTGCTTGACATTTTGTCAATTGAAAAACAAAGGAATGATTTAATACAATATTTGTCTAACCTAAAGCAACCTCTTTAACACGCAAAATCATTAAGAAACGATAAGGGTCAATATGGTGGGGGACCAGAGGGACCACAATCAAATTAATAATTGACAGCAAACTGAAACACTGTATAATATAGAAGGGGACAATCAGTTGCATGCATGTGAATTGACAGAAATATAGATTACACAAAAACCCCTGTTGCCTACTCAGAAACCCTAGATTACATAGAAACCCAATTCAAATACCCTAAATTATCACAGATCCTGAGAGATCCCACATCCTAGGTCTATAAAAGCATGAATTAAAACATAAAAGCTTATGCCTATGTTTGTCAAAATAAAAAATCACCTAGAATCGCACTTCTGGCACGTAATTTCGTCTTTGATTTCTACCTGTTCCAGTTAGGTTCGGTTTATCACACCCATGTTCGATTTCGTTCCTGATTTGCATCTTTGTTGTAGATTATTTCACTTTCTGGCTATTTGATGTCAGATTTGAAAAGTGACGGGTTGAGGAGAGAGATGGTGAGAATACCAGGCAGTTAGAATGAATGTTAAGGTTTGACAAACAAGAACAATGTGCTTATATACAGGGGTAGTTTAGGGAATTCGTTGGTTCTGTAACGGGAGTTGACGTTTGCAACACTTTTTTAAGCTTAGGTGTCTTTTTTCAATTTTTGTAACAACAGGGATTTTTTTGCAACTACCCCAAACCACATGAGTATTTTATGCAATTATTCCTAATATATTACTTAAAATTGATAAAATACGATAGTAAGGTGCATGAGATATACAAACCAATGGCACTAACTTTCAATTCAAATATCATATTTGTAGCAAACTCAAATAGCATGTACCATTGGACAATACAATGTGAAAGCAACCATTTTCTCTTGGTAACTACATTTTCAGTGAGTCAAAATGTTTTAATGTGTTCAAAACTAAACCGAATTAGGTTTGAATGATTCTAATAATTCAGATAGCAATCATCTATAATCGAAAAAGACTCCAATAAATTTAGTAATATTAAATAAGTTCAAAATGTTTATATAATAGATCAGATATTAATATATATGCAATTGGTACTGAGACAAAGATCCAAGGATTCATTTAGAAATGTGAGACATGCCATCATAAACACATGAGACAACGTTAAAAGATTAAGATTACAATCTCTAACAGCTCCCGCTGAGTTAGTCCAAATTCCAATCCACACGTGTAGATCAAAAGCTGATTAATCACAAAAACTGTAATGTGACTCACCTAAATATAGATAGATATGTTCAGTAAATCTAATAAACACCAAAATATTGAAGTCAACAAAGTCATTGTTCAATAGATTCTACACAGTACAGTTTTATTAATGACAATTTCAATAAAGAAATGTATAGATTCTACGAAAACTCAACATAAAAGTTAAAGATGACTTCTTATGGTTTACACAGTAACTAAGATCATCAAAAGCTGATAAGAAATGAATAAGATAAAGCAAGTCGAAGTGGGCTGACTCATAGCGTAAAAAACAACAACGTTTGAACTACCAATAGTTTTCAACGTTAATCTCAACCAAGAAATAGAAGAGTTCTGTTAAAACATAAAACTGAAAAGCTTAACTCTTATGTAGTTAGTAATGTGTAGAATCATCAAAACTAATGAGAAATAAAAGAGATACAAATTGAAGTGGCCTGATTCGCAGTGTCAAAAACATCAAATTTTGCTCTGACCAATAACTTTTAAAGTCAAAGAACTTAAAAAAAACAAAGTGATTCTGCTAAAACATAACACTAAGAAGTTAAAGAAGAGACCTTAAAGATTTCTGAATCTCCAATATCCTCGAAAAATTAATGAGATATAAAAAGATAGGGCAAATGAAGTTTAACTGACTTGAATTGCCGAAATATAAGTTTAGAAATGTTCAACACTATTTTTGAATATTAATACAAGGGATATGGAAAATTCAAAACTGAAAAGTTGTAGTATAGTGTTTGGGGTTCCAAAAGTGTAAGAATACTGACACTGAACAAATAACGAATAACATAGACTCTTGAAGTTACTTAAAATATTAGTTGTAGAAAGATCGTGAACCGCGTCAATAATCAAACTTACAAAGAACATTATTTTCAATTGAGACAAAAGTTATTTGGATTTGATAATCAAACCCTTACTAGTATAATAATAAGCCCAATCCCTATGATAAGTTGAAGCACACAACAGAAGATCAATACGATTGTTATTGCAAAAACATGACATCATGTAACAAAATACTACCATAGTTCCAATTTTCAGTTTATGAATTAAGATAATTAGACTTTACATGGGGTAATTGCGTAAGTAAACCCTTACCTCAAAGCATAGAGTTCACTCACATGTGATCTAATAAAAAAGCAGCGCCATATTTCTTCATGGATTAACCTTAACCTAATAATTTATCCCTTCTGGTATCTAACAAACTATCGCTCTCCTGATGCCACACCTATTTCTTTTTGGCCGGTCTAGCTCAAGGCTCCATGGCTCTACTTTAACCCCCTTATTGACTGGCTTTGCTATATTGTGGTGGCTCGTTAAGTATAGAACTTGGACTACGACTAATAAAAAGTCACAGTTTGCACCAATTATCTTTCTTACAACAAAGAACCTTCATATCTCATAGGCTGCAAACCTATATAGCTCTAAGGTAGTGGTAGTGCATAAAACTACAATGTGCTTTATAAAGGTACATGTCACAAGTGACTCTGTACATTTTCTATATGTCTTAAAAAAAGTATTTTTTTCCTTTTTTATAGATTCAACTCGGCTTCTCAAAAATCGCAAGTATCATTAACCAAACAAAAACATTAAACTAATTATAAGAAGACCTATATTTGGACTTTTTTTAAAAATATTTTTAATCTTAAAGCAGCAACTATCGTTGCTAAAATTACAATTCTATAAATCACTCGACCATGGACAAATTACTTCTTGTCGCTAAAGGCGTTCCTACCATGTTTTTAGTATTTCAAAGACGTCACTCCTACTTAGAGACAATTATTTCTCCAAAGATTTAGTAGGTCACAAACTCAATTGAATAGCATATATCCCTTGTTAAAATCTTCTAAAACAATCTTTACTAGAAAAAGTATATGGCAAGCAATGTAAACCAAAGTAGTAGACCAATCACAGCAACACTTGACATTTTGTTGTTGAGCGACCCTTGCAGCCCTTTTAGCCTGCAACAAATTGGCAAAAGTAATCAAATGGACCACTAACAATGAAAAGTGAAAAAGAATTACAAGTGAACAACTAACAAGAAGTTGTTGTCTTTTTGTGCCTGTTCGTGTGCTGTGTGCTTGTGTCTATATAATTCCTTTTAGGAAGCCATTTGTCCACTGCCTTCCACTGCATCTTGGCTACTCTGCCCTGCATCTTGATTATTTTCCTCGAAACTTGAATTCTATGCCTTGTATATTGAGCTTCCGGCCTTGAAGATTGAGGAGTCTACCTTGGAGGTTGAGCAGCCTGCCTTGGAGATTGACTACCGTGACCTTCTGTTGCCCTCCTTTTCTCAGATGTCTCTTATTGTGTTCAAGCATTCCACAGAGAGAACACTTGACGGTATTAGGTTTGAGGTAACCCTGAAGGAATTTTTAGTCTCTGTTTGCACTGTCTACATTGTGTCTCTTTGATTCAGTCCAATGTCTTTCACTAGATAGCTTGGGTCTCCCTAGTTGCACAGAAGTTGGTGGGCGCAAGACAGAGACAAACTAGTATACCCCCACTGGTCTTTACTGTTAATAAATTGGGTCAGGGACCCATTATCCGCCCACTAACAGATAATGTGTATTTGTTAGTCTGGATAAATACAGTTATTTAGAGGATATTTATCTCCTAAGTGTTTGAGATGAATACAATATTTATCTCATAGGTGTTTGATATAAATACATCTTTATCTCCTAAGTGTTTGAGATAAAGTCTGTTTCTAAATACTATTTCTATATAAAGGCTAGAGATACCCCAAGAAAAATTAGTCATGCAACTATAAGTCACAAGACAATCCCTCTCTCTAGAGCAATCACCAAGCTCTAAGATTTGGTTTGTGGACAAAGAACTCGACTCTAGTAACCATTTTCGTACCTACGAAAAAGATCAAGCGTGTTGAAGGCTCGTAACAACAAGGATCCATCGTCAGAATTTTTTGAAGATTTCATATGGTATGTTTCCAAACCCACTACATATTACGTGGTAGTACATTAATTGTTATTCAACATTGGTATCAGAGCATGATTACTTGTTGATTCGCCTTTAACATGCTAGAATAAATTATGTGCATGTTGCGATTTTTCCGAATACTTGAATGAGACATATTATAAAAATTCAAAAATTTTTGAGCATGTTTTTCTGAAAAATAATTATATGGTTTTGTTCTTCTATGGTTAAGGATGAACTCCATAAAATTTTGTGATTATTGGATGCATGGTTTGTGAGAAATCACGATTTTATTTTTCAAGAAAACTGTAATTTTTTTGAGTTTTGGGACTTAAATTTGGAGCATGATATTCAGTTTTTATCCTGATCGGTTGGTATAATATTAATTTATGTTGCATAAGCTTTCCAACGATATATCGCACGCATTATTTGGCTTAAAAACAAGAGAGAGATATAGCCTTCGGAAGTTGGCATTGCGGCATAGCAGCGGCTGAAAGATATAGGGTTTTTTCACGAAGAAGATGAAAAGTGCAAACACGCGACCACGAGCTCAAGCAGAGCTGCGATGCGCCAGCCAAGCCGTACAACACTCGCCACGCGCTCAGGAGGAACCGCAAGCGCCGAATAAGCCACGGACGTGCGCCACGCGCTCAAGCCAAGCCGCAGATGCGCGCCATGAGCCAAAACTGCTTGCCACGCGCCACATGCGTGCCAAGCCACGAGCTGCCATGTGCGCTCAAGCGCCAGACCTGCATTCATGTGCGGTCACGTGCAGCATGCGCGCGTGTGTCATAACGCGCCTGTTCCAAAAAGTTCCCCGACGTTGCCACACGCGTGATGGTTGTTTCCGGCGGTCTTTTGACTCACCGCCGGCGCGTGGAGTTTTTTTTGGCTTCTGAAGTTTTTCTATGGTGTTAAAGTTACGTTTATAGCCACTGTGTGTGTTCAATTTAATATTTAAACGACTTTTTTTCATAAAAATTAGCTTTAATAATTTGTTTTGTACACATACTTTTTTCTTTAATCCCAGAGGGTATATTAGGGGTGAATTCACTATTTTTCAAAATTTAAGAATTTATCTCTTGTTTTTTGGCTATTTGGGAGTATTTTTTGTGGTCCAAAAAAAATACAAATAATGCGCAAATATTAATTTTTGCACTTCGCGAGCAGAAATAAATATTTTTGGAGAGTTATATGATATAGATAAATTTTGTTTTATTTATTTGCCATGATTAGAGTTATGGTTTAAATATGCTTTTGTTGAGGTATATTTGTTGGGCTTTGGTAAGCCCACACTTTTAAACCCATTTTCAAGGCCTTTACGTCTGTTTTCCTTGGAAGGAGAATGTGACTTATTCATCTATTTTATTACCCTTTAACTTGTTATTTGAGCATGCTAGTTTTAGGTTAAATGGATGGATATTAGATTGACATTCTAAAGAAACTTATGTTTAATGTGTTTACTCTTGTTTTAAGAAAATTCTTTTGAGAATAATGTGTTGTGCGGCATCTCCATTTGTTTTGTTGGAGTAGTTTGTAGTAGGATTTTCAAATATGTTGTATTCTATTATTTTCCTGTATACTTCCAGAAAGCCTTGTACGGGGATGTAATTTTGCACGCACATTATTCAAGCTAGAATTTTTTTAGCATAAGTTATTAGAATGCTAATAGGGCTTAATGGAGTCCTTGCACACTTTATTGCATGGTGCAATTTTAAATTGTTCTAAATTATCATGTGGATGATTTATTACATTGTGGCTTATATGATGATAAATTTTATTGCAAAAAATTACTTGGAAAATATTTTCCCAACTCACATGCATGGGAGATGATTACGAGCTTAGCAAATTTTTGATTTCATGATGTGAGGAAGGATAATATTTTTCGTTTGAATTTTTTGAAATAAATAGAAGGATGTATAATTAATGTCTTTTTCTTTACGCAAACTAATGTAGTGAATAGAATGGCCACCAAGAATGTCATAGCTGATCTCGTTAAAAGTAAAAAACTTAACGGAGATAATTATGACGTTTGACACAAAAAGATGAAATTCATGCTGAATGAACAAGAGCACGAGGAACATTTAACCAAGGAGATGGTCACACCAACTGAGGTGTAACCCCTAAGAGACCACACTACCTACCAGAAATGGAATGAGAAAGATCGTAGTGCGTGCTACACCTTGTTGAGCAGCTTGCAAAATGATCTAATTGGGTAGTTTGATGAACTTCCAACTTGCAAATCTTTATGAGATCAGCTCAAGTTCTCTTTTGGTGGAACCTCAACTACACGACTTCGTAGCCTTGTGATCAAGTTTGAGGAGTACACAAAAGACCCTAAGCATACCATGAGTGAACATTTAAGGATGATGTCCAATATGATTGGTAAGCTAAGGGATGCTGGCCATGCGTTCACAGATGAGCAGCAAGTCAGAGCTGTCATAAGGTCCCTTCCTGCCTCACGGGCTAATATGAAGCAAATATTGACCCACAGTGAAAACATCAAGAACTGTTCTGATGTTTCACAACATGTCATCCTTGAGGTCGAGACTCGAGATGCTGACAAGACCCTTACTTATGTCACCGAAGGGGTATCGCACAATGCAAATGGCAAGCGCGGAAGACAAAGTAAGAAAGGCAAGAAAGGCGAGGCTAGCACTTCTGGGCCAAAGTAAGGGAAAATGAAGAAATGCAAGAGAGGAAAACAAGGTGGGAAAAAGGATTTGTCTGAAGTCAAATGCTTCAACTGTCAACAGAAAGGACACTTCGCTCGTGATTGCACTGAGCTGAAGAAGGTACTTTCAGAATCTCTCTCTCAATTATATGTTTCCTCACATGTGATGGGTTGCTCATTCCCAACCTGTGTGGTTTGTGGATACAGGTGCAACAAAACATGTAGCACATGATCGAGAAGGGTTCGTAGATTATCACCGGATTCCAGTAGGAAGCAAACATATCTTCATGGGAAACAATAGCTCCGAGGAGGTGCTAGGGGCTGGTTCTTACCAGCTCAAGTTGTGCACTGGGCGCACATTGATTCTTGAGGATGTGCGATATGCACCCACTTTTAGGCTTAATCTACTTTCAGTTACTGCTTTATTAGACAGTGGTTTTTCCTTTATTTTTAGGGGTAATAAGTTGGATATCTTTTTGGATGATGTTTTGTTCGAACATGGTTTTGCATGGATTTAATTGATTCTCAGTCCTCTTATGTGGTGAATGATAATATTGTGAATGATTCTACCACCTGGCATGCAAGATTGGGCCACATAGGCCAAAATAGAATGACTCGTTTGGCTAGAGAAGGCCTTTTGGGCCCACTCACAAGAGTCAATCTACAAACATATGAGGCTTGTTTGGCCGGTAAAGCATGCGGGAAGCCTTTTGAAAGGCTGTGAGAGCAACTCAGCCATTTGGGCTAGTTCACTTTGACATAAGTGGATCTATGAGTTTAAAGGCAGGCCATGGTGCCTCTTATTTAGACGATTATACGCGATATGGTTACGTGTATCTGATATCTCACCTCTATGAAGCTTTGAATTGTTTCAAACGCTTTGTAACAGAGGTTGAGAATCAGAAAGAAAAGAGTTAAAAAACTATTCGCACTAACCGGGGACACGAATATTTGTCCGATCACTTCAAGAAGTTTTGTGAGGGATACACAGGTAACTTACTATTCCTAATACTCCATAACAAAATGGTGTTACGAAAAGAAGGAATAGAACATTGTTAGACATGGTTAGGTTTATGATGGCGCAAGTAAACTTCCCAATATCTTTTTTGGGGGATGCTCTTTTGACTGCGGCCTATATACTTAATCGAGTGTCTTCATAATTAGTTAAATCCACCCCATATGAGCTTTGGAATGGCCAAAAGCCAATTTGGAAAACTTGCGCCCATGGGGCTCAACAAGTTATGTTCACAGTACTTCTCATAAGTATGGAAAACTAGGGTCTAGAGCTAAAAAGAGTATCTTCTTGAGGTATTCTAAAAACTCTAAAGGCTATGTGATGTATGGTGAACATCCAAATGATGGAAAGACTGAAATAGAGTCTCGTGATGTCGATTTCATATAGAGTGATTTTCCTAGTAAGAATCTTGACCTATATGAGTTAGAGGAAGTTGAAGCCACTTTACTATCTCCAAGTGAAGGTGGGGAATTAGTTCCTCATCCTGTTGTCACTGAAGATAGTACAAGTGATCTTCAACCTAGTGGGAGCATCCTAGATAGTGGGAGCACACCACCAGGACCATCATGTCAACAAGATTCTCAACTGCGTGGATGTGCACAAGGAAGAGTTCCACGTTGTCGTTTTGAGATTGACGGCGAAATTTTTATGTGCACTCCAACTGATGAAGATGAGCCCACTTATGTGGAAGAAGCCTTATCTTCACCTGCTAGTAATGAGTGGATGGCTGAAATGAAAGATGAGTTGAGCTCAATGGAGAAGAATCAGGTCTAGGAGTTGGTTGACCTTCTGCCAGGGCACATGACTGTTGGAAACAAGTGGGTTTTAAAAGTCAAGCGCAAGGCATATGGGTCAATTGACAAGTATAAGGCACGTCTTATGGAGAAAGGCTATACCCAACAGCGGGGTGTAGACTATGAAGACACATTCTCCCCAGTGGTGAGATTTGCTTCAATTCGCTTGATCCTAGCTATTGTCGCCCAGCAAGATTTAGAACTTTTTCATATGGATGTTAAGACTGCGTGTCTCAATGGAGAACTAGAGCGCAAAGTTTGCCGGCTCAAACGTTCTATATATGGTCTCAAACAATCGTCTAGGCAGTGCTACTTTAGGTTTCATCATGCCATTACCTCTATAGGTTTTGAAATGATTGAACAAGACCATTGCGTTTACGTAAAATGATCCAAGAAAAATATTCTGATCCTTTTATTTATTTATCTGGATGACATTCTTTTAGCTGGGAATGACATGAGTTCCATTGTCGCCACTAAGCAGTGGCTGTCCTCAACTTTTGAGATGAAGGACATGGGAGAAGCTAATTATGTGCTCGGGGTTAAAATCATATGTGATCGTCCAAAGAGACTTCTCGGTTTGTCTCAAGAGACATATATCAAGAAGGTCATTGAACGATTCTGTATGCATAACTCAAAACCCATAGACACTCCAATGGACAAGGCGTGTACTTTAAGCACAGACCAATGCCCAAAGAATGATGAGGAAATAATCGGATGTCCAAAGTGCCTTACGCTATGTTGTGTACACGTCCAGACATCTGCTTTGCCGTTGGAATGGTGAGTCGTTATCAGAGTAATCCTGGACCCGCTCATTGGAATGCGGTGAAGAGGATTCTTCGATACCTATGTGGAACCGCTGATCTCGTCCTGTGTTATCATGGTGGAGACTTGAGACTGAGAGGATACAGCGATGCTGATTGGGCGTTGATAGAGATGAGCGCAGATCCACTTCATGTGGAGCTATCTCTTGGTGCAGCAAGAAACAGACTTGCATCGCCCTATCCACGATGGAGTCGGAGTATGTTGCTTGTTCAGCAGCAGTCCAGGAAGCTGTTTGGTTGAGGTCATTCTTACAGGCTCTAGGGGTTACAGCTCATGCAGATGAGGCTGTCACTGTTCACTGTGACAATACAGCTGCCCTAGATTTTGTAAAGGACCCCAAATATCATGGGAAGGCCAAACACATAGGCCTTCGTTATCACTTCATTAGAACTTTAGTTGCGCAAGGAGAGGTGACCATGAAGCATATACCTACTGGCAGAATGGTGGCTGATCCTTTGACCAAGCCTATTGCTAGAGATGTTTTCCTTTCTCACATTAGGAGTATGGGACTACGTAGGTTTTGATATGTTTATGGCATCTTATGTACTTGACATTATTTATTATATTAAATTTTCATTCCTTGATTTGAGTTTATTTTGGAATGAATGGATAATCTTTGTGATTACATATACATCCTTGTTGAGAGTGTCACCAGGCTCGAATTGACCCACTCACACGGGTAATTCACCTTGGCGCTAAGATAGCGAGCAAGATGAGACATAATTGTCTTAGGCGCCAAGTGGGCGAATAAGATGATACAGCTTATAAAGCAAACATGTCGCCTTAGTTGGAGCTAAGATGAGACCTATAAAGTTAGGTCGATCATAGAGTATCTCCACAACTCTATGTAGCCTGTTTACAGCCGAATGTGAGATTTCAGGCAGGCACTATGAGAGTGACTGGGCTGAAAAACTCAGGTTAGGCGCTTGTATAGACGATATTATTTATTATACATTTATGTGACACGCCCTTGCGGGTTACGCCATAGCATGCAAATCATACTGCATGTGCTAAATGCAGACCGACAGTGGGAGTGACGAATGAATCCCTGCTTCGTCACTGTGTGAGCCACTTGGATCAAAATTTTTGATCCTATATGGTACCCTTTTCACCTTAGACTATGTCATGAAGAGGATACTCAATGTCGCTACTTTAGCATGTACCCTTGGATCATGGATGATGCGGTCTCGCGGGGCATGTCTAGGAAAGCGGTTGGGTCTAATTGGAATGACATGAGGGCTTTGGGAAGAAAGTTCAATATTACATCATGTTGTGTGATTCATAGCCCGGGCGACTTTGTCGATTTTCGTTTCGATATGAGTCATGAATACATAACATATGAGAGGTTTAACACTGCTCATTATGAGGGATTTGAGAGTGTTTAATCTGGTGTAGTTGAACTATCTGGGGTACATACGAGATTTTTTGGAGTGATGTATTGTGTTAGTTTGGTGATAACTTAATACAATACTCCTCAACTGGACATCCTTTCTCGTAGGTCGCACGTTCCATTTCCTGTATGAGGAGATGAGTGGACAGAGATAAGGAGGGACTGCACGATTTATTTGCCCTGTGTGTGGGCGAGTGGGAGCTGTTAATAAATTGGGTCAGTGGACCCATTATCCGCCCACTAACAGATAATGTGTATTTGTTAGTCTGGATAAATACAGTTATTTAGAGGATATTTATCTCCTAAGTGTTTGAGATAAATACAATATTTATCTCATAGGTGTTTGAGATAAATACATCTTTATCTCCTAAATGTTGGAGGTAAAGTCTGTCTCTAAATACTATCTCTATATAAAGGCTAGAGATATCCCAAAAAATAAGTCATGCAACTATAAGTCAAAGACAATTCCTCTCTCTATAGCACTCTCTCTAGAGCAATCACCAAGCTCTAGGATTTGGTTCGTGGACGAAGAACTCGACTCTAGTAGCCGTTTTCGTACCTGCGAAAAAGATCAAGCGTGTTGGAGTAACAACAAGGATCCATCGTCGGAATTTTTCGGAGACTTCATACGGTATGTGTTCGAACCCACTACGTATTACGTAGTAGCGCATTAATTGTTATTCAACATTTACCAATAAGAGCATGCACCACTTGTTTATAAGCTTTCATGTATATTTCCTTTTAAAACACTCATGCACGTATTTGTTAAGGTCTTTATAAGCCCAAAACATGGCAGCCACAACATGGAAATGAGGGATACTGGACAAATCCAACCTCCTATAACTACAAGTTTCCAACTCCACAATAATATTGTAGACCCTAAGGAAATACAATACCCACATCTTATAACTACAAGTTTCCTTAGTAGACCTTAAGGAATTACAATACCCTGCATCTTTTTGTGCCTTCTCAAGTTCTTTTCCACCCTTGGCACAAAGTGAGAAGGCCTATCAAATTCTTTCTCATATTCTCCTCTTATTCCTCAGCCTAGTCATCAAGTACATTCTAATCCATTTCAGCATACTGAATATAGGTAGAATCCTTGCTTGGACAATTTTGCTGTTGAAAGACTCATTCGAATTGTTTTTTACTT
This sequence comes from Escallonia herrerae, assembly GCA_033070095.1. NCBI lineage: Eukaryota > Viridiplantae > Streptophyta > Magnoliopsida > Escalloniales > Escalloniaceae > Escallonia > Escallonia herrerae. The sequence continues at coordinate 739,273 of JAVXUP010000133.1, forward strand.
GTTCATGTATTGTGTATGTTTGAAGGTGGGATCTACTCCATCGTTGTGGTCACTTATCATTGAACCACTTCACTGCATCAGAATTTAGCTTATGCATGTCCACCATGTCCACATAGCTAGCTTTTGCCGAATCTATCAAACAGTCTTGCATAACTTTTCTCCTAGAAGACTCTTTGAAATTTTGTTGTAAATGCATTACACTAGACATGTGTTCAGCAGGGCAAGCCATAATTTCAAGAGAATTGGACATCCCTTTTTGTTCATCAGGCATAAAAGTCCACCCATTGAAGTTGATTATATCAAGATCGTGCATAATGAGTTCTAAGAACCAAGTCCATAAAGCTGTGTTCACCACCTCTACAACTACATAAGTAAAGGGATACATGTTTCACTATCCACCCTAACTGCAGTCCATGGTTTCCATGGTTATGGGCCTTCCATATGGCACCCAGAAGGCCAATGAATGGTTTGCAGGCCATAATGGACCCCAGCTTTAAGCCTCTAAGGGATACTTAAAGCCTTTGGAATATCCTCTCCGAAGCATCATGTTGGCAGATCAGAGGTTGGTTGCGTCCATCGCCTTCTATTCTAAGCACAATGGTGTGACTATGGTTAGTTCTCCTTAACTCCTCACAGTAGTCTATTAACCTACAATATTGTTCTACTAAAGAACATATAACCATCTTGTAGACACCCCATTTTTGTGGTTATTTTTAGTTAAATAAGTAGTGGACTTTGTTGTTAATTGGAGTTTATTATTAAGCCTTGGCCTAGTAATGTGACTTAATTAATTAATAATCACCAATTTAGTTGTCTCAGTTAAACATTGTCTAAGTTTGGTGGTTAAGTCCATGGTCTAGTCCAGACTAACCGTCCAGTACTCTTGTTTAGAGGTCCAATCCAGTATTGGTTCGGTCCAGTCCAATTGTGTCAAGTCCAATCGACTGTCTAGATTATTTTTAGTTAGTTTGTCTAGATAATCTAGGAAAATAATCTGTGAATGATCCCTGATGCAAAGATTAAATTCATAATTTATATGATTAAGAGGTGATAAATTCTGAATCTTGTTCATCTCATCTGCAAAATCAAAAATAATTACCGAAATTAGGGTTAGATAATGCCTCAAAATTTGAAAAAAATTATTCTTAAATATTTTGACTTAACTCCTGCCTTGTAAATTGGCATAGACAATCTTGTTAGGTTCTACGCCCTCGAGCTCTATAGATAAAGGCTTGGCCTTCATTTCTAAAGGTCTTCGGTCCAGAAGCTTATTTTCTTTAGAGCTTGTGAAATATTTTTCCGTGAAGTGATATGCTATCTCTCTCGAGAATTTTAGCCATCCATAATCACTTTAAAATTCTTTTGTTTCGTCTTTGCGATATGGATCATTCGAAGAATGTCTGGGTCTTCCAGACAAGCTATGTCAAGATGTAATTTTAATACATTTTTAGTTTAAAAAATCACTTTAGAGTTGTCTCCCATCCCCATAGTCACATTTTCATTATAAAATTGAAAAGAATCTTTTACATTTCTGAATCTAAGTTTAGGATCAAAATGTAGATTACTTCCCTAGGGCCAGAGTCGAACTAGGATGGTTTTGATTCTAGTTAGTCCGACTGGATACATAGGTAATTTGACCTCCGATGTTGAATTCAAGCCAACAATATTAAAATAAACTTACAGTGGTATTTATTGCATGTTACATATTTAAAGGCCAAGAATCAATACAAATGAAGTAGAGACCAAAAGGGCGTGGTGGGTGCCTAACTTCTTCCTGTTGTGTAACTTAGTCCTCGATCCCATCTCTTAGTTTTCGATAGATTAGTCGTCCTTTTGGACACTTTAGAGTCAATTTTGGTTTTTTCTTATTTTTCTTAATTAAATAAGATTGTGACTCTTAAATCCTTTGTGGTCAGGGGATTTTCTTGAGGGGCTATAGTGGTGACTCCGCTGGGCACTAAAATTAAGAGGACTATATTTTGAAAAGTTTTTTGTTGTCTTGATGTGTATATTCTTTTTGTAGTTTATGGCATGTAGAATATGACATAATTGTGCTGCTTATGCTCTTATTTTTCATACTTCACACATGCACACGTTTTATCTCGACCACCCACTTGAGGGTAACGGTTGAAGCCGTTGGACCTACTGGTATCAAGGCAATTTTTTGATTGTACCCTTAACTCCACGCCTTCGTACTAAAGGCACCTCGCGGTCTTCTTGGTATATAAATGAATTATACGTGTACCGGTGATCGTCCATTCTTGATTTCTTAGTTGCACTAGAGGTATATGGTACAGTCGAGCTGATAGAGTGACCTTTACATTGGTGTTGAGAGAGAAATCGCATACACGGAGTCGTGGACCATTTAATGATTTGCCCTTTTTGGAAGAATACCTATATTGGCTTACGGCACATTGGCAGGAAAACCAACCAACACTCTGTAAGCTAAACTAATAATTTCGCAAAAGGGTGAGACTCAAACTAACCCACCGATTAACTGTGATCCCAACCGGACGGTAAGTCAGTAGAATTGCTTCAAAACATTTGAAACTGGCTGGTTTATAGCCTAGTTCACCCCATTGACCAACTGGCTGGTTTATCGATCAACATGGCCGGACGTTTAGTCGGAACCTAACCCTTTAGAAAAAATTCCTAGAAACAAACCCTACCACACTCAGCAACCGGCCAGTTTATCCATCAGGATGATTGGATGGTTAGTCAAACTGTCCTCCCAAAAAATTTCCATAGAAAAATCCTAATCCCTTTGACCAACAGGCCGATCTTCCACCCGGGATAATCGGACAATTAGTTAGTCTACCCTTCAACTTTAAAAATCCGAAGAACCACCCCAGTGACTAGAAAAATCTCCATTCTACCCTCATTAGGGTATGGGCCAACCAGATCTATCTATGTGGTATGTGTAATTAAATTTTTGATTAAATTTCTCTATATAGTCAAGGCTAAATGAGGTTTGTATCGGGACTCATTCAGGAAGCTCTCCTGAACTCCAATGGCTAAGGAATTCCCATAGATTTCAAATTTGGTTTGTATTATTAGTAAACTATAAAAAAAATTTAGAATAGTTTTTTTGACTTTGATAGATCAGCTGTTTGAAATAGACAACCTCAAGAGGAGAGGTGGGAAAGACCACGATGACAAGGCAAGAATGGGGAAAAAGAATGACAAGGTTTGGAATTTGATTGCCAATATGAGTCTGAGGATGAGGAAGTAAAACTGCCTACAGTTCTAGAGTGGAAAGATAAGTTGGCGGCATTCGAATACCAAATTGCCCGGATGTGGAGAGCCAATAACCCACCTCAGTGTCCTGACCACCATGAACCCAGAGGATAGATTGTCCCCCAAATTTAAGATGCCGGAGATGGATAAGTTTGACGGGACCACAGACTCAAAGATCCATGTCAAGATGTACATATGTGCATTAGCCCCACATGGAGTGAATCAAAACCAGTGGACCTAGTTGTTACACTGCACCCTCATAGGAGCCGCCTTTCATTGGTTCCTAACTTTGGATGAAGCCCGAGTCCGTAATTGGGAAGAGGTTGTGAGGCAATAACAATATAATGCGACTTGGACATTACTTTGAGTGATTTAAACACCATAAAACAAGAACTGAGAGAATCAGTGTCAGCCTTCACTATGAGATGAAGAAGTAAGGCCACTCAAATGGTAAATCATTCGACATATGAAGAGCAAGTGAATATTGTTAGAAATAATCTGCTCCTCATTTACCATGACTAGATCTTTGGCCATTACCACACGTCGTTTAAAGCCCTAATAGGATCCTTCATACAGATAGAAGACACCATCAATAAGGGAACCATCTATAGTGAGTCGAATCCAGAGGTAAACTAAGCCAGTCCAAGGAGTTATAATACATAACCCAAGCTAGTTACAGCCAACAAGGTCAATAACAAAGCACCCCAGATAGTTTCATGGGAGGCCTCTACAGAGCCTAAGAGGAAGTTCTTGCCGTTGAATGCGCCGCTGCATAAGCTCTTTGAACAGCTCTTAAGAAGGGGTATGATATCTAAGTTGCCGCCTACCCCTAAGCTAGCAATAATACCTGAAGGGTATGATGCATATGCTCTTTGTGCGTATCATCAAGGGAAGGGACACCTTATAGAGAGATGCAAAATGCTCTGGCATGCCAGACAAGACCTCCTCGATAAGGGCAAACTCTCCCATCCCCCAAAGCCGAATGTCTGGAAAAAACCCTTGTCAGATGACATGGTTAACTTCATTGATGATAGCCGACCAGTTATGGATAGATCCAACAATCTTTATAATTTTAGCCAGAGCAATTTTTAAAGTCAGTTTCAGTGTGTGATTCTCTACCCCAGTTGTGTGATGTGATGGGAAGAGTTTTTGGAAGGTGAGGCCTTCACTGTTGAGGAAGAATAGGATGACAAAATCGATTTTATGCCGAGGTATCCCACCTAACCCCATCAGGCCGAGTTTACCAGGCCACACCCCAACCAACCACATCTGACCGGTGTTTGTTAAGACCCTTCTGATGATGAAGTCTTAAGATAGTTGAAGAAAACCAAGCCAACATCTCCATCAAGGGATTGTTATCCATCTTATACTCCCACCGACAAGCCCTCATCAAACTACTTAGCAAAGCTCAGATACCGAATTAAACCCAGCCTTAAGACCTATCCTAAGTGCAAAGGGCTATACGTTGCGTAAATGTCCTCACCATTTTTGAGTTATATTTGCCAAGATCGGGATCAAGCCACAACGACTTGCTCCATATCACCATGCTAGCACTTGATAAGGGTGTTCCTTCAATCCTCATAGACAGTAATTTTGCTTTCGATGTTTCTCCCCTACGTACTTTTGAAGCCCTTGGCATTGATCCCACAAAATTTAACCTTTCCAGCCAAGCTGTCCGAGCCTTTGACGATACCTGAAAGAAAGTGATTGGTACATTCAAGCTCTCGATGACTGTTGGTACTGTCAATTTTGCGGGTTGAGATTCAAGTTTTGGATATACCTGTTGCATTTAACTTCCTTTTGAAAAGACCACGGATACACTTTCTCAGTGCAATCCCATCTACATTGCACTAGAAGGTTAATTTTTTTTTTTGTTTTTGGATAAAGCCATCTTCACAATCATACATCATTCAAAGTTTCCCCAGATTGGGCAGATAGAAAAGGACAAGGATATTGTTTAGGTACCACATGATTCGTTGGATTTTTTGTTCAGTGGGTTCAAGACAAATAATCTGGTATAGTGTATGGAATATGGGGAGGTTTGTTACGGTAAAAATTTCCTCACCTCTGCCCCTTACAGTAGTAAGACAATTCTGCCAGTGATGAGAAACTTTTACTATTCCCCCCAAAAAGGTAATTCCCAACCTATTCTGGTCACACCCAAGGGCCCACTACAGTTCCCGTTTTGCGCGACATGTCACATATTAAATGGTGAACTTTTTAATGCTATCCAGTCAAAATGCGCACGCTAAAGTCACGTGCATTTTCATCGACTTTGTACATGACTAAAATTATTTTGTCATCAGCGTAGCGACGTTGGCGCCACCAACACTTAAAAATATACAAACTTGAATATAGCGCGCCTTCCCCCTTAAGGGGGGTCCGCCACTCCCTTTAAAGGGGGTCAGCCACCTCCTTAAAGAGGGGGTCGACCACCTTCCTAAGGGGGGGGGGGTCAGCCACCCTCTTAAGGAGGGGTCGACCACATCTGCAGAAGGGGATCGGCCACCCTTTCTGGGGGGAGGGGGCGGCCAACCTTGTCACGGGGGGCTACTGACGCTCTTTTCATTCACTCACTACGGCTTATAATGCTCACTCATCACCGCAACAGTACGGTGCCCGTTGTCACCCGTACGTCGTCACCACAATAACCATCGCCAGCGCCCCGCCCGCCATCTCCGACCCTTCGCCGCGCCCATATGCCGTGCCGCTGATACAGCCGTGCCCCCTGGCTCTCTGTAACACTATAGTGCCCCTGGCACCTTGACCGCGCCCATGCGCCACTTTCATGACATGAGCCCCCCACACCAGGTATTGTCTCACGACGGTCGTCGCCGTGCCCGTACGCCACCATCATCTTACAGGCCCCCGAGCACCACACTCATTCACCACACCATGCGCCCCCGCCATGGATGTGGAACATGCTTGACCCACTTTTTGGAGTGTGAAGCATTTTGAGGGGCTCCGCTCATAGTGCTCTGGCATGAGGACCCCTCGCAGCTGGATAGGCTCGCTACCACAGAAGCCATTGCCGTCTTCAATTCGGGGGGTTCTGCTCGTAGTGCTCCGGTATGAGGACCCCTTACAGTGGGATGGGCTCGCTACCACATAAGCCATCATCGTCTTCATTCTGGGGGGCTTCGTTCCTAGTGCTCCGGCATGAGGACCCCTTGTAGCGGGATAGGCTCATTATCACAGAGCTATCGCCGCCTTCATTTCGGGGGGCTCTGCTCGTAGTGCTCCAACACGAGGACCCCTTGCAGTGGGATGGGCTCGCTACCACAGAACCATCGCTATCTTCATTCCGGGGGGCTCCGCTTGTAGTGCTCTGGCACGAGGACCCTTCATAGCTGGATAGGCTCGTTACCACAAAGCTATCGCCACCTAGGGTGACTTGCATTACACTAGGCACTGAGCTGTGACCATGTCCACTCACATTACCAGTGATCATCGGCTCCCCCAAGATGATGACCCCCGGGTCACTTTGGGACGGGAGCAAGTCTTTGGAGGGCATCACGCCTAGTCCACCTGGCAGTTGGTTACAGGGGCAACCCTCATCGCTGTCAGGTTCTCTACGCGTCTCTTAACGCAGCTTGTAGGATTCAATAAGGGCTTGGACCGGTGGCTGGGGCAACAGGCTTACTCTGATCATGCCATTACGGTGTCTTCAGTCTTCTCAGACAGGTAGAGAGATGCTGTGGGGGACAAGGCAAACGAATTTGGGAACCGACAGTCCGACGGAGAACAAGTACTTGTGGACCCCCTGGTGACGTGTCACTCCAGGGGTAACACGTGTCAGCTGATGACACCATGATGACACATGCACACTTTTCCCTATAAATAGGGGACCTTGGATTTTATTTTCAAGGGAATTCTCTCACTTGACATTTTCACTTTCTCTCTTTAAAAACCCATTCTCTCTGAAATTCTAGAGAGAGAAACATCTTTGGACCCCTAACATTGAACCCTTGACGCTGCACCCCTGACGCGAACAGTAGCTTGGATTGTCGGTCGCTATCCTTATTCATCTTTGTCTTGTCTGTACAGCTCTGCCAGCCCTCATGGCCTGTTTGGGGAGCCTTGCTCTCTGCCCTTACTTTGCCCTCACTGTCTCTCACTTTGCATACTTGGAAGCTGATTCGGACTGCAGCCTTTGTGGCACCTCCACGTAGGTACGAACCCACTTTCTTTGGCATCATTTTGGCGACTCTACTGGGGAGGTGAGCATCGTACCGCAGTCTGCATATCTTCTAAACTTGAACATCATGCCTGTACAACGAAGAGCTACCAGGACAACCAGCCAAGGCCCCAACCCTACTGTGCAAGAAGAACACCACCCTGGTGACCAGGAAGAGACTAGCGCCACTCGACTCCAAGACCAGCCACCAACCACTACACCCGACGTGCAAGTGGTTGTAAGTGCAGCCATTCAGCAACTCACTCTGACCATCACCAATCTGCAAGATTCTCAGACTACTCTATTAGCCGCCATCATGGAGATGCAAAAATCCATACAGGCATTGGCCTCGCAGCAGGCCATTCCATCAATCCAGCCTTCAGGACCTGAGTAGGCTCTTGACACTGCCCAGGCCCAGTGTTGCGACCACCGTCGCCTCGAGTATCCAGACCCTTGGCGGTAGGACTCGCGACACCCTCGCCAACCCTAGCCGATACATCTTCTTTTGCAGTGGCATCCCGTAGCCTGCACGCGGATCTCAGGCCAGTGTTGTAGCAGATTCTCCCTGCTGTCACGCCATCCCGTCCGGTGCCGATAAGAAGCTCTTCTAAAACTCATGACTCCATCGAGATGGAACCTAATCCTTATCCACATGAGCAGCACCAAACCACTGGCCAAGTGGTGGACATGTCTCGACCACCCACCCATGCCCCTGTACAGTTGCCCTTACCAGCCCCTGTCCTATACCAACCCTCCCATGTTCCTGCTCATGAAATTGCCCCATCTGGGGGCTCGGGGGCTCGCGACGCCCCAGGTAGCCATCACTCCTTGACCCGCAATGAGGCACCATCCCCCAACTATGTCACGCGGTCAGACTTAGAAGCACTTATCCATCACCTGTCGAGGAATTCTAAACCAGACTCCTCAGCCCGGCTAATAGGTCATGCCTCGTACGCCAATGATATCGCCATCACACTCTACCCCCTTAAGTACAAGCAACCAACCTTTGTGCTCTTCAATAGACGTGAGGGCGACGCCCATGAGCACTTGACCAGATTTGCAGGTTCATTGGAGCAGTATGGTCAGGGCGACAGTTTAAAGTTGAGGGAGTTTCACAAGTCACTCACAGGCTTGGCTTACACTTTGTACCACCAGATCCCTGCGGGGATTGTCCACTCATGGAATGACATGGTCCAGATGTTATTGGACAAGTTCCATTACGAATCTGAACGGGTCACTATTGTTGACATTGCCGGCATTCGCCAGAACCTGGGAGAAGACTTGAACAAATATGTGCACCGCTTCCAACTCAAATGCCTCGAGTGCACAAACTACAGCAAAGATGAAACCTTGGTCCCGGTATGCATCAAGAACATGAGTGATGTGTATCTGGTCCATATTGAGAACTTGCAGTTGAGGTCATGGGGACACCTCAAGGAGACTACCCGCCGCACTTACGAGTCGGTCAGTCCAGTCAAACCATGGAAGCCTTGCTCTGACAAATGTAGTTGCAGCGGTTACAAGCGTCAGTTCCACGAGTGGGATCGATGCCCTGACAAGAGAAGGCAGCGAGAGCCTGCCCCCAAATATCCATGTGATCTTAATCCAATGAAAGATCTTTTGGCCGAGTGGGTAGCACATGACAACAACTTTCAATTACCACTGATACAAACGAATATCACGGAAGCAGACAAAGCTAAACCTAACTACTGCCCCTACCATCGAGCTATGGGGCATCACCTCAAGGATTGCAATGGACTACCAGACATTTTTACGAGGAAGGTCACTGCGGGCGACCTAAAGCTCTAAAAAAATGATGATTTGCGTAGACACCCCTATCCATCGCATCCCCACAACAATAGGGAGCACCGGGTCCTCATGGCTATCACTGACCATGTTGAGCCTGTCTTCCCCGAAGCCCCGGTAGAGACCAACAATCAAAAGTTTTTTGGGCAGCCAACGTCCTTCTTTGGGCAGATGACAAAGATCAAAAGTTTTTTTTGATGAAAGGAGATTTTTACCCGCCGCTCTGCTTGATCGAGGTCACCACTGGCCTGGTCCTGAATGCTTCGCTTCCCAGGCTGAATTACATCACATTCCTTCCACTACCTTGGTCTTCTTAGACAAAGACTCACCGCCGGTCGAACATCACAACCGACCATTGTTTTTTGAATGTACTGTTAATGGCATGGGATTCTGTCGTGCCTTGGTAGATTGCGGTGCCTCGGTCAACATCATATCCCTTGTCACTTTGCAAAGGGATGGCATCCCCGCGAGAAAAATCATACGTGACCCGATCCAGATCGCCGGCTTTGGGCACAGTCACCAATCCACTCTCGGCCATATCACTGTCGACCTCATGGTTGGGACTGTACGTCGCAACACTACATTTCAGGTGGTAGACAATGAGCTTGCTTTTCATCTCTTACTTGGTCGACCATGGATCCATATCAACCGAGCTATTCCCTCGACGTACCATCAGTGTGTGAAACTGGTGGCCGATCCTGCGGGACGTGAGACAGCAATGAAAATCCCAGCCACCCGGTGGGCTCGTTTTGAATGTGCTGAATCATATTTTGCCGAGGCCTCTTTCTTTACAGAACTTGCCGAGGATGGTGAGAACGCCACTCACATCCACTCGACCAGGCTGCCCAACTGGGACGAGCTTTATGGAAACAAACCTCCCAAGTCTAAAGCTAAGAAGAATAGTAAGATCAAGGCATCAACCTCAGTGACATCGCCTGCTACGAAGACTCACTCCCCGCTGTCATACCCCAAGTCCAAGAAGCAAAAGGCTGAGCGGCCTTTCAGCTCATCATCAAAGACGGCAAAGTCGTCTATCAGTTATGACAATGCACGGGGGCTTCAGGTGGTCCGTCATCTGACCCCCTCAAACCCGACCCACATATGGAGAATGAATGGTGCTGTGCGGCTGAGCGTTGCCCGCCAGACCCCGAGCTCACCCCTAGTGCTGCTCCATCGTGTTACGAAGATGGCCCCCATCCACAGGCTAAAGATCTTGAAGAAATTAACCTGGCTGACCCTGGGAGGAACCCCGACTCACTTACATCGGCACTAAACTCGCCTTAGGTCGACGGGAGGACTTGGTTACCTTCTTTCGTGAATATCGCGATGTGCTAGCATGAATTTATGATGAAAGGCCTGGGTTGGACCCTGCCCTTGTCACCCACCACCTCAACATTACTATCGGGTCCATCCCTATCCGTCAACATTTGCGGACCTTCCGCCCCAAACTCGAGTTAAAGATCAAATAAGAGATAGAACGCCTTCTGCAGGCTGGCTTCATTGAACCTATCACCCATCTTATCTGGCTGGCCAACGTCGTCCCTGTACAAAAGAAGAATGGCCAAGTCCGCATTTGTATTGATTTTTGGGACTTGAACAAAGCGTGCCCCAAAGACGAGTTTCCATATCCTAACATTGATATGCTTATCGAGGCCGCTGCCGGTCATGAAACCTTATCCTTCATGGATGGTTTCGCCAGCTACAACCAAATTTGAATGCATCCTGACGACTGTGCCAAGACAGCTTTTCGAACTCCCATGGGCCACTTTTGTTAGAAAGTCATGCCTTTCAGTCTCAAGAATGCGGGTGCTACCTATCAACGGGCCATGACCGCTATCTTCCATGACATGATACACAATACCATGGAAGACAATGTCGACGATCTCATCATCAAGTCTAAAAAGGAAGGTGATCACCTCACTGACCTTCGAGTAGTCTTTGATCATTGCCGCTAGTATAACATGCGAATGAACCCTCTGAAATGTGCCTTTGGTGTTTCCTTTGGCAAATTCCTCAGCTTTCTAGTTAGTCGACAGGGCATCGACGTCGACCCATCCAAGGCCGCCTCCATCCATGAAATGCCGCCTCCCAAAAATACCAAACAGTTGAATAGCTTCCTCTGCAAAGTTTCTTACCTTCGCCGATTCATTCCCGCCTTTGCCGAGCTCATCACACCATTCCAGCCTTTGACGCGCAAGAGCACAACGTTGAGTTGGGATACGCCCCAGTAGCTAGCCTTCGAACAGATCAAGTTGGTCCTCATGTCCCCGTAGACCATGGTAGTGCCATAGCGGAGTATCCCACTCCAACTCTACTTGACCTCCACGCCCAGATCCATCAGGGCTTTGCTTGCCTAAGAGGTGGATGGGGTGGAGGGTCCTGTTTATTACCTCAGCAGAATGATCAGGGGACCCAAAGTCAACTACTCCGAGCTCGAGAAACACTGCCTAGCCTTGGTGTAAGCCTCACAAAAGTTTAGACATTACTTTTTGGCACACCAGATCACACTCGTCACCAAGGCTGATCTGCTCCGGTAACTGCTCAACCGCCCTACCTTATCTGGCCAACTTACCCGCTGGTTGTTGCTCTTGGCCGAGTTCGGTCTATCTATCAAAAACCCTACTGCTCTACAGAGTCAAGCCTTTGCAGATCTCTTGGCTTTCTTTCCATGCCAACACTACGAACCGACCTTCGTTCAATTGCCAGGCGAGGAGATAGCCCTGATCACTGACGTAGATGACTTGTGGACACTCGAGTTTGATGGTTTGGCCACCAGCAAAGGTCCCGATGGAACACCCCTCCGGCAAGGGAGTGCCGGCATAGTCCTTTGGAGTCCAGATATCGTTACCACTTCCCTCTCCTTCAAGCTTGCCTTCCCGGTATCCAACAATGAAGGCAAGTATGAGGCACTCGTCATTGGCCTCATGCTCGCCATCAGTATGGGGGCTAAGGCCTTATGTGTGAAGGGAGACTCGAAACTAATTATGAAGTAGGCTGACGGGGAGTTCGCGGTCAAGGAGCCAGCCTTGGCACCTTATCGGGCCTTGGTGCAACACTTGGAAGGAAGACTTGGCCATGTCCAATATGAACATCACAACGGGTGCCACAATAGACATGCAAACAGCTTGGCTACAATCGCTTCAAAGATAGAGATTGATAGAGAACAACAGATGCTAACTATTATCAAGCGGACCGAACCCTGCACAAAATTGAACTTAATACCAAAGGACGCTACGGCCGACGATTGGAGGCAGCCGATCGTCGACCAACTCAAGACACCATCCCTTGTTCATGCATCTATTCTCACACTATTTAATGTTGGGAGATGTCTTGTACCGACGATGTCCTGGAGGCACTCTAGCCCGGTGTTTGGCACCAGGAGAGGCACGACATAAACTTCAGCTTGGCCATCAAAAGTGTTGTGGCCTCGATGGTCCCCCATTATACCGCCGCCGCAGCACATGGGTCTCTTTTGGCCATCCATGGCTAAGGATGCTTTGGATATAGAACGCGATTGTTCCACATCCTATATGTGCCAGACAATGCAGAAGCTTTAGTGATCAATGTCGAGGGTGACTGAGGCCAGCCTTTCATCCAATACTTATCGTATGGGATTCTACCTCCTGACCGTAGCGTGGCCCGATCTATCGAATGAAAATCGATCAGGTATTATTGTGATAGAAGGCGAGTTATTTTGCAAAGGTTTTTCGGGGCGCACCCTGTGATGCTTGCAAGGCACCCAGACCGTGGAAGTGATTAATGAAGTGCACAGTGGTGATTACGGGGAGCATCAAGGATATCAAAAGCTGTATGCAGAATTGCTCAGGTTGGGATATTATTGGCCGACTATGGAGTCTAACTCCATCTCCCACGTCTGACATTGCCAACCCTGCCAGTGGCACGCCGACAGAATGCACACACCTGCATCTGAACTGCGCATGATCTTGGCCCCCTGGCCATTTCACTCTTGGGCTCTCGACCTCATCGGCCCCATCCATCCACCGTCCAGACGTCACTCATGGATTATGGTTACGACTGAATGTTTTACGAAGTGGGTCGAAGCCGTACCTCTACGGAGAGCCACGAGAGGCGCCATTTCCAACTTCTTGCGTGACAACATCATCTATCGCTTCGACATCCCTCGATGTATTATATCTGACAACGGCACGCCATTCATTAACCGAGAGGTTCGAGCTCTTATGGAAGGGTACAACATCAACCATGCCACGTCAACTCCCTATTACCCGCAAGGCAACGGTCAAGCTGGAGCTTCCAATAAGACTCTGATTCACTTGTTGTCACGGATGGTTCATGATGCCAGCGGGTCATGGTCCAAAAAACTAAGTCTGGCACTTTGGGCTTACAGATCCTCCAAGCACACAGAGACGAAGGCCACGCCCTTCTCTCTCATCTACAGGGACGAGTGCGTGGTTCCAGCCGAGATCGCTATGCCGTTGGCCCAACTTTCTCTAAATAGCAGTCTTGGAGAGGAAGCAACCAGACTGGTAGCACTTGACGGTCTCACGAAAGATGAGCCATGGCCCTGCGCCGCAAGAAGAAATATCATGAGCAGCTCACGAAAGCTATGGGAAGACCGTTAAGCCACGCTCATTTGTCGAAGGCGACCTTGTTCTCCAAACCGCCAAACATGTACGAGCCAACATGTCGGCTCCAAAATTCACGCCAAACTGGGAGGGCCCTTTTACGGTACATAAAGCCTGCGACAATGGCTCCTACCTCCTGCTCAACCTCGATGACGGTCCCCTTCAACGGCCGCTACTTGACAAAGTATTATGCATAGTTAGTTGCAGAAATGTTCCCCCCGCCCTACCCGCCCACATCATTATACACTTGATCTCATAGCATTTTTGTATATGCATCCTTGCCTACAAAATTGTAACTTTTGTTGATTTTTACAAGTTTTTACGCTACTCATCTAATGGCATTTTGGCCCGCGTACTATCAATACAAAGTCATTCTGTTACCTTGGCTTCTGTTTACCAGACACTTATTTTAACCTATGCTCCCTACGTCATTTGTTATGGGCGGGGAAGGGGGAACATTCACAGGCAGCCATATACTCAAGACATTCAACCACAACAAAAGCAAACAAGCACAACATGCAACCACAAGGATCAATGTCGGACAACGTGGCTGCAATACTAATATCATCAAACTATACATGTACATCAAAAGTTTATCGGCCACTATCGGGTGCTACATATACAACAAAGTAAAAACAAATACAAGCTACAGAAGCCTAGACAACAGTGACACAACAGGGTGGGAGCTGAATGCATGAAGAGTCTGTCGCTTAGCCTGCAGCTCAGACCATCCAGCATCAAACTCGGCTTGCCGCTTCAGCCACTCTGACTCTCGACCCTCCACCTCGCCATGCCGCCTTTGTAGGTCAGCCAGCTGCCTCTGTTAGTCAACCAGCTGCCTCTATATGTCTGCTACCTGCTTGTCAATCCCGACCAACTCTCCAGTAATCTCTGACCGCTCTGCCTCCAACTTTGGTCGATGCCTTTCCAGTAATGTCTCTTGTATCTGCACTACAGCCAGCCTCTCCCCCACATCACAGCTGCCACTCCTCAACCTAAAGAAGTCTACCAGCCAATCTAACTACAGGCCCAGTGATGTAAATGGCGCAACTCCGATAGCGATCGAGTAACAAACTCTGCAGTTCAACCCGCCAGTGGCACATTAGCAAATGACAACAACCACTCCATAAACCCAGCATACACCCACATCTGCAATACTGGGTTCTCTACAGTAACCCCTCTTAAAAGTTTGCGAGAACGCTGCCTTAACCAGCTCCAGCCGGGGCACCGTCTCCACAGGTAGCTGGAGACCCTCTTATTCTGCCAAATCCACCTGCCCACTTGAGGACCCTCTACTCACCTTTTCGGCTGCTGCCCCATTACCATCCGCTACAGGAGTCTCCAGCACTCCACTAGCCGTCTGCGCACCAATAGTAGCTGAGTGCATCGACAGTAGCATAGCACCAGCCTCGATCTCTGACCCGGATGATGTGTCATGTCGTCGCTCCGTAACAGAATGAACTAGCATCTTCTGCTCGCCAACTGGGGCTGTAACCACAGGCTCGGGCTCCACTGGGTCCCCACGATCACCTACCACTCTGTCTCCATGCCCATCCACTAGTCTCTGCCAGCATCAAACATCAGCGTATCGCCCGAAGCTCCACCATATAACGCCTTCACTGTCTCCATCGCGAAAGGTGATGGACTCGATTCTCTTGCCGGTATCGCAACATCCTCTGCCGCCTCAGTCTCTTCTGCCACATCCTCCGCCGCCTCGGTCTCCTTCACCATATCCTCTGTGGCCTCGGCCTCCTCCACAACGTCCTCCATAGCCTCCTCTTCCTCGGCCTCTGACCTCGGCTCGCTGTCCTCCTTGCTGGCTACCACATCGAGCTCCTATCAACATAATTATCAATCAATACATATATATGCATATAAGGCACATGCCAACTGGAATTGATAAACAAGAATGCAGGCTAACCTCAGAGTCTGACTCATCTAACACATCGCGCGGCCTCTTTGACCCTGATATGTGTGGGGCTGATGTGCCCGCGCCCGCCTGTCGAGCAGTCTCCATCATCCAGACCTGTAATGACAACAAGGGACCTTTGCTAGCCCCCAGTACCCTCGTCACCCGGACAGCCAGCTCATCTCCAATATCACCCTCCTTGGCATCATCATCAGGTCCCCGATCCCCTCCTCAGGATCTCTCTTTGAGCTCACAATGGAGCTCGTGGTAACTAGCGCTGACATCCCACACACCTTCGCTACTGACGCCGATATCAGGCTTAATGCTCTGTCACACACAAACACATCAACAAGTCGATGTGTGCCCGACGGTTGTGCCAACCACTCTGCCCAGCTATGACGCAGCCTCTCCCACCACTGGGAATACTCTACTGTCACTACCCCTACTAACTCTGTCCTAGGCTGCCTTCACTCTGTTGTCAGTGCCGGCCACTGGCGGACTCTATCATATCGTGTATACTCGAAGGCGGTCACCACGCCCCAGGGACTGCCATACCCACATGGGGGCTTCAAGTCATAACCGAATGCCAGTGAAAGATGATCCAGGCTGTACCTCACAACATAGTAATGGTTCTCGGCCGGCTTCCCACCATCATCTGTCATCACATGAAGCCACCCTAGAAAATATGCCACAAGCAGTATAAGTTGTCCCGGCCCCAGATCTCCTCTTTTGGTCAGCGTTGTCGTGATATCCTGTATGTGCAACCAGGGTGGCACTCCATATGAAAAATGCATATCCATGTACGGGCGTGACACGCATGCATCCAGCCTATCTAGGACCTGCGCTAGCGGACACTCTGGCCTCTTAATGCCCACTACATACGCTCGCACCGTGTCACCGTACCTATTGTCGGCGACGAGTGCTCGAGAGGGCATCCTGTTGGCTGATAATCTGGGAAGCACTCATACAGATATCGCTGCAGGAACATCCAGTCCACGTACATCGCCACCTGATAGCACCCATGGGACCGCTTCACGTCATTCACGAACTGATCTAGCCGTGAATACAACGTGCACATGTACATGGGAGCCAGCCCAACGCGCTTACCCTGCGCCATCCGAATAGCAAGAGGGAATACCCTCGGGGCAATGCCATCCTCTGGTGTCCCCTCAAATACAAACCTGTAAGTACGGACCGACAACATATATCAACATCCTATACTACAGTGCAATGCATAGCAGAGTCACGCATTATCAACTACACAGTTCTTGGCTACATACCAGTACAACCTATTCTACATGGCCAGGGTAACATGCAACATATACAACAATAAAGTACAGCAACATCACACACTTACCTCGATAAGAACATGGCTAAGAAGGCCACCATCTCGTACCTCTCTTTGTCGTAATACGGCCCCATCACAAAGTCAGCCAACATGGCCCCTTCTGCCCCGTCTTCCCTTGCGCCGCACCAAAGAAATGCCTGATCCACCCACCGTTTGTCCCTTTCTGTGCCTCTTCGTCTCAGCAAGGATATCTAATAGCTGTGTCTACAGTACCCGCTCCTCCCAACTCAGTCGGGTCATCCGAGCATCCACCTCCCCGTGCATGGGAAGCCCTGTCAGCATCATCACGTCCAGAAGCGTCGACCCAAATCTCTCCAAACTTCATCACAAATGTGTGTGACTGTGTACTCCATCGTGACAGTAGCAGGGTTATACCTGGCGTATCCCTGTAGAGCTCCAGTCCCCTCACGATAATGTCTATGGTTGGTAGCAACCCGAGTGACCGCAACATCCCCTCCCGCTCCGGACACTCCAACATATACTTACACCACAAGTCCCACCCTATCGGCATCGCACTATGGCCCTTGAACACCATCGGCGACCAAGGTATGTCCTCCCTCTCGGCCAACAGGGTTGGTATGTATCTTAGCGACATGATAGGCGCCTCCTCCCAGCTCGGTGCACGAACATATGTCGACGGTACCCGTGCCTCCTCTCCTATGGATGGCCCACCCCACGGCATTGTAAAAGCTCCATTGGCCACTCGGATGGCCAACTCCCTCCACAGCTCCCAGTTTGGGACACAGGGCACCACTCCCTTCACCCCCAACAGTGTACTCACCTTGCTCGGCTCTGGATCAAATGACCTCACCCCTCCATCATTAAATTTCAATGGCACTCCTGACCCCCGGCTGGCGCTGATGCAGCATCATCTACCGGCGGCGTCGGTACGGGCGCGGTCGTCATACTCATGGCGGTCATGTCGTACTAACCTCCGCACCTCGCGGCTTTGCCCACTGCTTCTGCCTCACTTTCTTCACCACTGGCGCCGACTCGGCATGCGTGGCCCTAACTCTCCCCTCCGTCGCAACCCCGGCCGACTCACCTGCACGGGCCGACCCCCCTCCTTCCCCTCTTCTTCCTTCCTTCTCATTTTCTCTTCTCTCCATTTTCTCCCCCTTTCCCCTTCCCCCTCTGCCACCTGCACCTGCCAACCCCCATGGCTGGCCGACCCCACCCCCCTTTCTTTCTTTCTCCCTCCCCCCTTTCTTTCCCCTTCCCTTTCCCCCTGCCAACTGCCATGCCCGTCGGTCCACTTGCGCCGACACCTTGGGTGGCCGACCCCCTCACCCCTCCGAGCCACTCTATCGACTCCCTTCCCCCTTTTCTCTTCCCCCTCCTCCTTTCTTCCCTCTCCCTCTCTCTTTCCTTTCCCCCATGACCCCCACCAACCCTTGCCCGTTGCCACCTCCTCCTCGCCGACCCTCGACCTTCCTTACCTTCTCTTGCCATCTTCTTTCTCCTTTCTTCTCTCTCTCTCTTGAAAGTGTGAATGAGTCTTGTGCAAGACTCACCCTCTCTCTCTCTTTATATATGGGTGGGCCAAGATTCAATCTTGGCCACTCATTTGAATTTCAAACCACAAGCTTTTCCCCCCAAAATCCAACAACTCTTTTTTCAAACGGATCATCCCATTTTAGCGCTAACTTCATTTTTTGCGCGCTTACTTTTCTTGGACGCTATCACAATATTTTTTGTTATTAATATTTTTGCTCCCACAAAATTGCACGCACTCCCATTTTTGCGATGCAACCTCTATTTTAGCCTACACTATCTTTTTTTGCGCTACACTACGAAACGCATCTCATAACATGCGCGCTACTATTTCTTTTCCGTTCTCTTCATAATTAGCGCTATCTCTTTTTTGCCCCAAAAAAAAGTGTGTTTTTATTACGCAACAATGTTTATGCGTGCGGCGCCCGCTCGGGTTGCCCCTCCGCGCACACCACACGCAGGGGCTTATGTTCCCAACCTATTCTGGTCACACCCAAGGGCCCACCAGGGGTCCCATTTTGTGCGACACGTCACATATTCAACAGTCAACTTTTCAACGCTATCGACTGGTCAAAATGCGCACGCTCAAGTCACGTGCATTTTTCATTGACTTTGTACATGACTAAAATTATTTTGTCGCCAACGTAGCGACGTCGGCGCCACCAACACTTAGAAAATATACGAACTTGAATTTAGCGCACCTTCCCCCCTTTAGAGGGGTCAGCCACCTCCCTAAAGGGGGGTCGGCCACCTCTTTAAGGAGGGGTCGGCCACCCGCTCAGGGGGGTTGGCCACCCATGTCACGGGGGGCTGCTGATGCTCTTTTTCTTAACTAATTCATGCACTATGGTCTACAATGCTCACTCATCACCACGACCGTACGGCGCCTGTTGTTGCCCGTACGTCATCGCAGTAATGACCGTCGCCCGTGCCCCGCGCTATCTCCGACTCTTTTCCCCGTCCATGTGCCACACCGCTGATACAGCCATGCCCCTTGCCTCTCTGTCACACTACAGTGCCCCTGGCACCTTGACTGCGCCCATGCGCCACTTCTATGACATGTGCCCCTGGCACCAGGTATTGTCTCGCGATGGTCGTTGTCGCGCCCGTGTGCCACAATCATGTTACAGGCCCCTAGGCACCACACTCATTCACCACACCATGCCCCCGCCATGGACGTGGAACATGCTCTGACCCACTCTCTGGAGTGTGCAACATACTGAGGGGCTCCGCTCGTAGTGCTCCGGCATGAGGATCCCTCGCAGCGGGATGGGCTCACTACCACAGAAGCCATCGCCGTCTTCATTCTGGGGGGCTCCACTCGTAGTGCTCCGGCATGAGGACCCCTCACAGCGGGATGGGCTCGCTACCACAGAAGCCATCGCCGTCTTCATTCGGGGGGCTCCGCTCGTAGTGCTCTAGCATGAGGACCCCTTGTAGTGGGATAGGCTTATTACCACAAAGCCATCGCCGCCTTCATTCTTGGGGGCTCTGCTCGTAGTGCTCTGGCTCCGGCACGAGGACCCCTCACAACGAGATGGGCTCGCTACCACATAGGCCATCACCGTCTTCATTTTGGGGGGCTCCGATCGTAGTGCTCCTGCACGAGGACCCTTCGCAGTGGGATAGGTTCGTTACCACAAAGCTATCGCTGCCTGGGGTGACTTGCATGACACTAGGCACTGAGCTGCGACCATGTCCACTCACGTTATCGGTGATCATCGGTGGCCCGAGGACGATGACCCCTGGGTCACTCCTGGACGGGAGCAGGTCTTTGGAGGGCATCGCGCCTAGTCCGCCTGGCAGTTGGTTACAGGGGCAACCCTCACCACTATCAGGTTCTCTTCACGTCTCTTGACGCACCTTGTGGGATTCAGTAAGGGCTTGGACCGGTGGCTGGGGCAACAGGCTTACTCTGATCATGCCGTCACGGTGTCTTCAGTCTTCTCAGATAGGTAGAGAGATGCTGTGTGGGGCAAGGCAGATGAATTTGGGAACTGGCAGTCTGACGGAGAACCGATATTGTGGATCCCTTGGTGATGTGTCATTCCCAGGGG
>JAVXUP010000134.1:600000-757763 GCA_033070095.1 Escallonia herrerae
GCGAAGAGACCTTGTGTTGTGTGTATATATAGCACTTTGGCAGCCGCTGCCCACTTTCTGTTGACATGCCAACCCTAGACACTAGTTGATAAGCTAATTACAATACTACCTTTGGTCAAAGGTTTTGTAATTATTTTCTGGAAAAAAAACTGTTTTCGCCTTCGACTTCTCCTTCCGTTTGTTGCAAAAAAATTGATAATTATAATTTGAATCTAGCTTTAACGACAAAGGAAGGAATTGAAGCATATAAAAAGTAGATGTAATAAGGAATAGTTTCATTCTCGTTCACGTTCTCTTAAATTGTACTTCAAGCTTTTCTTAATATCGGTTATTAAACTACAAATGATACATCCATCATTTTAGTTCTCAGTTATATTGTCCCGTTTAAAATTATCACTTGCTTGTCATTGAGTTACTTTTTGAATGGCAAGCTCGTCCAAATCAAAGGTTTTTTCACTTTTCATCTCTGGTGATACCAACCACCCAACCCACAAACCATCTCACTGCATTGGGTGTTGGGGGGGGGGGGGGGGGGGATTAACTTTTGAATTGTCTAATGGATCGGATAGACCCGCTCTCTTACCATTTGAAAGCATCTAACTCAATTAATTGATAATAACAAGATAAGCTCAAGAGACTCATATATTAAAGTATAAGTTATTAGTTTACAGTGTAGAACTTGTATCTCAACATAATCCAACACTATCACCACCAAATTTGCCACCACAATACCCATCACTAAACTCACCACCGCCGTGACCAAACCACCACCAGATCCACTCCTAAACGTGCATGTTGATAGTGAGCAGCCAACTTGTTTCAACAAAGTGATGACGAGTAATCTGTCTGCTGGGGTTCTAATTACAAGAAAGAAAGACAAAGAAAACTCCTTTAACTCAGGGATTTACCAATAATGCTCAGAAGATGTGTTCAAGCAATACAATCACAAGCGCATAGGGTGAGTTTCACATATAGAAAACAGACCTATTTTGCATGTACAACTATGGTAAAAAAACGTCAACCATGTACAACTATGAATGGGGCATCAGCTCAGTGTGGCACGGCACAACAGAAGGCCACATCTCATCAACACTTTCGAACAAATGGAAGCCGGCATATTGCGAGGAAAAAGGTTTAGTGGTCATAGCCCTTGATGCTGCATTCATTGCCAGTTCCTGCATATCTTTCTCCTAATTTGCCTAAATTAAGCCAGGGTAAGGATTCTCACTCTGCGCTGGGGGAGGTGAAACGCCGTGCTCAAGGAAGGGATTCCCGAAGGGATTTGTTGGATCATGACCAACCACTGGTTGCTGCTGCTGCTGTATTAGGAAAGCTTCTTGTTGAGACTCCATGGCAGCCATCTGTACACCAATGGGTGGTGCTACGTTGCTTGAAGCATTGAATGGATCATGGGTGTAATGAACGGCCTCAAACGGGGTGGACGCGACCTCTCCCATTTGGTAAGTTCCATTCTGGTTTGTTCTTGTCAATGCATTGTCATATAAGCTGTCCAGTGTCAATCTGTCTAGCCCACCAGCCTGAACCAGCATATGAATTTGGCCAAACACACAAAACAGCAGATATGGCAAGGATTATTTCGTGGCACAAAGATATGCTTAAATATGTATTGCACAAAGAGATGTCAACTACTATACACATGGTGGTCTATGATAAGTCTCCAATATGCAAGTAATAGCAGCAAATCCTTAATAGCATGTGCATGGACGACTAACCAGTTTACTCTCTGCAATGGCAGCCTCATTAGAACTAGGAGCCGTAACAAGTGCAAGCTCCCAACTGCTAGACTGAGATGCCATAGTTGGACCATTTGATGAATTTGACGGATTTTCTGTTACAAATATGACAGAAATAAAATGAAAAAGGTTGTTGGCGTATGCTTAAACAAATTGCTAATGTAACGAAGTTAATTTACCAGGGTTAGAAATCGCAAGAGCAAGGGAATTTTTCTCATCTAATTCTGAGGCTTCTGGAGTTGCCTCATCCAATCCCTAATGGTATCGTGCAAAATTCCAAGTAAATATAACATTCCAAACAATGTCCTGTTCTTGAAAGTGCATGAGATCAAAGAAGCCCTTACCAAGAGATCTATAACTTGTGGCACTGCTACAGCCTCACTGTGGACGCTTGTTGGGAGCTCATGCGATGCAACTGATGGATCTGATTCTTCTTCAGCTTTGATATCCTCTTTATGATCAGTCTCCAAGATAGGTTCAGGATCACCAATTGCTTTAGGAGTAGTACCTGAGTCATCACTATTCTGATGCCAAACGAATACGTAGAAGACACAGTAATGAGGAAGTGTGTTTTTTAAATTTATCACACAGCAGCAACAAAATATAATTGACATCGCGTACAAAAGTTTGTCAACACCAAAGTACATCCTATGATTCGTTTGGCTGGTTGAATTCAACACAGGTTAACACCTAGGGGCAGGTTCATGTAACATAGTATGCAGGCAGGATTGATTTTTGTCACTTTTCATGATTATATGGAATGCTTAACATGTACTTGCTGAGTGGGAGCATTAGCACACTGTTCATTACTTCTAGATACTGAAGAAGCATTATGAAAAGTTTTCAAATGAAAAGTATTGAGACAAACCACTCTACATGGAAGCATTAGAGTCTGTGGGGCTTCCATCACGTATTCCTCCATAGCTTTCATAAATGACTCGGGGGGCTGCAGTTAGACATGCCATATGCATTTTTCAAAGTGAGATATATTAATGGCATTAGCAATACCAGATGCCAAGGCAGTGGGTTTACAATGATCTTAAAGTAACAAGGACATATTTACCAAATCAATTGAAGAGGTCCCATACCTGCTCAATTTTGATGTACTTCTGCCCTCGTATGAATTCAAGGCCCCTGCAGATCTCAAAAAACTCAGATAACTTCTCGGCCTGCAGCAAGATGGAGGTAACAAAAGAATGTATAAATGGCAAGGTTTGAACAGTAAAAAATGGACACGAAGACACACATGCTGTATACCTGATCCACTGCCTTCCGATATATTTCGAGTGCTCTTACTGCATCATGACGCTGCATCTCAAAAAACTATCGGGAGAAAAGTCAGTGCAACTTCTGTGAAGTGCGTAAGACACTCATTGCAAGTGTAAAAAGAGAGAAAAGCAAATTGTACCTTGTCGACCAAATTGAGAGTTCCATCAGTAATTGCAACATAGATCTTAACACTTTCTGCTGCGACCTAAAGAACGAAAATAAGACGGCTAACCAATAAAAAAAATTGACTTCTTTGGAACAGGGGTTGTTCCAAGTACTTACAATTGAAATAGCATATTGAATCAAGTAATTATATCGAGCTGCTCCCTCTGGCTGCACGAATTGGATGAGTAAGTGTTCGGCAAGAACTACATAAAAGGTTTGTAGTCTAGTACTTAGACCAACAAGGTAAAAACAGAATAAGAAAAAGCCTTGTAGCAGAATGGATAGATGCATTACCTGGCAAGCAAGAAGGCGGAAAAGAAGCTCTTGCAAAGAGGGTAACTGCTCAAGCAAGCCTGGGATGTAAAGCTCCTTAGTCCTCTGAAAATGAAACAAGAAAGAGAGACACAACGTTTGTTCATTATCCTCGTCACTCTCCACAGTGTAGACTGATGAGGCAAGATACATCCAGAATAGCATGTATAGTAAGATAACACATTTTAGGACCTTCATAGCATCTCCTCGGAGACTTGGACTTAAAACCTCATTTCGGTGCTCAAATCCAATTTGACCATTTTAATTTACTCTAGTCTCTAGGACATTGGATTGTACGCCAATAATACAAAAAATGAAAGCCGCTGTTTTTGAAAATATCATTCCAATATAGCCACAACTGTTAAAACTGAAATTACTCAGAGTAAGTCAGTACTCGCTCAAATTTCCATGAGCGCAATTATCCATTGATGTCAAGAAGAAAATGGAACAAACCGTAAAACTATATGTTTGCTCGAATCCTCTCTGCTTGACTGCACCATTGACAGTAAGTACATCGTTTGTCAGACCATATACAGTAAGGACAACACCATCATACATGAGGGATGATAGATGGAACTACTCCACTGCGCACGTATCTAATACTAGACATTCAAAATGTTTGGAAAGTCGAAGTTTATGAGAGGATCATCAGTTACACTGACAATGAAGGATGATATAATAAAAGTACGTTTGTGTCATTCGGTTGTCTCTTCTAACATAAAAAGTGACGCAAAAGTTCACAAAAGCTAAGATGAGGCTCATGTTCAGAGTCATGCATTTTCGCTGTCAATTATGCTTTTCCTACATCCTCAATCTGGACAGGTAACTACAACAGATTGCTTTGTTGCTAGTTATGTAGAAGGAGATTTTACTGTATCTTGCTCATAAATTCTAGGATCACTGGGAGCGGTTTCAAGTTAGATTTTAGATTAGTACAGAGTCAATGTTCTTTACAAAAATAAAGGAACTTCAAAGCAAGAAGGCGTACCAAGCGATCTGTCTGGACATCATATTTCAGTATTCGGGAACATTCCAGACGCTCTTCGAGATACAGAGCATAAGTACGAACCCATGCAGAATAATCCCATGCTTAGCACCAAAAATTTCCAAACCGTCAGGGCCTCATACATTAAACTTTAGATGATCACAGGAAATTAAACATTAAGGAGTACCTTCGGTGCTTGAATCATCCTTAAAATGTGATATGTTTAACATATGACCTCTACACTGGCTATAATTAATAAGCTCTTCCCGAATCGTAGGATCTACCTCCCTCAGTGCCCGATGTATGACAAGTAATGCTTTCAATGCTACCTGAGTAACAAGAGAAGATAAATTAGGGAGCATTTCCTGCCATGATATAAGCTAGTAACCAGGAAAGGATCATAAAGAAATGAGCTTGAGACAGATGGACAGTTCAACAGAACTAAGCAAGAATGATAAGTAGCTTTTTTTCCTAGTGCCGAAGGTAAAAAACCTTAATAAAGATGGATCCTTGGCCTTTATCATACTTCTTACAAGGTTAGAATTGGATCAGTCTCAAGTAATTTTAATCAACAGTACACCTGTGGTTATACTTGCAACAGAAAGAGCTTTGTTCTACTATGATATAGATTTCTGTAAGGAACAGGCTCATAAATAAAACCTACACAGGCTCATAAACACCAAATCATCTAAAACACCTTAAGCTCTTAGAACGTGAAGTGCTTGCTGATAACTGGCTCAAAGCATGTTAATAGAAAAGTCAACACAAACTTAGACTACATGGAGAATAATCTACAGAAAAGAGGTACTCTTTCGGGAAATATAGCCATGTCTAACTAGTAAAAGAAACAAAAAGATTCGGGTATATTTCAAGGACTTCGAGGAGAAAACTTCTAAAGCCAAGAGAACCATTTAGACTTTTACCAATTTAAGGCTAAGGCATGTAGGATAGCATCTTCCTAGAGTAATAATCAGCATCCCATAGGCCCTCTGGCGTGGTCAATTTCCTGTGATCTAGGTCATGTACAGCCAAACTCCTAAATACAGTCAATAGTGAAAACTGATAACTGTAACTGGCACTTATTGTCCCTTGGGAATCAGGGATTCTTAAGAATATTACTCCTATGTAAAGGAGACATGCTTAGAGATTCAACGTATAATACCCATTGGAAATAGCACTTAAATAATGTAAAAAAGGCACCCAGAGGACAGCGAAACTGTGTCCACAGGAAGTATACGAACACCAGGATATCGCAACCACTACACACTCCAAAAGCGGTGCAATTAATACATGCAATTTTAGATTAAAATTAGCCCTGTCCAAGAAAACTCACATTCTAAGATTTACAAAAAAAGACATACATATTAGAGGATGTAGAGTTATTTCATCACAGGAAAATGAAAACAAAGAAAAAAAGACAGTGAGGTTCTAAAGAACATACAGCCCAATTATGAGTTTTAGCAAGACGCCTGGCAAGAGCTTGAATGCAATAAACAACATCTTCCCTTGGTCTTGAAGCAGAAATGGCATCAAAGATTGCTGACAGAAGAAAGACATTATCACATTCATCAGTTGATCTTACAGTGGACGCTGTGCAGAAAGAATGATCTAGATTGCACACTTCACTTGCAATTCACTTTGCTTTACCTCATTCCAAAGAGATCCACAACTGACTCAAACACTCATCTTATAAATCAGTCATTACTTTTCACATATCAAATCCCAGAAATTAGAAATAAAGTGTTCATGGAAACTTTGTCGAATTATTTTACATTCTTTTACTAAGATTTAATGGCAACCCTTTGAAGTCGACAATTTAAAACAAACCAACATGATTCAAGAAAAACCTAATGAAAATATTAGTAACTCAAAAGTTGGAAGGCTTTAACTCACTCCGTATATGTTTCTCCTTGGGCACTACTTCAAGATGGTTTGTCGCCTTGACTATAGCAATGTCCAGCTCCTGGATCACAGAACTAGTGTTTTCAAGCTCCGTAAAAGCCTAAAACTAAAAATATTTAGTTCGCATCAAGGGAATCACCTTGTATGGACTATTGACCTTGGCCAGACCAACTGTGGCAGAATCTTTAAGTGCTCCAAGAGCTTTTCTAAAGCTTTGCTGAGTACTGCCACCTGCTGCCATCTAATAGTAAACAATCAAGCTCCCTTTATGCCAGACGCTGATGAGTTTAATAACCTGAAAGACAACATAATCGTAAAAACAGATAAGATAACATCATAGCCTAACATTATGTACCCAATATCTTGTTCCTAAAGTATACATGTTAGACCTCATTCTAGATTTGTAGGGGGCACATTTCGTAGTACTAGGGTGCTGTCTGACAACACCATCAAGTGCTTAGTTAGCTACCACTTAAGAGACGAAGTCCACATAAGTTTCTAAGTCAAGATGGTAAAACTCGTCCTTTTACCATTAAACAGGCTCCACATATAACTAGATTTAAGTCAATCAAAGCATACTCCATGGAAGTTTTTATTTAATTAATGTAGAAGTTCAGTGCTTGTAATTCAGAACTAAGAATGGTTTAGACTTTACACTGAAAAATTCCCGAATCTTGAGTCTATATATTAAAGCATGAAATCCACTAACTTCATGTCCCTTTTACGACTATTTCCCGTTGTTTGGGAAACCATCCAAGGCAGTGTAATCTTACAACATTTTGAATAATCAACTTGCCATGTAAATGTAATAAAAGTGGTCAATTTGGCAACAAGAAGCACTTAACCACTAAACACCACTAGCTCAAAGAAAACAAACAGAGGTGTATGTTCTTTTTCACCTTAAACTCCAAAAGTCAAAACTAGCAAGCTGCAAAGAACCATCAAGAGTCAAGCAAGTTTGCAACTCGAGCTTTTGGAAGCTAATTTTCCATGCGGTTAAGTATCTAAACGAGTTCCATCACATCTACGTACGGTTCATTTCTCACATGACCTAATACATTTAACGCAAGCAACGGTACATCGTAAAATGGGAATTGACAAACGCCCTCCACTTTTATGCACCCCAGACCACCCTAAAAAATGGAAAATGCAGGACCACAGACCCGATTAGGGATAAGCATGCCATGTTTTAAGTACATTGCATGAGAGCATATATGGCAAATTACTGAATTCACAAATACTATAACTTTGAACGGGGAGAAACTCAATGGACCTTAGGCATATTACATAGAGGGCAATGCATTATATGCCCCTTCTCAGAGTTCAGATAGGAATTTTGAAGAGTGGGTCGTTCCGAGATTACTCAACAAGAATCGCATATTCATCACCGCATGCATGTGAAAATTCGCATTTACAACACAAGAATATCAAGCTATATAGCATGTTAAAATGCATGTTATACGTGTATACGTGAAGAATGAAGCATGTTTGATATGGCTCACCCGTGAAGTCGATCGCCGGTAATGTCGCGCCGGAAACTGGTCGGAGAATGGCCCTTCTCCAGCGACCTTACGACGTAGTATTTGTAGCACCTCCTACTTTGTGCGTATCTATGTAAGATCATACGTTTGATCAAGGGACTTACGGTTGTAAATGGGCCCCGGGAGAGTCGAGTCTAACGTTGTTCAAGCTTCGTCCGTTTAGCTTGTTAGACTTCAAATCGCACTCAAGTTTGACTCTATCATTTTAGTTATTCGCCCATCGAGCCGTCTTTTATAAGTTAACGATCTATTGTTCAAGCACGATTCGTTTTTCTTAAAAATAGATTTGAGATGAACCTCCTAATAATCTTATACAAAGCTAGCTCGAGTCGATTGATTCACTTTACGGCCCCAATTAGTTCATACATACTGCTAGATCACAATAATTAAAACGATTTTCAAACCACCGCCACAATTAGGCTATGATAACTTTTACATGAAGAGAAATAGCTAATTCACTGTAATAAGGTAAACGACAAGGTTGAAGGGATGGACGAGGTTCAACAATTAACAATAAGATTGAAGAGATGGACGCTGTTTTAACAATTATTTTGCTGGAACTGGATAAGCCATATCTATTACCTTTGTAACGAACAATGTTTTCTATTGCCTTGAATGAGAAGACCTTGTTGGCTCAAGCAAAAATAATTCAGACGCATAATATTTTTTATTATTATAAATTTTGCTATTTAATAGCTTATCAAGGTAACTTGAAGATGCATTTAAGGTGGCTAAATCTCAAGCAACGGCAGCCTCTTTAGCTGATGGTATGATTATCTGTGTTTGGCTGGCTGGCCACGAGTTGTAGTATTAGTCGACTAGGGCAAGGGTTCTTGAATTTCAACTCGACCTTTCATGTCATAATATATGTCTTTCCATTTAGTTGTAACTTGAATTTTACTTGATTTATATACGTCAGTCTTATTACTTTATGTATTATTTATTATACGACATCTTAACAACTTGCTCCTCGAACTCCTCGAGTGTGTGTTACAAGCATGCGAAGTAAGAAGTATGATGAGATTCAACCAAACAAAGAGCATGAGGGAAAAATCCAAGTACACTGAAGCTCAATAGAATGCAAATTGAAAACATAATGTATTAGTTTGATAGGATATTGCTTCATTTTCTCCATTTACTTTGAGTTGACCCGACTATGGTGATGTAAGAAATAAAAAGGGATTAATGACAGATTGTCCCGTGTAATAATCATAATTTTGAAACTCTTTCTGTATCTACAACTTTTACAATAATGTATTTTATTATTCAAAAAAAACGTTACAAAATCGATCCAAAATCTAGCGCTTGTCCATTTTTGGGTGTCAGAGTATGCACATGCATAGCACACATCCATAATTGTTTTTATCCCACAAACATCCTTCAAATCATTAACCCACCCCCCCCTGCCCCCCCCCCCCCCCCCCCCCCCCAACCCAACACACACAGTGCTAACCACCACCGATCACCACCTCCGCATGACGAGATCAACAGCTTCGCTGAATATAAAGCATTGCGGACCCCTGCAGACATCCATCCGCACACGATACAAACACACACCCATCCACACACGTCGTCAAAGAAGAAGCACACGTCACCGCCGTCGCTGGCGAATTCGCCTGAGCTGCTCGCAACCACCAATCCATCATCGCGCACACACATAGCACCGCATACACACGCATCCATACGTGACATAGACGCGATTTCAAAATCTGTAGCTTTCTTTTGTATTTGTAGACCTGTAGCTTTCTTAGTTAATTGTAAGTTGTGGTGGAGAAAAACAGGACGACATACAGAGGCGGTGGGCACCGTAAGTGGGTTGGCAGCACCGGAAGATAGAAAGAGAGTGTATGCAGTGGGCTTCTGGTTGACATTCACATGGCGGTGAGCTGGTAGTGGTGGGAGCAGAGAGAGAGAACCAGGGGGTGAGATGGGGGCACATATGGATGGGTAGTTCGCATAGGGTGGAGATCGTTGGTTGTAAGGTGGTTGCAATTGGTGGTGGTTGACGGTGCTTGTAGCGGTGGCTACGATTGTGCGAACTTGTTCCTGAGGAAAGAGTACGTGCTAAAAAGTTAATGTCCGAAATTGGATGGGCATCAACTTTTTGATCGATTTGCAATTATTTTTTTATGAATCGTGAGGTACACTATTGTAGAAGTTATAAATACAAGAAGAGATTTACAAAAACGTACACTTACATTAGACCATTGAGATGAATCTAAGGTCAAGAGCAAGAGCTTGAGCCTGCCTGCATTCAAACTAAACTTCATTCTCGTGTTTGTGATTGATCTCAACTCAGTCAATATCAGTTAACTAAATTGATCTCACTTTCACAATAAATCTTAATTTGACATATATTGACATTTGATATAAGCTAATTTAGAATTTAAAATAAAATAGTTGGATACTAAACATTATGTAAGAATGCTAAACGAAGTAACAAGATTGTTGAAATCAAGCTCATCTTGTTTACTAGAACAACGAGGAATTGCTTATGAAACGAGCTTTTTAAGTTTGAAATCAGGCTCACCCTTATCTAAATTAGAACAACAAACTCAACGACTCTATTCATGAGAAGCACCATTCTTTACTGTCCTTTTTATAACTACTTTTATTTCAAAATGAAGAGTGAACACAGGGACCAAAGCTATAATTTTATCGAAAACATATGTTGTCTTTGTCGGTTCCAAAATCACAATTCACAAACCTGCGAATCATCTTTGTCGATGCACATTTTTTCTGCTCTACCTTCTTCAACACCATTGTTTTAAGAATCTGGCTTGACGGCCAACTAAAGTATTAGTTGAATCGCTTGACTAATTTGTAGGAGATTGTGTGTATGATTTCTTTCGAATTTGATATCCGTTCTCTTCGTGTGTGAAAATTTAATATATCAAGTTCCAATTGGAACTCCACCTGACTTGGTCTCGGTAGCGGAGAGGGAGAGGAGGACGACCTTCAAACCGGCAAGGGAGGGATAGGTGGGGAATGGATGCGGGAGAGGAAGAGGGAGTAGAGGATGACGAGGTGAGATCGTGGCCGGCGGAGAGGAAGGAGCCGGCGCCGAAGCCGAAGGAGAGGGCAGATTAGGCGGCGGGGAAGGACAGGAGGGACTAGGCGGACCGCTCGAAGTTGGTGAAGGAAGAGGGCAAGTCAGCGGTTGGGGAAGGAGGGAGGTCAAAGCGGTAGCAGACTTTGGAGATGGACTCGCACCAGAACTGCATCGGCTCCTCCAACCATGCATTGCGTAATTTTTATCTCCGAAGCAAAACAATATCTCCCTGCTAACCATCTTTTGTCAACCCTAATGAGTCTGAAAGTTTATCTTGCAGGCACTGCTAAGACAATTACATGGACCAAAACTCTCTTGAATGCCATGTAAGACTAATGGCCCTAAGAGATCTTTTTTTAGTTCTCTTTTATGGTTTTTGTTTTAAGCTCATTTATGTCTTCTTAGCCTTCTTTTCTATGAAACTTTTTGTAGCTAAAAAATCAGAGTTATCAATGAATCATGGGATTTTTTTCTCAAGCCAGTTTCAATTTCTACACTATATCATATCTGTTCAAATGCTAACCATCTTTTATCAATACTAATGAGTCCGAAGGTTTATCTTACAGGCACTGCTAAGATAATCACATGGACCAAAACTCTTTTGAATGCTCTGTAAGACTGTTGGAGCTAAGAAATCTTTGTTCAGTTCTCTCTCTCTCTCTCTCAATCGCATTTATGTCCTCTCAAAGCTTGGCAGCGGGTTCAAGTACAATATTTTTTATGTTTTAAGTCAAAGATGCACAAAACACAACATGATAGAGTCGTCGTTCTTTCTTTCACTTGAGTTTTTTTTTTATAGCAATCAGAAGTACAATTTTTGAACATGGTAGTTTTTTCGCGGGTACATTTAATTGTTTTCCCACTTTCTTTTAAGGCTGCAAACCAAATGGTTTTAAACAATTTACTTGACCAGGGTGGTCTGGAATAATCGGTACAAAATAATTTATTTTATTGCAGGTTGGACAAATAAAAAATGGCAAAGCATCACCCTCTCTGACTGCATTACAATTACACACATGAAAACTTCTTAGTCTTCTTTCTGATGAAATTTTTAGTAACCACAGAATCAGAGCTATCAATGAATCATGGGGTCAAGTGAAAGTTTCAATTTCTTCACCCTATCATATATGTTGAATTGCATTTATATATGTAAGAATATTTGATTTTTTTTGTTCTGTGATAATACAGTGCCGAATCGGGCAACAAAGTCCACAGGTTAAATTTCATTACGCAGGAGTATACCTGAAATGTACAAAGAAAAAGAGCACAATTTGAGGGTGTTTTCTTTCTCAGAGCTGAGGGAATACCACTAATGATTTCAATAGGTTGTTAAAGATTGGAGAAGGTGGTTCTGGGAGTGTGTATAGGTACAATTAGGCCTCCAGATGGGCATGGTGAACCTTTTGTGGTTGCCATTAAAAAGCTTAACAAGCATGGATTGCAGGTAGCTTCTTTAATCACTACCATTGTCATTTATTTGTTCTTGACATCTTAGTCTATGCTAGAGCTCTTAGAGTAGCCTTTGGTGATATTAGTTTATCCGCTGGTGTTGTTTCTTTATCTAGAATTTTTTGTGTTAATAGTTTTACTTGCTGATATACTCCATCTTTCAAGAGCTAGAGGGGATATGAATTATACTCCATAACTCAGATGAAGAAATTTTGCGCTTGCAACTTATGTTCAGTTTGTAACTTAAGATTAGGGGAAGCAGTGTTACTATAACTTTCATGTGGAGAAAGTGGTCAGTACAAGCTTGGCCAGAAAAAGTTGAGGGAGACAAAATTAAGCATTAGATGCTACTTACTAATTAAGGAAGACAAGAGGACTAAGAGTAGCGTTTTTTTTTTTTTTGCAATTACTAGGATGATCGAGATTTGCTCGGTATATATGATGAGCAAGAACAGTGTTTTATAATGAAGATCAGAACGTTGCCATACATGATTTTTTTTTCTTTTCATAGTAGATCATATGTTTATCTCATTTTTAATTCAAGCAGATTAGATGTTACTTCTCATTATCAACTCTCTCCGAGTATTAGCATAACAAAGTCTTGATGACATACATTCTAGAGCGCAATAACGACGATGATATCTATACTATATATATTTGGATTCGATTGATAGCCTTAATGAGCAGCAAACTCTCAATCCTATTTTTTAGAGTTCTCTAATTTTACTAAATAAAGAAAAAAAACATGTCATATTTTAAGTGGATCTCCCACCCTTAAGACTTCCACTATCCCCACTATTCTTGAAAACCATCTATGTTCACGCCAGTTGCAGTTTTCTTTTCTTGCATGCTTTTTCCTTTTCTCTTGTAAAATCTCAATTCACAGTACGGCAAATCACCTACATAGATGAACAATTATGCTGCCTTTTTCAACACCTTTCGTAAAGAAAATAGCTCAAATGTAACTATATTCCTACTCGAGTCATTTGAATAATTTGCAGGATTATGTTCGTGTATGATTTCTTTCCAATTTGATATTCAATATCTTATAGCGTGCCAGGCTCCAATTAGGTCTCTACAAATTTCTTGGATTGTCATCTTGTGACTTGGTCTCGGTGGTGTAGAAGGAGAGGAGCACAACCTTGAAGCGAGTGAGGGAGGATGAGGGAGAGTTAGGGGAGTGGATGAGGTAAAGGGAGGACAAGTAAGAAGAAAAGGACGACGAGAGATAGATAGGGGTCGGAGGAGAGGAAGGAGTAGGCGCCGAAGCGGGAGGGGAGAGGAGACAGCAGCGGAGCAAAAACCTCTTGAATGCCATGTAAGACCGGTTGGTGCTAACATATCTTTCTTCAGTTTCTTTTATTTTCATCCCATTTATTTCCTCTCATACCTTGGCAGGGG
The DNA here is from genome assembly GCA_033070095.1 of Escallonia herrerae. NCBI lineage: Eukaryota > Viridiplantae > Streptophyta > Magnoliopsida > Escalloniales > Escalloniaceae > Escallonia > Escallonia herrerae. The sequence goes on from JAVXUP010000134.1 coordinate 613,831, forward strand.
GTTCAAGTACGGTTGGGTTTTTAAGATGCACAAAACGCAAGGTAATAGAATATTTGTTCTTTCTTTGCCCGAGTTTTTTATAGCAGTCCAGATGCTCTTCTCCATAGTTAAGTTTTACGTCTCTGACAGTGTCAATGAGAACTACAATTTCTTGGTTTCTTAGCTGGTTCAATATGTGTTCTTTGTAATTGTTTTCTCACCTCTTTTTACAGCCGCAAATCAAACGATTTTGAACAATTTTAGTAACCGGTGTGAAGATGGAAATCATACTCTTGAGGGGAACTGCCACCCATCCCTACAAACATATAAAATGACTTGGCTCCTTTTCACTAAAGTTTAATTAGCTATGATTTTTGCATTTGGCAATGAAAGGGGTGCAAAGAATGCTTAAAGGAGTAACCTCACCATAGTGCACGTGGGCACTACCTTTCTTATACACAGTTTGATGCAAGGGGTGTGGAGAAGATCATATTGTTTAGTTGTTGGTTCTTGTGCTTCTTTTGTCACTAGAGATTCATTAGCTACAACTTTCGGATTTAGTGATACAAGGGCAAGAAAAATAGAAGTATATGTTTTCTTAACATTCTTTAACAACAATTGCACATTCTAATGCCTTTGTTACTGATTTCAAGTTTAACCTTTGGGAGCATGTCATCTGTATGGTTTCCAATTGGGATCTAGAAGTTCGGGAAGTAAGGCTTGGAACCGGGAAAGAAAAATAGACGTGAGAACATATTTTCCTTACCTTTTGTTTTGTAAGTGGTGGCTCTTTTGACACGCTTATCGTTTACTGTAGTTTTCTTATAAGCATGTTTAATATTGAGTGGTTATGGGTTTTTAGTTGTTGGTTTGCTCAAGATGGTTTTGGGTGAATTAAAGGTGCTTAATGGTTGTGTCATGGTGGCCAAAGGTATCTAATGGTGGTTCGGCGGTTCCCAATTCGCAGCAAATCAAAGCAGTAAAGGTATAACTGATGTGTTGACTGTCACTGTTCCCAGGGAGTAGGTGAAGAGCCTGATGTCAAGGCCATTGTTATTTCTAGCGGAGTCATCAACTGTAATGGAATCTTAAAAAAACAATGGCATCTATATATTTCAGGTTATTGTAAACTCTCAGTTTTTGCCTTGGTTGAAAGATATTTATGTTTTGTATTGTAGTTTTTAATAACTCTCTTAAACTACTATAACAGTGAAGACAATTGTCACCAAATCTCATTGATGGTACTTTTGATAAAATAGTAATCTTGCAATCACTGTTAAGCCGTAGACACCAATCACTTTTAGTTTTTAATAGTAGTGAATTCTGGAAAACATGGGTGGTGAAGTTTTTATGACAGTTGGTTGTACAAACATTTTACAATGTTTTGACTTTTTCGATTGACTTTTTCTTTAAACTAAAAATAAAAACATTTGGGTCACTTTGAAAGTATTCTGGTCCGTGGTTAAAAAGGATTGAAGGAATTAGACGTACCCAAAGATAAAAGGAATTTTTTTTTCCAGTTATTCTCCACTACAAAGAGATGATTACATTTTTCTGAATATTTTAGGAGGATGTAAATACATATTTTTTTGTCATTGTCATTAGAAGTGTCAAATGGGCCAGGCTTGGGCCGGCCCACCCCAAGCCCAACGGGGCTCCAACAAAACGGGCCAGGGCCGGGCCAGGCCAGGACGACTATCAAACGGGTTGGGTCGGGCCATAATGGGGGAATCTGGGCCCAGTCCAAGCTCAGGCCCTAGGCCCAACATCTAGGGCAGGGCTTGGACGGGCCCGGGCCCAATTGAGGTAAAAGAAACCACTGAAGAAGAAAAAAAAGTATAAACAAAAACAAATGGAGCCTCTGTTTTTCATCTTACCACGAAAACTTCTCAACATTATTAAGGTCTTGGCTGCAAACATCAATAACCTCATTTATGCAAATCAATAAAATTGAAAACAAACGAAATTTCTCATGGCATTTCTGCAATCTCCCACTCCATTGTATCTACAAATAGCCAACATGTCAATATGACCCTAAGAAAAGAATGCAAACTAATAAAAAGGACTCTAAAATCACAGGTGATGGTCCCTTTGAAGGGTTGTATTTGCAGCATTGAAAAATAACTGGACTTTGAGAGAACAAGAGCCATAAGGTAGAACAACAGATGCTGGCAATGCACTTCGTGACTGTAAGGAAATCGTACTGATGTCCCTTAACAATACAAATCCCATCTCGCCCAACTCCAGAGAGTCGATGGAGTAGTAATCACTACATCGGCATTGGTATAAAAACGCCACGACATCACCACCATCTTCAACCGTCAGATCCTCAAAGGTGACATCTTCTGCGCCAATGGCATCCTGTCTCAACGCCCATAGCTTGGTATCATAAACTCCACGTGACTGTATATTGCCAAAGAGTTCCCAAGCCCTCTGAATCTCCAAAAACCGATCTCCTGTGCCGTGCTCTGGGTAAGACGTTTCAGCTGCCTTTTGCATCTTATCAGGATGGGAATTAAGGATAGCAGATCTGTAGCTTGTATGGATTTCTTCTAAGCTTGCATCTTCCTTCACCCCGATAATGTCATAGTGAGTTTTGAGGATTGAAGTGTCACCAGAAAGCATGGTTGCAAGCTATTCTTGTTGGCTTCTTTTCACTGGGAACACAAAAGAAAATTTAATATATTGTCAGCATAATAGTGTTCAGCATAAAAACAGGAATGAAGATGAGAAAAGAACCAAGCAGAACTAAAATAATTTAGTAAATATAAAAGTTACCATCATTTGTATAAACCTACCGATGACTGCTTCAGTTCGTTTATTTGTTTGTTGAAAATGCTTTAAGCGCCAAGGTTTCATTATCAGATCTCCCTAGGTTGAACTCTTAGGCCGGGGCCGGGCCGGGCCAAACCCAGGCCATTTTAGGGCCGGGCCTAAAACGGGCCATTTTAAGGCGAGGCCGGGCCTGGGCCTGTTTCTCAAAAAATTAGGCCAAGCCAGGCCTGGCCCTGGCCCAAGCCCTAAGAGTTAGGGCCAGTCCGGGCCCAAAAAAGGGCCGGGCCGGGCCAGCCCGGAGTCGCCCGGCCCATTTGACACCTCTAATTGTCATATTTAGCAGTAATTTTCATGTTGCATCACCAAGAATTTCTAAAGTGCAAAAGTCTAAATGAATGCTCTACTAATCTAAAAGCATATTAGGAGCGTGAAATTAGCATTTAGTATCCAATAAAGTGTCATAGCGAATTTGACGATTTTTAATTTTTAGGAGATTCACTTTGTTATAATTTATGATAGTTGTACTTAACTAGTATATATATATATATATATATATATATATATATATATATATATGGGTTTGGTTGGCAGCTTCTATGTCTTCCAAAACTCTAATCTTATTTTCTTGAATTTTTATGATATTTAAAAAAACAGTTAAATAGGCATTTAACAGTGACTAACCATAAAATAACGTCAAACTCCATAAACTCTAAGCATTAGATTTCATGACCTCTGTTTCTTTACTTTATTTCCAATTTTAACTAATATATATACGGTATATTCATAAAAAGAAAAAATATTATCTTCCACGAGTGACATTTCAAAGGAAGGATTCACATAGGCTCTGATGGCCCCATCGCTGATGATGATCATGACATGACAACTCTACGCATCAAACGGCTGAGCATGACCAAATAATTGCCCCACAACAGGATATTCATTCTTAATGAAGTGTAGGTGTGGCTCCTTTCTAGGGTTTCAAACTCAACTAACCTTTCCAAAAACCCCATCTTTCACTTCCCTTCAACGTTCCTTCAATTACCCATCTCATCTAATCCACCAATTTCCTTCAATTTTGCTTCTGGGTATTTGAGATTCAGACCCAGTCAATCAGAATCTGTCAAGAAAGCTCTGAATTCTTATGCGTAAGTAGACCTCTCCTTCTATCTCTCTGTATATATTCGTTATATATCCCCTTCCCACCCAAGAATCTCATATTTACTCCAAGTTGTTATTTTTCGTTAAGATTATTTGTCATATTGTTGTAAAGATTCAAGCTTTTGGGTTGAGTAAGGGGGAAAGTATTATATGGGGAAATCTGGAGGTAAAAAGAAGAAGGGAGGTGTCAACCAAAGCCCTAACCAAACGCTAGCTCCTGGAGCTAACAACCCTATACCAGCTGCCAATGGTACTGTTAATTTGGACCCATCGATTTTCTTGAAAAGAGCCCATGAGCTGAAAGAGGAAGGAAATAAAAGATTTCAAGTCAGGGACTATGAGGGCGCTCTTGAACAGTATGACAACGCCCTCAAATTGACCCCGAAAATGCATGCGGACCGGGCTGTTTTCCACAGCAATAGGGCGGCTTGTTTGATGCAAATGAAGCCCATTAATTACGAAACAGTGATTGCCGAGTGTTCTATGGCGCTTCAGGTTCAGCCTAGATTTGTTAGGGCCTTACTTCGAAGGGCCCGTGCATTTGAGGCGATGGGGAAGTATGAAATGGCTATGCTGGATGTCCAAGCCCTTTTAGGTGCCGATCCAAATCACCGGGATGCTTTGGAGATTGGCAGGCGTTTGAGGACTGCGCTTGGACCTCGTCAAGAGGCTGCTCAGCAGGACCTTCAGAGCCGTCCGTCACCTGCAGCCCTCGGGGCTTCTGCTGTACGCGGAGCCCCAGTTGCTGGCCTCGGTCCTTGTTTGCCTGCCCGTCCGGTGCCAAAGAAGGCTGGCGCTGCTTCAGCTGCAGGGTCAGTTGTATTGGGCAGTAACAATAAGCCCGATAAGACTTGCCCAGTTTTACCTACTGAAAATGGTCCTGGGGCCAAGACCCAACTGCCAAAAGTTGTTTTGAAGCCTTTGAATGGTTCGTCCAAGCACAATGACAATCCAATGAAGGTGAACGAAAAGGATAAGGCGTCTTCTTTGTCTCTTTCAATTGCCACCCGTGAGCAGGCTGCAATTCCATGGAGGCCATTGAAGTTTGTTTATGATCATGACATACGCCTTGCCCAAATGCCAGTGAATTGCATTTTTAAAGTGCTGAGGGAGATTGTAAGCTCACGCTTTCCATCTTCAAAGTCTGTTTTGATCAAATATAAGGATAATGATGGTGACTTGGTGACAATAACATGCACAAGTGAACTTAGATTGGCAGAGTCCTGTGTCGACAGTCTTTTGCCTAAAGAACCTGAAACAGATAAAGGTGGCTCATTTGGGATGTTGAGGTTGCATGTGGTTGAAGTAAGTGCGGAGCAGGAACCACCTATATTGGAAGAGGAGGAGGAGAAGCCTCTTGAGAATGAGGAGATCAAAGGAGATGAGAGTGTGTCACATTCTTCATTGGGTGATTCTCTGATTGAAACTGTGGAAAGTGAGATTGATAAGGCAGAAAAGGCAATTACAGAAGAGAAACCAGGAGCAGAAGATCCCGAGTCCAAGGAAGTGGAGATGGATGATTGGTTGTTTGAATTTGCTCAATTGTTCCGAACCCATGTTGGTATTGACCCGGATGCTCATATTGACCTGCATGAGCTCGGGATGGAGCTGTGTTCTGAAGCCCTTGAAGAGACTGTGACAAGTGAAGAGGCTCAAAGCCTTTTTGATAAGGCTGCCTTAAAGTTCCAGGAGGTGGCTGCTTTGGCTTTCTTTAATTGGGGGAATGTTCATATGTGTGCGGCAAGAAAACGCATTCCGATAGATGATTCTGCTGCAAAGGAGCTAGTGGCATCACAGCTTCAAGCAGCTTATGACTGGGTAAGGGAAAAATATTCTCTAGCAAGAGAGAAGTATGAGGAGGCACTATTAATTAAACCGGACTTCTATGAAGGTTTGTTAGCACTTGGACAGCAACAATTTGAAATGGCAAAACTTCACTGGTCATTTGTTCTTGCTAAAAAAGAAGATTTATCAAAATGGGATCCTACCGAGACAATTAAGCTGTTTGACAGTGCAGAAGAGAAAATGAAAGCTGCAACTGAGATGTGGGAGAAGTTGGAGGATCAGAGGGCAAAGGAGTTGAAAGACCCTACTGCAAGCAAGAGGGAAGAATTAATAAAAAGAAGGAAAAAACAGGGAAGTGGTAACGAAAGTGAGTCCTCTGGAGTTGGTGGTCAAGTGGAGATTTCTGCCGATGAAGCAGCAGAGCAAGCAGCAGTTATGAGATCACAGATTCATCTATTCTGGGGTAACATGCTTTTTGAGCGATCTCAAGTTGAATGCAAATTGGGATTGACTGGTTGGAAAAAGAACTTGGATACTGCTGTCGAGCGGTTTAAGCTTGCCGGAGCTTCAGAGGCTGACATCTCAACGGTTCTAAAAAATCATTGCTCTAATGCAGATGCTGTGGAAAAAGATGAGAAAAAGGTTGAGAATCCGAGCACAGATGCAGCAAACAAAGCAGATCACGAAGACGATGTTAGTCAAGTTCAGGGGAGTGATTTGAAATGATTTTTTAATTTTCATGGTGGCTACCTTGCTATTTTTCTCGTCCTGAGAAGTCTCTACTGGAGAAAAGAGGTGCTTTTTTATTCATAGAAGGGTGGGTTGGAGGGGTTTTATTTCTATTTCTGTTGTGAGAAAGAACCATTGGTATCAGCATTTCACAGCTGTTTTCTCACTAGGAACATTAGAAGTGTCCCAGTAGATGCTAATTTTGCAATACTGATGAGTTTTGACAAAAAAAATTATGCTCAAAATTTTATGTTGACTTTGGCTACCCCTTTTAATAAAATTGTTTGGTTTATTTTGTTTTATGGAGCTGATGCTCTCGAATTGAAGTTGATTTTCTTCTTCTTCTTCTTTTTCTTCTTTTTTTTTAATGGTGTTGGTGGCTGTGTTACATGGACTTGGCACTTTGAGTCAAAATATCGTGTCCACACGACACGACACGGATCCGGGTACGGGATCCGTACCGGACACGCCATTTGCCGGACGGACACGCCACGTCGCCGATTGGAGAGGATCTTTGGGAATCTGTCGACATGGATACGGAAGATGAAGGTCTTACGAGGAAGAAGGGGCAGATTCCTGGGTAGGAGAGAGAGAAAGTCCAGATCTGGAAGAAGATGAAGAGTCCAGATCTGGAAACAGAGAGAGAGAGAGAGAGAAAGAGCATACCTCGAGGCAAGAAAGAGACAGGGAGAGTCTAACTTAGGTGTGGGTCATAATAAATGACCACATCTTATCATTTTCTTTTCCACAACACAATAAATGCTTATTTTTCATAATATCATATCCACCCCTATAGTTTGTACTAATCTCATATAAAGTATTACCTGAAAATAAATGTTTTATCCGTGTCCCCGTGCCGTGTCCAAGATCGGAACCGTGTCCCCGTGTCTTGTAATTTCAGAATTTGGCGAGTCCGACACTCGGACACGTGTCCGATCTGGACACCGACACCGAGTCCATGTAACATAGGTTGGTGGCGGCGGCGGCTGGTGGGATGGCGTGGGGGATCGTTATTGTTTTGTGTGTTACAGTTTATTCTTATGCCATTGTTGTCCTGCTTTGATAGAAGAACGAATGCGAATCTGATTGGTAGTTTATGCTAGTAAAGAAAACGCTATATAGGTTTTTGCAATTCTTGCATAAACGTTTGCAACAATGGAAATGAGTTTACTGTTTGACCTTTAGGTTGCATTGGACCTCAGATGTGATTGTCATATTCTTTTAATTATTATATTTTATTTGTTTCTGCCCTCCTTCCAAAGCTTGCTGCCTGTGACCTATCTCAAACAAATTTCCTTAAGATGTCACATTTGGGTTTTTTTCCTTTCCCTTTTGAATTTCCTGCATAATCTCAGGGTAATTACTATTTGTGCCTTTAATAAGAAAGATCTCGATGGGCTGCTTCAGTGGTTGTGTTTACATATATTCTCACCCTGGAAAAGTAGTTCTGGTAAAGAACAACATTACATTGCTTATGCTTGAGATGGGTGGCTAGTTTGTGGGGCAGTACTTCCATGGCGATTTGATGGTTGATGTGGGATTTTCAGAGCACCGTATCGATTCAGTTTTTCAGTGGAAGTACTGACTAAGGTATGTATTGAGCTGGTGCCTTGTACACCTTCTATTTTGTCTATGATATAAATTTTGATGTTTGATGATTAAAATATGCATGCGCTTTGTTGTTTTGGAGCATTAGCTCAGGAACTAGATCTGGTCTTTGATGATCATTGTTTTCATGCACTCTAGTGTTCTTGTAAGTTCATCTGTTCTGATTCTCCCTCCTTTGTCATATACTGTTCCTGCTACAAGCATTAACATATGTGACTACTTTATAGATATTGGTGTCTACTAGGATTTTAAGTGATGATAGATACCTGAGTGTTTGGTCTGATTGAAATTGTTTGCACTCATGTTTTGAGAAACTTTCTACTTCAGTAAAATTTGTTCTTGGTTGAAACTCGAAGAAGCTACAACTGTTTCTTTCCTGAAGCACATTTGAAGCCAAAAGTATGATACGTGAGAGCTCTGTTTCTGAATGATCCTGGCAATGATTCCATGTTAAAATGGGTACAAAGTACGGAACTTTGAGTTTGAGCTCTCAAAATTGAGAAGTGAGTGGTGGTGGTAAATGATCTTGGCCCTAACATATCATGTACCTTACCTTTTCGAGGTAAATCCTTGCAATTACAACTGCATAAGGGATTCTGTTCCTCATTTCCTTATGTAACCGTTAATCTTTGTTACATACTTAAAAACACCTGATCAACAACACTCAAGTAGGAATAATACAAATTCCATCACTCCCCAACAACCTACTGCGAGCTTGGAAGTAGTTTAGCAGGTCTAAATTCTTCACACTATCAGGCAAATACTCTAATTAACTTATCGCATAAAACACCGAGGGAAAGTCCTTCAAAGATGTAGCTGTCCTGACCTTACTAATATGAACACACGACCACATTGTTTCTTTTAGCTAATGAATTATTCAAGCTGTTGCAATTGGACCCAAGCTGGTAGCTGCATTTTCCATAGCTTTCATGGCTTCAAATCTTGGTTCCTTGGCCTGAAACTTCACACCAGCATAAAGCTTCATGTAGTCCTCGAACACAAATTTTGGGTACATGTGCTTTTTCTCCTCTTCTTTTTCGATCAGTGCTGGTGCTGGGTAGATCACAGCATCACTCCCCGGATTATAGAATGATGCTATCGACATTCTGTTCCCATCTGATTGAGCAATCACCCTGTGCATTACGCTCTTGTATTTCCCGTTGGTGATTACCTACATATACAAGGGCAATTCACCTTTCAGATTAGTACTCTTGGTATGTACACAGTACAGAAGCATTGGATATAGTAGCCGAAGATGAATGGCTTGGATTTTTTAGATGTACCTCAAGCTGGTCACCTAAGTTGATTACGATGGAGTGGCGCATCGGTGGTACACCGATCCATTCGCCGTCTTTGAGGAGCTGGAGCCCACTGACCTGATCATCCTGGAAGAGTAGGATGATGCCACCTGCATCGGTATGTGCCCGGAGGCCCTTGATCAGCTCTGGCTTAGGACATGGAGGGTAGTTGCTGACCTTGGTGCCAAAGGTAGGTCCCTTGGAGCCATAGAAAGCGTTCTTGAGGTACCCTTTCTCTAACCCAAGGTTCTCACACAGCAAGTCTAATAGTTGTTCAGCTAGTTTTTCTAGTCCCACTGCAAACTCCTTCAGTGCTTTTCTGCCGTTATTATGCACAATAATTAGAATATCGAACTTGGATCGGTCCATATTGTAATCTCAGTTGCCTCTCTACGCCTTTGATGGGATGACCAATGATAGGTAAGTTGCATACACTTCTACCTTACTGGAAGAACTATTCAGTGTCATACTAAGATATTAATCACTCCTTTTGTGCCTCTAGACAGACTGATTTTGCGGGAAATAGATATGAAAATTACATGCTTTAGCTTGTCCCTAAGCAGTTTATTGTCTTTCTTTGTGAATATCTTTACTATCTTGGTCGGATGAGATCGTTGAAAGGAAGATTCAGACCTTTGCTTAGTTTATATATTATATTAGTTGTGGAACACGGATACTAGTATGATATTGGTAAGCATGGAAGACTTGACCAGTATTTGAAAATGACAACCTGTGATCTTCCTCGAGATCAGGGACCTCGGAGACGTTGGAAACAGGAAGATGGCGAAGGAAGAAAGTGCTTTCCCAGTCCAAATCATCTATTTCAGTCTGCACAGCTTCTAAGCCTTTGCTTGCCACCATTTCCTTGAACCTCTGTTCCATGCACTTCTTGTAATGCTCCTTTGTCAGCCTCTCCACAGTGTCCATCAGCTCATGAGAGATCCCATGGTTCACCAACTTCCATAATTACAAAACACAGGAAAGAAAAGCATGAGTGATCACGTTTTGCCTTTTAAACTTCCAAGCATGAATCGAGAAAACAGAAGGGCCTAGTCTAGCGCAGGCTCCTACTATTACAAATCCTAGGAGAGTTACGCGAGCAGCTCCACCCTTATGAAAGGAAAAAGAGAAAAAGCAAAAACGCTATATGCATTACCTCGAAGAAACCCCAATTCTCGCAAGCATCATTTATCATCTCCATAGTCACGTTCCTCTCTTCACCATCTAGTTTATCCATGTTAATAACCGGAAAATGCTCCATCTCTCTCTCTCTCTCTCTCTCTCTCTCAAAAGGGTGTTGAAGTGGGATTTATAGGCCTTTTATTGAGTGAGTTTAGTAGGGAAAAGATAAGACTAGGGTGGGTGGTAAAGAGAAAATTATAGAAGCAGCCGTATATCCAAAAATCCAAGTGAGAAATAGAAACACGACTCGTGTAGCATGTATGTGATTACATCCTCATGGACCCCTACCAACTTATGGCCGAATCTGTGGCCATGGCCCCTTGGCCTTGTTCATCCATCTCTCGTCTCCTCCATCTGGTCTCGTGGGACCTGGTTTGGGTGTTGTTTCTCTTGTTTGCTTGCTTGAAATCTCGACCATATTTTGGTTGGCTGCTACATTTCCCCATGCACGCTCCGGTTTCTTGCATTCGTTTGAATGCATCAAGACTGAAACAAGACATCTATGGACTATGAAGTTGCCTTGTACTTGCCTAGCTTAGTTGCCTTCAACGGTTCTACTCAAAGATTCTTCCCTAGAAATGTTGCTATTTCTTTTCGTAATCATATGGCTCATATTAGCTGGGTCCTTTTCTTTTCTTTTTTTCTTTCTTTTTTTATGTTTTCCATATATGTGGTTTACCAAGCAAAAATAGAAACTTATGGTGGTCAACTACATCGGAAAGCTAAAAATAGAATTAAGGAGGAGGGAAAGCCACTATATCAGTTTTGGGTTGATAACACCGTAAAATCTCTAAAAACCGGTCCATCTCCGCAATGAGCTAAGCATATGTTTCAACTCATTGACAACTCCACCACGAGGACGGATCCAAGTGTGAGGTCATGGACTATATACATATGGGCATAGAAAAATCTGAAGAACTGAACGGTCATAGAAAAATTTAGAATATTAAAATTTAAGTTTTTTACAGAATAGTTATAGTGTCGTCCCACACAGGAGTCCTATTATACAAAATAGAAGCAAGTACTCCAGAATCTCAATCAGGCTCTAACACATCTCCGAGCAATCAACTGGTAAAGGGGAACAAATAAGGATGAGCTTTTGAGAGTTCAATAAGATCGCTCAAAGAATAAAGGAAGGAATTACATAATGATTTAAGATTTCAATTTGATGACAAACTTTCAAAAGATTTTAAACAATTATAAATAGTTTGATAACGATATGGGGAAGAGTTTCAACTCAATTCCTTTCAATCAGAATCATTTTTAGACACAATATAAACAAGTTTAGATGATATTGACGATGAGCACGTGCAAAGACACAAAGGCAATGCGCATTACAGACTACATATACATAATGTACAACACCTACTCCATCAAGGTACTAGCCTACATTCCACATAGTAACAAGTCATTCTTATAATTCCTATTAAACAGACTTCCCTGTTAATATATAGAAAACAACAATCATTAAATCTGAGAATATAACTATACCATCACGACGCCACGTTCATTCATGAAATATCGAGCAAAGTTAATTTCTCGTTAATGATGTTGTTGCTTTATTGCTATTTTATTTTCAGTTTTGGGTTTTAATAGTTATTAATTGTTGAGATGCAAACGAGGAGGAGGGCCAATAGTTAGTCATCCTTAGTCTCCACTCGGATAAAATGAAACCCTGATCTATTGGTGTGGAGGGGGAAATTTTGGTTCGAGCATGTCATGTCCAAGTGTGAAAACTACAGTAGTAGCCTAATTGACAGTGAATTTAGTAGGAGTTTGTAGAGGAGATTGGTCCAGAACTTGCATAACCAATAGACAAGGCATGCGATAAAGAGATCAAAAGCTAGAAAGTTAGAGCTTTAGGCCATTAGGTTAAACTAATTGTTGTCACATCACAAGTGGACAGCCTTTATTTGGTAGGAACCTGAGAAACCACAATCATCACTAAACAGTGGCTTCCCTTCAATACACATGAAAGTTGCAAACCCAGATTGGAATTGTGTAAGTCATAAAAACAACTCCTCCTTTCATCTTTATTTGTAGTTTGTCCTTATTCTTTGAATTCCATCAGGTTCGTCCTCAACAAAAGTTTCCGCCTTCTGGTTGGTCTTTTTCGTCAATCTAGTCCCTCAGGTGAAGTTTTAAAGGGCAAGATTGTAACTTTATACATTCATTACAAGGTTATGATCAGAGAAAAGAATGTTAAGAGAGAGAGATAGAGAAAAAGAGAGTCTCGTGTTAAGAAAGTTTCAGATATATTTTTTTACGGATATTGATCTCCTGCTGTAATCATGTTGTAACCCATGATTACAACAGGTGCTGTGTTGAGAGAGAGAAGAGGATGTAACTCATGGATTAAGATGTGGTAACGTTAGAGTTGTCAAACGGGCAGGGCGGCCCGTGGGCTGGCCCGGCCCCGTCGATGAACAGTAGCGGCCCCAGCACAGCGGGCTTGGGGCCTGGGCCTGGGCCAGGCCTTCAGTTTCTGCAAAAAAGCCCGGCCCGGCCCGGAAACGGCCCGGCTTTGGCCCGGCCCGGTTCTGGCCCGGTTTGGCCCGGGTCTGGCCCGGTTTTGGCCCCACCACTTGTTTGAATTTTTTGCTTTTCCCCCCTTTCTTCCACCCCTTTTCCAAAATTCCACTTTTACCCCCAACAGCATTGTTATGTGTTAAGATTTTATTAATAAAGCTCACCAAGAAAAGTATGAAAATGTTTAACATATAATAAAAAATATAATGGCTAACAAATAAATATGTATATACATACATATATATGTATATTACTTATAATGAAATAAAAGGATAAAGATTAGGTTCGTTAAATTGTGAATATTGCCTAGAGATGAAATTTAAAATTGAATAACAAGAAAAAAAAAAAAAGGGCCCGGGCCCGGCCCAAGCCCGGCCCTAGATAATGGGCCTAGGGCCAGGGCCTGGACTGGGCCTAGGTTTGCCTTCGGCAGGCCCGGCCCGGCCCGGTTGGCAGCCCCACTGGCCCGGCCCCGGCCCGGCCCCACAGCAGGCCCGATGGGCTTGTGCTGGGCCGGCCCAAGCCCGGTCCTTTGACAACTCTAGGTAACGTAATAAAGGTGATGCGTTGAATTTGCGTTGGACGGTTAAGATTAGTCACCCTTACTGATCTATTAGAAAAGAAAGGAGTGTCTCGTCTGAAGAAACCCAACCGAATAAAAGGGACAGATTGAGTGCCTTTCTAGCTGTTTGATTAAAAGCTGACCATCATATACCCTTTTGACAACTCTAGGCGTGCTTGCATTTGTCTGGAGCGTAGAGCTTTTTGATGGTGGACCTCAGAATGGAGATGGCTTTGCCCAGAAACAAGCCAATGATCATGATAATTACAAACTTGGTAAGAATTGAATCCTTGCATGTTGTACAAATACCATTTTATCCGAATTTATACTTCCTATCTACTCAAAGATGCTCGTCCTTCTTCGCGTCCGTTTCATTTGGCCTCACTCACACATATACACTCTAACTTTACTTTTACGGTGAAATATATACACGAGGCGTTTGTGGATTATATTCAGGACCTCAATTTTCTGAATCTATCTTACATCAATTACCCGAACCCATAGCTCCTATATGTAGTTTCATACAAGTTTATTTTGAAATAGATACTTGAATGCCAAGTATGACTCGTAACAATTTATCTTCTGGAGCATACGATGATTTTTTCACCATCTGGAGCATTAATTTACCTGCTAAAATAAACCTCCGTCTCTATCCAAGATCCCAGCATTACAACTCCGTTTTTGTCTACACAGAGATGGGGCAGTTTTCGCCAAACAACTATGGAGATGAATTCTGCCACCGGTGAGACTCATTTGTCAGTAAAATAGTAAATGTGTGGCGGCTTTAACGACAAATATGACCTTCTCAGTAGCAAATGGACCCCTTCAGTCGGCTTATGCACCCTATGTATTGGTCCCAAGCTCAAAATTCCATGGGCCTCTTTCTAAAGGGAGCCCTACAAGAGTGAACAGTTCTCGCAGCAGCAATTCATTTAGCCCACCGAGTTTACTGCAATCAAGGTTCTTTGACGCTCAGAATGAGTCTAAGGCCCCGTTTGACACTCTTTTTTTCCCTCTTTTTTTTTCAGTTTTAAAAACTGAAAAAAAAGAGCGTTTGGTAACCATTTTTTTTTCAATTTAAAAAACCAGTTTTTAAACTGCAGAGTAAAAAAAAAAACTCCAAAAACTGGTTTTTTTTTTCACTTTTGGTTTTTTTTTTCGACCACCACCACCACCCTCCCACCGCCGGCAGCCACCTCAGGCGACCACCGCCGGAGACTGCCGCCCGCCGGCGACCACCGCCGGAGACTGTCGGCAGCCACCTCCGGCCGCCGGCGACCACTGCCGGAGACTGCCGGCAGCCACCTCCGGCCGCCGGCGACCACCGCCGGAGACGGCCGGCAGCTACCTCCGGCCGCCGGCCACCACCGCCGGTGATTGCCGGCAGCCACCTCCGGCCGCCGGCGACCACCGCCGGAGACTGCCGGCAGCTACCTCCGGCCGCCGGCCACCACCGCCGGTGACTGCCGGCAGCCACCTCCGGCCGTCGGCCACCACCACCACCACCGTCGACCACCGCTACGCCCCACCACCGCCACCGCAAACCACCAAAAAAAAAAGTCAAAATAAAAAGGGTTACCAAACACTAAAAAAAAAACCTCAAAAAAAAAAGGGGTTATCAAACACCCACTTGTTTTTATAAAAAAAAAAAATTAAGCTGCTCTTAAAAAAACTGCTCTTTAAAAACTGAAAACCAAAAAAAAATTTTGTCAAACGAAGCCTAAGTTTGTGTTAAGCCGATAGAAGCCATGGTTATTAAGTTAAAACTTGGTCTATAAATAGGTAAATATTACACATTTTTGGATTTTTAGTCCCGGTCATTCAGGACTAATCGATGAGAGATGCTAATGTGATAGGATTAGGAGGAGGAATTACGAAAAACAGGAAGTTATTTTACATCATATTTAATGGTCTTAGATGGTCGAGACTATTAACTCAGCTCCCACAATTTTCTCTTATGTTCTAGAATTTAGAATAGAACTTAGCCGCTAGTACAAGGCACATGAGTTGTTAATAAAATAGGAAAAAGTTTGCCCACACATTGAATTTTAGACATTGACGTGATAAAAATGTCACATTTTTTACATGTATATTACATTGCATCATAAAATGTTTTTGGCAACAAGGAGAACGAACGTTGCAAACACTCAAAGAAAAATACTTTCTCCACGAGTGTAAATAGCAGATAAAACATAAATCTATTTCCATCAACCAATCAAATATTTTGTGATGAATCACGAGGAACCCTTGATCTTAGAATATATCGAGGATCTCGCTGATCGGGCGGTTGCAAAGAGGGCAAGAGCCTCGGTTCAGCCACAACTCCCTCGAGCACACTCGACAGAAGGTGTGCCCACACGGTATAAATGCCGCGCCCTTTTTCCTCCCCATGCACACGCAGCACACCGTATCCCACCCTGCCCCGCCTCTCTCCTTTTCCATCTCTCCGTCCACACCGTCCGATTCTTCAAGCAATCTCATCAGCGACACTCTCAGAGGCGTCCCAGGTACACTTTCTGCAGGCCCATTATCATCGGTTCCAATTGGGTCTGGGCCTGGGCCCAACTCTGGGCCAAGGCTCGGGCCGCTAAGAAGATCTACTCCATCAGAATCTTGGGCCGCTCGGTAGTGACGTTCGGCGGCCAACGCCGTGGCCAGGTTCATACTAGAGCCCACCACCGGAGTATGGGCCAGGCAATCCGGGTCCAAAACGTTCTCGGGTTGGGCTCGGCCCACATCTATGACCTCTATTTGTTGGACTGGACCTTCTTCGTCCTCTTCTTCTCTGACACTCATGGATGACGGCCTTAAGCCCAAGGTGGCACCACAGCAGCCCATGCCAGTGAATCCCAGCCGTTCCTTGAAACTCTTGCGCCTTCCCACTCGATCGAGGCCGTTCATTTTCTCTCTCAAGAACTCCACAATCCTTCTTGCTTCCCTGTTCTGCAAACCCAGAACCAGTAAGTCACCGAGTTGACTCATTCTTTAACTCACCCAGATACCGAAAAGTCCAAACACATCAAAATTACACACACACACACACTATCTCTAACAATTATAGACGATATCTTTTGTCGCTAAAAACCCATTTAGCCACTCCTATTTTCCTACTCTACACACACAAACACATACAGAAATGGAAGACTGAATACAGAAAGAGGGTTTAAAGAAGCATACAGAGCTCGGGGGGATGAAAGGTCAATACATGGAAATCACGTGAATATCTTCAAGAATGAGGAATTAAATGCACCAGGGCCAGGCCACCACCTCCGATTTCAGTTCACGGGAAAGAGAGGAATGATGAAAACGATGAAAAGGGTGGTCCAAAATCCAGATAAACAGATATAGCGGCAAGTAAGGTGGGCTTTGTGATATCTTTGACAGCTCCGTCGAAGTGTATTTACGCGAGAATACGGCTAAAAGGGTCTGACGAAACAAACAAGGACAAAATAGAAGGAGGAATATAGGAAGGTCGGGCAGATGGTGGATGGGTGTTTTTCAGAGCTTTCTTGTTGAAATTTTCTTGGGTACGAGGACAAAGGGTTTAATAATGGTGATGAAGTTTGGTTTCTGGTTTAAGTGGAGATTAAGAAATGGTTTTGGTAAGTGAATATCGAGCAGTTTATAGCATTACGAGTGGTCACCGGCCTCAACTAAGTCAAAAGCCATTGAAGCAGGCGCAAACACCGAGGTCGAGCCATGTGGCGCTTGCCTTCGGTTCCTAGTTACAGGTAGCGCGCGTGCTTCTTAAGTCACTACTTCCCCTCTTTGTTTCCATCCTTCAATTCCATCCCACGTTGATAATTCAACGATCTTAAATGACTAGAGGGCTAGATTAGCGGTTAGATAGTTAGGCCATCTTTTATCTTTAGAGATAAAGGAGGACGTGAACTTTTTATACGTCGTATGTCCTTTTTTGAAGTTAATAGTCATAGACTATGTAATATTTATTTCTTATTGACTTAGAACAAGGGTAGAAGAGTACAAGTATCAACATAATCAACGATAACATTAAAGTGCGGTTTATACAACAGTTACAGTTCAGACACCTCTCTCGTGAGCTGTTATTAGTAGTGAGCAAAACTTTGTTAAAGTGTTGAAAGACAACTTCAAAAGCCAGATGGGAGTAACTTCAAAGACAACTTCAAACTTAGTAATGGCAGTAATGTAAACTGTCACCTAAAGCGGCACATGGCTCTCGCCCCTGTTTCAGTGGGAGTTATGGATCTTCCCGCTTCTAGTTACTCTTTAATTTGGTAATCCCAAATACATGTAACTCTTATATTTATTGTACTTTCTTGCAAGGTCATGTAGGACATTTTTCAAGGCCATCCATTTGGATGCGTTGTCTTTATTGTTTCAGGGATACCCGTTCGGGTATTGCCTTAGGTTGTAATGGGTAATGTTTGTTAATGAAATTTGCTTAGAAAAAAAAAAAAACAAATGTAAGGAAGGATAATTGGAGTCTTGAGCTCATAATTACAAACGTGATTGAAGATCTAAGGAAATTTGCATGCATTTGGAAAGTAAATCATACACATCTATCAATTTTTTTTTCTACTTTCACTTTATTTTTTTATAATATTGTCTCATTCTATAATTTTTCTATATACCTTAATCATGGCTAAATTTTGTGTTTTATTATTGCCGCAGTTTATAGTAACATAGAAAAGAGTAAATAAGCGTACGAAAGTGTGAACAAACGTTCCCCTGTTAACCTTATCTATGCCATTCCTTAGCCTGCCACACATAATTTTCCTTCCCTAAAATATTAAAGTATGTTGAGTGCATGAATTTTTGGTGGAGAGAATGAATATATATATATATGAGTTTTGCTCAATGATTGGCACTCGTTGGTCAATGGGGCCACGACCCATCAATCATTGGGCCTCCCACGTATAGGAAGTGGTGGGCAAATATTCCAATTCTTGGCCTAACCTGACCACGCCACCCTCCCATTTCCAGCCACCTAAGCCATGCTGATGAATTATATTATTATTATTATTATTATTATTATTATTATTATTATTTCAAATTTATGCTAAGAAAAATTAATTGTATAGAAGCATTCAAGAGAAAATTAAAATGTTTAGCAGTGATGTTTCACTTTTAACTATCAGAATATTTTTACCTGGAAGAAACTTTTGAAAGTCGTAGGCTATTACTAAGTAACTCTTGAACATTGTGTAAGAGAAAGATTTTGAGCTCTCATAGTTTTTTTGTTCAGATTGGGTTTGACCGTTTGTATCGGCTACAACATTTAACGAGGGAGAAAGAAAAAGAGATGACCAGTTAAGCTACCTTGCAACAAACGGACAATCAAGGTCCTATGCTCATATGCAAATTTCTTTGTTTTTACTTTTTGAATAGGAAAGAATAAACACCGATTGTCCTAGATTGTTACCGCGTAACTCTCGAACATATAGAGCAATCATTTTAGGCTCCCCTACTTATCGGTCAAAAACGGGTTAGACCATTGGTATCGGCTATCACAATTAACAAGTGAGAAAGAAAGAGAGATGATACTGAATCTACCTTGCAACATTGCGTAGGAAACCATCAATCGAAATCCGATGATCATATCTTCTTTGTTATATCTTTTTGAGTACGGGGTATCACAAAGCACACGGCTTGGCCATACTTTTTGACAACTTCAATTAGTTTATCATACACGCCACCTATAAAAGCTTTGATCAGTACTTGAATAAAATATCAGCTTAACGTGTCTCTACACTTGATGTTTGTGACTATATTGTTTAGTCTCTTTCTTCATGTGTAATTGGGCAAGCTTACAATGTCAAATAACAGTATTAAAACTTGATATACGTAAGATAGTTTCTTCTCTAACTACGACTCGCTTACATGTACAAACTTTTATCATGTGGATACACGTTTACACAATATAACTTATATGAGACGTGTTAGTGTCTCATTTGATTTTTTTTTATCCTTAAAAAATG
Source organism: Escallonia herrerae (assembly GCA_033070095.1). Classification (NCBI taxonomy): domain Eukaryota; kingdom Viridiplantae; phylum Streptophyta; class Magnoliopsida; order Escalloniales; family Escalloniaceae; genus Escallonia; species Escallonia herrerae. The sequence continues at coordinate 633,396 of JAVXUP010000134.1, forward strand.
AAGTTGGCCGTGAGATTTGACTAGTTGCTTAACGATGTGGAGGTGTTAATAGTGTTCTTCCCTGCATAACAAGAGAAGAAGTCGAATTCTTTTAAGGAGACGAAGGATGTCTGCATATATAGGGATGAGTTCAATTTGACATTAAAGCTTAAATCAATAGAATTAGATGAAGTTTTTCGCGCATGTCCAATATATTTCTCATACTTACTTCATACTTGCGCCTCAACATATTTAGTATTTTATGACAATTGCTGTTCGTAATGGCCGATAAATTTTTTCTTGAAACTAGAAAACGTAAAATTCAGAACGATCCATTCTCAAACTAATAATTAATGGTTTTCAATTTTTTTTTGCTGGCAAGAGTTGGTTTCAACACTTGAAGGTTAATCTTTCTTAGAATTTACAACATTTCCAACAAAATTCTTGTTTTGTTACGGATGGGACAAGAATTTGTATAATGAATAAATGATTTGTCAAAGTCAAGTGTCAAGAAGAAGAAGACAAATGAAGTGTTTTGGATAAGGATTTGTAATTTTGTATGCATCATCTTAGCGGAGAGAAAAAGGAGACGTGCCTTTAGCGACAATTAAAAGACAGAGGTATGAAACAACAAAAACGAAAAAAAATTGCGGCTGAGCTCATTCATCTTGACCAACTATGCATTTTATATAGGATCTCTCTCTCTCTCTCTTCTCTCTCTCTCTCTTCTTCAATGGTAAATATGCTTTGCAAATTGAATGAAAATTGGCCGGTATAAGCGTCACAAGACTAATTAACCACCCGTAAGCCCAGATTACGACCAAATCAAAGTAGAGGATTTTCTACGCTTTAACAACAAGATATAAGATGCCAATTTTAGTGGGTTACAACGAAAATACCTAATTAAAATGCGAGAATTAACACCAAATGATATATTACGGTGAATCCAACTGTTAGGGTACAAGAAAAGTAACAACAGGCGAAATTTGATGGATATTTTCTTCTTTTTCTGACGAAAAGAAAGCAACAAAGTAAACACGAAGAGCTAAGGCTACCTAACTAACATGTATCGCAGCTGATTATGTTTTAGAAATAAGGATATGTTTTATATGTTCAGCAGAGTTTTAAATCACACAACTTGAGGTGACTCTTCCATATTAACCACTATATAGTATGATAGACAAATATTTTGACACACGATCCAAGTTTGGAATTAATTTTATTAATGAAGTCTGCACAAAAGTTGGTTCATGTACAGTTAGGGTTATAAATGAACCGAGTTGTTCATGAACTGCTAATGGTTTGTTTCCCAAAAATTCGTTCATATTCATTTGTATAATATACGAACCGAATAAGAAGAAAATATTAGAACTCGTTTATTAAACGAGCCGAAAATGAACGTTCCAAAGTGTTCATGAATGTGTTCGTGAACAACTCGTCTGGATAATAACTTAATTATAATATGTTCCAAACCTAAAAGTCATATAACTTAATTATAGTATAAATTAGTTTAAACTTGGAAGTCCTAAAATTAATTAGACAATTGAATCAAGTGAGGTGTAGTTCTGGTTTGAAAATAATTATTTTGAATGAGAATACGAGTTTTCAAGTTCGAGTTTGGTTCGTATAGATAAAAGAACAAACTCGAGCCGAACACGAGATTTGTGAAACGAACTACGAACGAGTTCAAACAAAATTTTAAAAATTAAACAAATACGAATATTAACATGATCTGAAACTAAACAAATAAATTTAAATATATTTATGTTCGACTCGAACTCGATTCGCATACAACCTATGTATAACTGCCGACGTCAAAACTCAGATATTTTTCAAAACACTTGAAGTCAAAAAGCAGAAAAATAGAAGAAACAAAAATAAAATAGGAGAAGGTAGAATATTCTAGACTCTACACTTTCAAGTTCACACTTTAGTACACAAAAAGAGGAGAAGATAGATTTTTCCTCAGCCTCTACAATATAGCATCCACGTGTCACACCACTAAACGCTTACCACTAGTCTCGAAAACCCGAAACTACCCCTAGTATTCAAAGCCAAGAAACCAACACCAGTAAGGACAAAATCGTCTTTCGTCACGGTTTCTGTACCGCCAACTGGTACTATATATTGTCTACAAATTTTGACTAGCACAGGGAACAGCAACCCTTCTGAATCTGCCTTGCTTTCCGTTTCCATCTGAACCACAGCGTCCCGGAGTAGAAATGGCTGGAGTTTCTCCGATCAACCAGTTGCTATGCAAAACCATCAGAGTTAACCCACCACAGCCGCGGTTAAAACCGTCGGCCTTCACGGTAGGTTCGGTCAGCTTCGCCACCGGAAAGTCGGCGGAAAGGTCAAAGGCTTTGAGGGTGCGGCCGGTGTTTAGGGTACGTGCGGTGAGTGAGGACGAGTGGGGGGAGGAGAAGCCCGCGGCGGAGGGTCCGGTGGCGGTGGCGGAGGAGGAGGAGAAACCGGTGACGGAGACTGAGGAGTTGAAGAAGAAGTTAGTGGGCGCTTTGTACGGGACGGAGCGCGGGCTGAGGGCGACGAGCGAGACGAGGGCGGAGGTGGTGGAGCTGATCACGCAGCTCGAGTCGAAGAACCCGACTCCGGCGCCGACGGATGCGTTGACTCTCCTCAACGGCAAATGGATCCTCGCGTAAGTTCTTTTTATCCAAATTACTCCCCCATGTTACCATGTAACCAGAGATAACTCCGTTGGCACGCGATTGACATGTCAATTGTTGATGATCACTGTGCGAGTTCAATTAAATGCTTGATTAGATAAATGAACAATGATATTGATTATGCTTGTGAGTGGTACACTTGAGATAATTTATGGTGTTTTGAGTCAATGTTTTAAGTTATTATCCGAATTTTAGTATTATGATAGGTCGACAATGATTTTGATTGTAGCGGTGATTTTGCAATTATTGATTCATAGTTTGCATATGAGATGTCAATGGTCAACCAATTCAAGGTTGGCCCCGAGCAAGTGATCAGTTGGGTGGCAGATGCCAATTAGTTGTTGCTCTGCGAACTCATCTCCGGAGAGTTACGTTAAAAAAGGTGGCGATGTTTGCACTTTTAATCGGATGGTGAGACTGCGCCCCTTAATGATGTGGTGTGACTCACCTCCTCTGAACGTAAAAAGTATTTGAAAGCAACAATTTTCGGGAATTGATAATTGCACTCCAAAAGCTGACCAAAGCATCGAATCGTCACACTGGTAGAGTGTTTGCATGTGAAGTTCTTCGGGTGAAATTTGTACTTCTTCTTTTTGGGATATAATTTTCTAGATATACTGTCAATTTTTGAAAAGGTTCCTTGGTTTTCTGCTTTGGTAAATACTCATTCCACTTGAATTCCAGCGTAATGACCTTAACTTTTGCATGTCAGCATGGAATCCCACAATCAAAGCAATGGGATCTTAAATATTAGTGAAATGTTTGAAAGATTATCAGTAACCTAACCTATGTTACTTGGATTCAGTACGAGTGTCCGCGTTGGATAAATGTCCATATGTCGGATTCATATAATTTTTAAAACACAAGACGTGGGGACACGACAAATTGTTCATTTCTATCATTATGTTTAGTTATCTCCAAGGTGAAATGGTGTTTTATGTGACACACGTGGTTTTAATTGAGAATTTGTCTCATCTCAAAGCAATAACAAAATAAACGAAACACTATATGATAGTGTTCATAATGGCGTATCCTATAAGATGCATCAGGCAAATATCCCATACCCATGTCCAGACACGAGTACTTTACGTATCTTGAAGAATCCATCTAACGTAGCCAGTAGCAGGAGAGAATTCTAGCTGTTGATGAAACTCTGCAATGAGAGAATTCTAGGCAATTGGTGAAATTCAGCTCTGCAGGAATGTTGTGACATGACGTGGCCGCATGCGGAGGCTATTCATGTTTGATGCATCATATTTCCTGTAGTGAGTGTGTTGGCACTTGGGACCTGCCAGTGTTAGGCTTAGTAGGGAATATTAGAAACAGCTAATGCTTCTGGTTTGGCAATTTTTATGTTCCCTTTGTTATGTCTGACTTCATAGGTTATGAAGATGCATAATTCTCTAATTCATCAGCTGAGCTCCTTTCTGCATATTCCAGTTGATAGCTTTGCCATGGCAGCCTTATAGGTAGTCCAGTTGATTGTGGACGGCGATACATGTTTCTCTAGAGAAGTTTGTAAGTCGCCTTTCATTCATTGGTCCACCATCATATGCCTCACTTCTCTTCCAAACTTGGTTTAGCTTAAGCAGCTCCACTTGCTGATTTTGCAGTTGAAACAAAACTTTGTAGGTTGCATCTGGTCCTTTCTTTTTCTCGACTTACTGCAGCATTATTCGTCACAGTACAGTACGGTCTTGCAAATATTGACATTCCTTATTGCTGAGAGGCTGCAGGTACACATCATTTGTAGGCTTGTACCCTCTCTTGTCAAGGACGCTGCCACTGGTCAAGGTGGAGGAGATATCGCAGACCATCGACTCAGAGAATTTCACCGTCCAGAATTCCGTCCTGTTTTCTGGACCATTGGCTACCACTTCCTTCAGCACAAATGCGAAGTTCGAAGTTCGAAGTCCCAAGCGTGTGCAGGTTTGTTTTCATTCTGTCATGTACCCTATCTTTCTTAACAAATGATTGAGCCGACAAAGACAGACATCTGACCAAGGAGTGAATCAACTTTTATTTATTTTTTTCTGATTCAATTCAGATCAAGTTTGACGAGGGCATCATCGGTACTCCCCAGTTGACGGACTCCATCGTGCTACCAGAAAATGCTGAATTTCTAGGACAGAAAATTGACCTCACGCCCTTCAAAAGCCTGATCACCTCTGTCCAGGACACGGCTTCTTCTGTTGCAAAGACAATCTCCAGTCAGCCACCACTGAAGTTCTCTTTCTCAAGCGGCAATGCAGAATCATGGCTATTGACCACATACCTCGATGAAGAGCTTCGAATCTCAAGGGGAGATGCTGGTAGCGTGTTTGTTCTCATTAAGGAAGGCAGCTCCCTCTTGTCACCTTAAACCAATCCAGACATATTCTGCCTCCTTTTGGAGAGTATATAGAACTATGTAATAATGGATGGAGTGAACTGGACAAGCCCATTTTGTACATCAAGTAAGTGTAGTCATGCCTCAGAAGTCAGAACGGATTGATTCAGAAACTCATCTAGTGCCAATTATCAGTATTTTTATCGCATGGAATTGGCAACTGCTATTGGGTTCAGAAATCGAAACTAGGGTGCCCATGTTGGGCTTGACCAAGAGCCAATTGCTCTAAGCTCTGAAGCACGGGTGCGCCAATCAAACTGAAGCACCAATATTGGGTGTACGTCTGGTGCGGCGTGGGTGTGAATCGGTCCGTATCCATCAGTGTTTATTTATTTATTTAATTCCTTAAATACCGAGGGCGGATAGGATACGGGTGGGTGGGATGCGTGTTGGATGCTTATGGGGTGAAAACATAATTTCTAAAAGAATTTCAGGGGTCAAAACATAAAATAGAAGTTTTAGGGTCAAATCATAAATAAAATAACTTATAATTGAGATATTTTGACGGGGGAGAGAGTAGTGAGGTAGCCACAAGTGTCCCCCCCCCCCCCCTCCCCCGACGATCACCATTGCATATTAAAGTTTTTGGATAGAGAGGAGACCGGTGAGAAAGAGAAAGGAAGAAGAAAAATAGAAAGGAGAAGTCACCGACGATCCACTTGGGCTGTGATTCTAGCAGCGATAGAACCTGAGTGATGAGTAGAAATTGCCTGATTTTATAGATTTACATAGCGTCTTTTAACGACTGGATTCAATTTGCTATATAATTCAAATACACGCTTATTGACTTATTACTAAAATTGACCCCAATACTTAAAAGAAATAACAGTATAACACATACACATTTTATTATATTCAACTGTGCAATTTTAATATTTATGAAACAACTTGTTAAACTTAATAGACTCTCACTACTTGGAAATACTAGTTTTTTTCTTATAGTAAAAATTTTATATAGATATACATCTATTGTATTTCGTCGCGCCCGCATCTTATTTCTTCTAAAAATGGTGTATTTGTGTATTTGTAGCTGTACTGTTTCTGCACTCACACTGGTGTCTTTGCTTCCTAGGCTCTAAGCATCTGTAATGAAATCACTAGTTATGAATTTTTGAAGGATAAAGGATTATTTCTGTATGTTGTCCTCTCCTAATGTGAAGATATATGTGGTCGCATGAAGGTGGAGGTGCGTCGCCGGCATATCAATTGTAGAGAGAGAAGATTGGGGAGGTGCTTTTGACTTCACACCAAGTTGGGTTCACAAACAATCGTCTCTCCTCTAAACATGGCGTTTTGGCCAATTTGAACTGCTTTGGTGACGTGACTTGATCTCGGGCGTCCATTTTAATTCCACGGCTATAACTAGTAGCATCCATTTTGATTCAATGGCTATAACTAGCGTTACAACATCTCTGCTGCAACTAAAGCGGACGATCTGGATTCTAAAAAAGCTATGATGGCAATATGGATTCAACACGTGATGAACTTAAAAAAAGCTAACAATAGCATGATAATACCGTGATGGGCCCAAGTAATGGCTATGGCAACGATAACTACAGCTAGTGGCGATGATAGTGCTAAGGTATTTGGAAGTATATTAGTGTCGCATTGGCGCACGAATTATGCCGAGAAACTGTAGCGGAAAAGCAATGAACTACATAGAGATTTTAGGTTAGTTCCATCGGTAACTTGAAGGTAAATAAATTCTATCTAGGTCCTTCTAGAACTAGGAGGAGCTGTAAAAAGTTTCTCTAAAATGACTCTAATCTTTCGATTATGGTTTTGGTCTGACATTTTGATACGTTAAAGTTTTGTTAATTAGACTAGACCTCGTCTTCGAGGTTAATCCCTTTGTAGGCCCGGACAATACTATAATCTAAAGAGTTTCTTCAATGGTATTTTCATTGAGTCATGTTAGCAAAACTTTAATAAAATCTGTACAGATAGAACACACTACAAAATGCTACTTTTTCTTTTCATTATGCACTGGACTAAAAACACGCTTGAAGAGTTTCTAACGAAGAAAGAGTTGAAGGTGACCTAATTAACGCTTATGCTTGTAGGGAGGTTGGGCCTTATATACATCACCACTTAATTATAAACTCTCTACAAGATTAACAAAAAAAGGAAGTGCGGGTAGAAATAACTAAAAATTGAGCAAAACTTGGTGACTTTTTCCCTCATATTAGCTTTGAGATATAAGATTGCTATAAGCTATCGATTAAATCTATGATGCTCCAACTTTTAAGCTTTAAAAAATTAAATTCACGGTTAAATAGTAGTACGAGATTTCCTCGTGTATCATGTGTACTCTGAATATAATGTACATAGGCTACAAAAGTAGATTCTTCAAGGAACAGGTCACTAAAGTAAAGCTTCATAGACTTCTTCTTGGATAAAGAAAGAAAGTGATTGTCATGAGCTTACACAAGTTATGCAGCAACCAATTTGAAGATTTTGTTGAGGTTCTATCTAGAATATATTGGGTAGTACGTTATGAATGGACCTCATTACTCAAAAATTCAGAGGGAAAAGTTTCTTAGCTAGAATTAGGAAACTAGCCCTATCAGTCATAATCTACACCATATGGTATGAAAGGAACCAAAGGATTTTTTCGCAACAGCAACAGACTGAAGTAGGTTGCATGATGATGATCGAGAATCTTGTGCAGATGAAAGTTAGAAGCCGGAAAAAGGCAGCAGGAACAGTAGAAAACAGACGGGTATGCAAGGAATGGGGATTGCATGAAGGAGTTTTAATGAGCAATTAGGGAGCAGGATATAAGCAGTATGCTAGTGGACTACTATGATTGCAAGAGATTGATGAGTATGTAAATAATTGAAGTTTTAATAAATGACCTTTTACCAAATATATATATATATATATACACTGGGTAGTACGTTATGAATGCTGAAGATATGGCATTGCTTCTCAGGGTAGAGAAGGTATACATTCCTCAACCAAGGCCTATATATTTATCTCATCTACACTACTGATATGACTTGTCCCTCGGGAAGCTTTCCTCACCCGTGGTTTCTCTCCGTCTCCCCCCTCTCCCTCCTGGGGGGTGGGGGGGGGGGGGGAATCAAAATTTTTTTTTAGGGGGTATAAAAATTATATTGAATTCATCAGATGAATTGATATATATTTTTTAACTGAACATTTTTTTTTTGGTACAAGACTGAATTTAATGGGATAGTATCTAGTATCTAGCTGAATAAGTGATTTGGCAAAAATATAAATGACCCACGCCTACTATAAATGATAGACTGATAATATGATACATCATACTTCGTACATGACACATAACAGCAACGCATTAAAGACCCACATCGACTCACGGACCTCTGCAGGTCTACTTTGACGTTTGAACTGAAGGCAGGGAGGGGAGGGAGCCTCGTCAGTCGTCACCGGTAGGGGATGAGGGACTAGATCTGTCGAATCCTCGGAGTAGCAGTCGAAGAGCGGAGTGAGAGGCCAGATCTCGTCTCCGCCGTCGAGGTGTCGGTGGTCACCGGCAGATTTTGATCTGTTGGAGTTGCCTCGTCAGTCATCGCCGGCAGGGTGCCTCGTCAGTCGTCGTCGGCAGGGGATGAGGGACCAGATCTGGTCGAATCCTCGGAGTAGTAGTCGAAGAGCGGAGTGAGGCCAGATCTCGTCTCCGCCGTCGAGGCGTCGGTGATCGCCGGTAGATCTTGATCTGTCAGAGTTGCCTCATCAGTCATCACGGGCTGCCTGAGCTTAGTCCATCGGCGGTCGGTCACTCACGGTCACTGTAAGATAGATAGATAGATAGATAGATAGATAGATAGATAGATAGAGAGAGAGAAAGTGACTTCCGAGTGTGCGTCTCTCGGGGAACAGGTATCTGGAACGGCGTCTGGGGGAACGGGTGGTGTCGCGGTGCGATTCCCGAAAGAATTTTTTTTTTCCCCCAAAAGTCAGGGGGTGCTTCAGCCCCCCTTGTCACAACGTAGGTCCGCCCCTGCTCCCTCCCATGGCTGATTTGGGGAAACATCAATTTAACAGAAAGTGTTACGATGCTCTGATGAGAGGAGACGCAGCCGAGATAATCAAGCTCTGTGGAGAGGTTGAAGACGGCCCATTGCACATAATCACTGCGCAGAATGACACTATCCTCCACCTGGCCTCGTCCTCTAAGCGCAAGATCCTAGTCCGCCTCTTGCTCAATGAGGTGCAGCCAAGTCTCTATGACAAACTGGTGCTGCAAAATGACTCGGGAAATACTATACTCCACGAGGTAGCTAATGCCAAGGGGAGTAGTACTCCTGTTGCCACCGCGAGCGAAATGTTGCGTAGAGCACCAGACTTGCTAGATAAACGTAACTACAAAGGAGAGACAGCTCTGTTCCGTGCAGCCTACAATGGCAAAAGTCCAATGTTTGTATTTCTTGAGGCTGAAATGAAGAAGAGAGATCCTCAAACTGAAGAAGATCGTAAACTGTTTCACGTAAGGGATGATGGAACTAGTACACTCCACGTCTCCATCCTCGCCGAGAACTATCGTAAGTACCCAACTTGAGCATCTTTAAACAAATTAAATTTGAATGAATCACCCATGCGTGGTATCAAATTACACAGGGCCAACATGTCTATGAACATGCATATGCATGTTAATGATGAGCATAAAGCTTTTATGTACTATTGGAATAAATTTTTACATTGGCTATGAATAAACTTTGATGACTTGAGTCATCTCCACCTTCTTCCCTTGCTTCTTGTTAACTTACGCAGAATAAAGTTGCACCACAGGAACGAGGCATGCCTTTCCCACGGCTCTACGTAAAAGCTGTCCCAGACACTCAACTTGTGTTGTATTTGGCGGACAAATTACAAGTATCTCAAAGCCAAAAATCAAATATTCCTTCCTTGAATTCACCTTCAAGCTTGTTTGCTTGAACTTGTATAAGCTGTTTAAGACTCACAATGAGAAGTCACATGGGTTTATAAGTTGGTACGCATATCAGTTTGATTGTTAAGCTGTAAAGTGGACTTCTCGCGTTAACCTGATCGGTGGTTGGGCTTAAGCCATTTCGAGGCCAACTTTGAAAGTATACAAAAGCCCTCGGGCCTACCCTTTTGATAAATTTCTGTTTAATATTTTTGACGAATTTCATTAGCCAAAGACATTGCACGTGATTTTATGATTTTCAAACTTTACGCCTTAGCCATTACACGTTATTTATGCGGTTGACTTTTGCTCATTTTTTCCACTATAAAAAGACGACCTTTTCTCTGATTTTCGATGCACAAAAAACATTCAGAACTCTCTAGTTCCTGAAGATCTCCCTCTCTATTCAATTTTAGTCTCTTCCATTTTCCATGACAAAAGCAAGCAAAAAATTGTTCCTGTAGCCTTCGCTATTAGAGTGCTTGTTAGCAAAGAAGAGAGTTGAATCCTGGAGGATAGCCATCCGAGATATTATATCTGAGGGGTCAAAATATTCTTAAGGACAGTGCACCACACACCTCTGCTTGCTCAATTTTGCGAGAAGTTTTGCTACGCTGATTTAATTTTAGCATATTAGTTTCTTGTTTTACCAACAACTTGCAAGCTGCCAATGCGATTTATTTTTTGTTTGTTGTTGTGATAATGTGAAACAGATCTGGCCATTTTTATTGCTCAAGAGTATGGATATCTAGCTCGGTTAAGAGATGAATATGGACATGGAATGATTCCTATTCAGCTTCTCGCCACTAATCCACAAGCATTCAGAAAGGGGAAGTAAACTAAGATCTCTTGTGTATTCTTGTACGCCAGTCTTTCCATTCTTGCCCTATTTTGAGCTATAATCATATGGTTATATCTTCATGTGCTGTATTTGGTTGCTCAGCAAAGTGACAACCTGCACTCATAATTCTCGATTGGTTTCAGGTGTCCCGAATCTGGATATTACTCGACTTTGTCTTGGTGGCAGGCTCAGGAACTTTATTCAAGGTAGGCTAAAGCCCGGATTCTTCCTGATTGTCCTACCAGTTTTTTTATAATCTTTTTCTACAGTTCTTTCTGACGGTAATTTCTTGAATGCTCCTGCCGGAAGCAATTATAAGAGAAAAGCTGGATAATGAATTAGCTTGGACGCTTGTCGAGTTCTTGATAGTACAAGACGTGTCATGGGAAACTACAAGCACTTCATACACTAGCGGCGAAAGTACATTGATGTTAGCAACCAAGTCAGGCAATGCAAAGATTGTTGAAGAAATACTTCGTCGACTTCCTCATGCTGTAGAGAATATCGATGGACAGGGGCGTAATATTTTACACATTGCAATTCAGCACCACCATATACGCATTCTTGATATTGTGGAGAAAATGGAGTTTCCAATGACGAGGCTAGTGCGAAAGCTTGACTACGGCGGGAATTCCATTCTGCACATGGTTGGGATAAAGGCGACAGATGATAAGCTCGAAGACATGCAAACCCCTGCTCTGCTATTACAAGAGAACTTGTTATTGTTTGAGGTGCACTTCTAACTCTGTTCATTTAGTCTCTCGTGTCTAACCCCACTGGCAAAGTCACCTTACTAGTGAAGTCCGCGTCGGTCGCCCGACATCTAAAAGATTCTTAAGAAATGATGGGAAACTTTGCTTGTATGCATAGATGATCACTTTGAAATACATTTAATCGAAAGGGAGGCACAACTTTGCTCACCAATACATTAATTATGGTCAAAGCATCAAATTAAATCTACACCACCTCTCTCATTCTTGTTCTCTTTCTCATTTCCATTCAAATGCCATATTTTATTTTGTAGAATTAATGAACAATTGTGTCCATAATTACTAGGTTTGGGTACAAAAAATTGAATTGAATAAAGCTTGCATATGAAACTTGGCATTAGATAAGTGTTAATAAATTGGGTCAATGGACCCATTATCCGCCCATTAACAGATAATGTGTATTTGTTAGTCTGGATAATTACAATTATTTAGAGAATATTTATCTCATAAGTGTTTGAGATAAATACAATATTTATCTCATAGGTGTTTGAGACTTAGTTGCAGGAAACTCCTAATATGGTGACGTTTCTCTCTCGAAAACTCGCTTTTGCGATCCCAAGTTAGGAGCTCCATGGGATCTCGTCCCAAGCTAAGATGGGAACTTGATCCCACTAGTTGGATAGAGATGCATGGAACAAGTGATAAAATACATGAAAATCAAGCTCTTTTCAACTCAATTCCTTGTTTCTCTCTTCCTTCAAGTCCTTAAAGTCTCCTTGTTTGTTGTTGCTATCTATATAAACTATGTTAAACAAATGATAATACTCTTTACGCATTTATTTATTCAAGCCGCTCCCAACCTCAGATTCTTCTTGGTGCTTACGCTTCCCCGCCCCCGCCCCCGCCCCCGCTTTGTGCAACTAAGGTTTGAGATAAATACATCTTTATCTCCTAAGTATTTGAGGTAAAATCTGTCTCTAAATACTATCTCTATATAAAGACTAGATATATTCCAATAAAATAGGGGGACAGACAATAAGTCACAAGACAATCCCTCTCTCTATAGCACTCTCTCTAGAGCAATCACCAAGTTCTAGGATTTGGTTCGTGGACGAAGAACTTGACTCTAGTAGCTGTTTTCGTACCTACGAAAAAGATCAAGCGTGTTGGAGGCTCGTAACAATAAGAATCCATCGTCTGAATATTCAGAGACTTCATACGGTATGTTTCCGAACTCATTACGTGTTACGTGATAGCGCTATAATTGTAAATTCAACAATAAGCTTAGAAGCTGATTGGCATGGTCAAATGTTCTACTTCTAAGGAAGTGTATATGACAACCATCATATTATTCTTCACACAATTGTTTGTAAATGCAGCGTGTGAATGAGATCTCCAAAAGCGAATTCATCAGGCTCCAAAATTTACATGGGAAGACTGCTGAAGAGCTATTTGTTGAGAATAATGCTCAGCTTCGCGAGAACGCCAAAGAATGGCTGAAGCGCACTGCTGAAAATTGTTCAATTGTTGCTGTGCTCATTGCTACAGTTGCCTTTGCTGCAGCCTTCACTGTACCAGGAGGTCCAAACCAAGATACTGGTTATCCTATCCTCCGCAACAAACGTCTATTTATCCTTTTTACCATGGCAGACGTAATTTCCCTAACAAGTGCCTTGACATCGGTCATCCTCTTTCTCTTAATCCTCACTTCACCATTTCGGTTGAAGGACTTCAAGCAGTCGCTTCCCAAAAAATTAATGCTAGGAGTTACTTTATTGATCATCTCGGTTTCCACCATGATGTTGGCCTTTGTAGCAGCTGTTATTCTACAGATACGTAGCAAGGATCAGTGGATGGAATTTGCATTGTACTCCGTCGCATTCTTCCCGGTCACTATCTTTATATTCTCCTCCTTTCCTTTCCTTTCTATGCATATTTGATGAAATCTTTCGGCTACTCTCTCAATCAGTAGGGACCGGCTTCTCCCTGATCTCCTCGCCATACTTGATGATTAGTCTGCTCATGAGTATCTGATCCTCATCGAAAGCTCTTATCTTATAAAAAAATAAGCTAAGATGATTGTACTGGTGTAAGTGAAATGTATTGCTTTTGATTTTTGTTCGATCTGCAAAGTTGCTAGGAATGATCTTCAATTATCTGTGCAGTAGTGATGGTTGTACTTTGGAGGCAAAAATTAATTGAGCATGCATAGTTCAACTCATTATTGTATAGATGATGTTTCATAATTCGTACAGAAGATGATAAGCCAACACTCTCTATGCTTTCAGTTGTAGAAGTGTTGTTACAGACGTGCCATTGCAAAGAAATGAAAGGAAAACATGGCGTTGGGGAGACATGTAGGGATAAGCCGTGAGTAGATCAAACGACCCGTTTTCTGTCAAATTTTGGGCCCAAAGCGCAACTCTAGGCCACACCTTCAAACACTTTCATTCTATTTTCAAATCTTCTCCGGCGAATCCCTCGAGAATGCGACGGATGAGAACAAGCTAGTTGCCCCCTCAAAGGGGTGAAACTCTAAAGCTAGTAGTTGTTTTTGCTTTGAAGCTCATGTCTATAACCAGCTGATTTCATCAGAGTTGAACTTATCATAATCCGGTTGATAATCATTTGAGTTGAACTTCCTCTCCCTGAGTCAAAATAAAACTTATCATGATCTAGCTGATTTCCCATTGTGGATATTCGAACGTCATTGTAATCAATGATGACCACCGTGATTTGAATTTAAGATTCACCCATCAACATCCAGCCAAAAAAAATAATAATAATAAATAAAGTCCCAGTGATGGTTCAACATGTATACCTTCAAAGCTATGTTACATGGACTCGGTACGAGTATCTAAATTAAATATATATTCAAATTTAGAATTCATCTAATTTTCAAACTCAAGACACGGGTATGGGCGTAATATTTCTATCTATTACTATTTATTAGTTACTCCTCAGATAACATGGTGTTTTCTGTTACCGAAATTATTTTAGTTAAAATCTCATCTCATCTTAAAGCAATAACGATATAAAGAAACATTTTAAGATATTGTTCTTAGTGATATATCCTACGAGATGTGTTAGCCACCTATTTTATACTCATATGCAAGTGTCGACTGATCGATACGAGTAGTTCACACATTTTGAGAAGTCCATGTAACATAGCTCAATGCACAACTAAGGAAATAAAAAACCAACCAAAAAGAACTTTCAAGGACCAAAACAATAGGGAAATCAGAGTCAGACGTAACATCCTACATATGGAGTGTCATGAATATGCCTCACTGAAATACGCTGTCAAATTGTGTCCATAAATATACAGGGAGGGAGTTGATCAATAACAACATTTTTTATAAACTTTTCAGTTGTCGGTTACATTATGTTGTAGATGGTGAGGATTACCACATTGTGACAAGACAAATGTCCTAACATTTGTAAAGGACACCAAATATCACGGGATGACCAAACACACAGGCTCTCGTTATTACTTCATTAGAACCTTAGTTGCTCAAGGAGAGCTGACAATGAAGTATATACTTACTGGCAGCATGGTGACTGATCTTTTGACCTAACCCTCACATTAGAAGTATGGAATTAACTACATAGAGTTTGATATGTTTTTATAGCATCTTATGTACTTGACATTTTTATTATGTTTTGTAACTTATTAATTTGAGTTTAATTTGGAAGGAATGAATTATCTTTGTCATTATATATGCATCCTTATTTAGAGTGTTACCATACTTGAATTGACTCACTCACACGGGTAATTCACCATGGCGCTAAATTAGCAAGTAAGAGGAGACATAATTGTCTTAGGCACCAAGGCAACGAGTAAGATGATATAGCTATTCATGAAAACATGTCGGAACTAAGATAAGACCTAAAAAGAGTGGATTGGGATTCTCTGCTGTAACACATGGTTACAGCAGGGTGCTGTACTCATTTCTGTGAGAGGGGGGAGAGAGAGAGGGGCTGTAACCATGGTTACTCTCTCTCTCTTCCCCCTCTCTCACAAAAATGGGTACAGCACCCTGCTGTAACCATGGGTTACAGCAGGGGATCTGGATCCAAAAAGAGTAGGTCGATCATAAAATATATCCACAACTTTATGTAGCCTGTTTATAACTTAATATGAGATTTTAAACGTGCACTATAACTGGGCTGAAAAACTCAAGTTAGGTGCTCCTACATCGACTAGACTCATACTCGTATGTCGTATTTTATTGTACATTATGTGACATGCCTTCACAGGTTATACAATAACATGCAAATCATACTGCATGTGTTCAATACAGACTAACATTGTGATGCACGTGAATCGATATATTTTGATCTTATCTAGTACCTTTTTCACCTTAGACTATGTCATGAAGAGGATACTTGATTTACCTACTTTAGCATGTACCTGAGATTATGAATAATGCGGTGCAAGTCTAGGAAAGCGGTTGGCCCTAATTGAAACGAGATGAGAGCTTTGGGAAGAAAGTCTAATATTACACCATATTATGTGATTTATACCCCGGACGGCTTTTATCGATTTTTGTTTTTCTATATGAGTCATGAATACATAAGTTTAGGTTTAGCACTACTTACTTTGAGGGAATTGAGAGTGTTTAATCTAGTGTAGTTGAACTATCTGAAGTATATACGAGATTTTCTTTTCTGAGTGATGTATTGTGTTAAGTTGATGTATTGTATTAATATCCATACTCTCTGCATATTCAGATAACTTACTTATCTATTTGATTTTTGAAATACTATGATATAGCTCTCCGAGCATCCTTCGGGTACCGAAATCCAAACGAAATGGACATGATTGAAGCCTTCTTGTCCGAGAAGTAGAGCATGTAGATTAAGATTTCCTCGTGTATCATATTAACTCTCGATATAATGTTCATAGTCTTTTATTTGACACCTCTTCAGCTAGTAGTGGCTACGAAAGTAGATTCTTCAATGAAGGTCACTAAAGTAAAGCTTTATAGGCTTCTTCTTGGATGAAGAAAGAAGGTGACTATATACGACACATTGCTTCTTAGGGTCGAGAAGGTATACTTGTTGGCAATCGCAATTAAGCTTTGATCGTGAATAATCACTATCTTTAAGAAAATATACCCCCATTATGATTGCTGCTAGGTTAATGGCAGATTCCTTCAGGATAACAAAACCAAACGTAATTCTGACTAGCAAAATCAGAGCTCCGAAATTATGACCAGCAAGAACACATTTTAGAATATTGTGTTTCTGCTTATTGAAAATTGAAGGATATACATGTATTAATAACATTCAAATGGATACAACCTTGACATCAAGGACACAATTATTTAGGCACTAATTGCAATTACCTACTAACTGCAGTTAACTGTTAAATAAAATAAAATTAATAAAAATACATTAATTAGTTTTAACCAAGACCCAGCCCCAAATCAACGTCAAACCCAAGGAAATTTTTAATTTCTCTCCGACTCTTCCCACCATCCACGGTTAGTTGGTTTGGTGACCGAAGACTTATAAGGCTTGCATCCATCTTACTTTTCCGATGTGAACCCACACTTGTCACTAACTGTTCCAACGATACATTCCTCCAGCAAAGGCCCATGTATATCTCATCTGCACTTCTGATATTACTTGTCCCTCGGGAAGCTTACTCACTTGCAGTTTCTCTCTCTCTCTTGCTCTCCCTCCCATGGCTAATTTGGAGAAACATATGTTTAACAGAAATTGTTATGATGCTCTAATGAGAGGAGACGCAGACGAGATAATGAAGCTTTGTGGAGAGATTGAAGACGGCCCATTGCACATAATAACCGCACAGAATGACACTAGCCTCGTCCTCTAAGCGCCAACACCTAGCTGCCCTCTTGCTCAATGAGGTGCAGCCAAGTCTCTATGGAAAACTGTTGCTGCAAAATGACTCGGGAAATACTGTACTCCACGAGGCAGCTAATGCCAATAGCGGCTTTTTATCTGCCGTGGCCATGGTGAATAAAGCACCACAGTTGCTCTATATACGTAACAAGAGTGGAGAGACAGCTCTATTCCGTGCGGCCTACAAGGACAAACAGGGGCGGAACTACATGGTAAGAAGCACCCCCTGAACTTTTGAATTTTTTTTGTCGGGAATTGCATCGAGACCTCGCTCCCCAAGACCCCACACCAGTCGCAGTCACCTCTCCCTCTCCCCGTGACCGTGAGGAACTCACCGGCGGTGAGGACTGAGCTCCGATCGTGACCAATGACGGCTTGCCGATGGCCATCGACTCACCGCGACGACCTGTCGAGTGACTGAGACGACTCACCGCAGTGAGCACCGGCCACCGACTCACCGCGACGGCGTGACGCTGAAGGCCGACCAGATCTGGAACTCCGCGACTAGGCGAGGACCGTGATGAACTCCAACCAGATCTGACGCCGACCGCGACCAAAGGAAGGCTCAGCCGCTCAGGCGACGAGGCTCTTCGACTTCTACTGTGGTCTGTCGTCTGTGAATGTGAGTCTGTGACTCTTGTGACTCTCTGAGGACAGACAAGTACTTTCAACCCGCACAGGAATACCAATATTTCAAGGGTAAAACAGAGATCTACAAATGAAAAAAGGCCCTTTTGATTTTCGAAAAGGTATTAGCATCGAAGCACGGCACAATTTCATGCAGGAAAGCACCATCTTGGAGTAGCGTAGTAAAAATATAACAAGTTTTATGAAGAAGTTGCTAGCCAAAACCTTGATTTCACCAAAAAACTCGAATCGACCAGCGTTTTGATGTTAATAAACCTCATATTCAAGTTCTCGATTGCTATAAACAATTAATTGTGGTGACTAAACCCGTTTTGCGGACAAGTTGGCACATGTATGACTTTTTAATTTGGTCAAGAAAACAAGAAAACACACTCATATTTTGACGTAATACTTTAGTTTCAGTTTAATATGTTAATTTTAATAATTATATATGTTAATTTTAGTTTAATTTCAGAGATTATTTAGAGGTTTAGAATATATGTTTGGTTAATTTAATTACAGTTTGATTTCGGTGATTATATAGAGATTTAATAAAGTTCTTAAATTTTAGTTTAATTTCAGTGATTATAAAATTCTATATAATATTATTTTACTATAAACTTTTTTTAGTGAATTCGACATAATTTTTGCATCCCTGAAAAAAAAATTTTGGTTTCACCCTTGAGGACAAAGATGGAATGTTTCATCTTCTTGACTCTCGAATGGGCAGCCTACAAGTGAACACTGAAGAAATCGTCGAGCGTTTTACGTAAAGAATGATGGAATTGGTATACTCCACATCTCCATCCTCGCCGAGAATCATCGTAAGTATCCAACTTGAGCATTTTGAAACAACTTACAATTGAATGAATCACCCATGCGTGGTATCAAATTACACAGGGCAACGTGCCTATGAAAATGCGTATGCATGTTAATGATGAGCATAAAGCTTGTATGTACTATTGCAAAGAATTTTGATGGTAGTTTGCCTGAACTTGTATATGTTGTATAAGACTCACAATCCCACGTCGGAGAGATTAGAGAAGTCAAACGGGTTTATAAGTCGGTAAGCATGTTGAGTTTAGCAACAAGCTAGTAAAGTTGAACTCTCACCTGCACAAGAGCCGGGTTTAGTCTCAAGCCATTTTTAGGCCAAATTTAGAAATTCACTGAAAAACTAATTAACTAGGCGCATCACATGTTACATGCAAAAGCCCGGCGGGCCTACGCATTTGCTAAATTTCTATTTAATCTTTGGGCAAATTACATCTAGAACGCTTGAGATTTACCATAATTACACTCAGTGCTTATTAAGTATTTTATTACACTCCACTCTTTGTGGTTTGTCACCGTTTTGTATATCACCCACTTCCGTTAGGGCAACGTAAAAAAAAGTTAGGACATCATATATTTAATATGATATACCAAAAATAATCTTCTCTAGTTCTTTACAGGCCAATACCAAGCCACCACCTTGTGGTGAAAACTTTCAGATACTCTCCCAATTAGTAGGGACTGGCTTCTCCCCGATCTCCTAGCCAGTCTTGATAATTAGTCTACTCATGATTATGTGGTCCACAGTTCCTTCAAGTTCCTAATTGCTCGCAAGCTCTTATCATGAAGACATAAGCTAAAGATGATTATATTGGTTTAAATAACATGTATTGCTTTTGAACCTGTTTCATCTGCGAAGTTATCAGGAAGGATCTTCATTTGTCCCACCAAAACCAGATGACCTTTCAATATTGAAGCTACTTATCTGTGCAATTGAGCTTACTCGTTGTCATTTGGAGGCAAAAAATTGATTGAGCATGCATAGTTCAACGGTTGCATGATGTTGATTTCAATGCAGCGTATGAAAAGGCAACACTTACTAATAAGCTTTCAGTTGTAAAAATGCTGCAGTAGACGTGCCACTGCAATGAAATGGAAGGAAAACATGGCATTGGTGAGACATGTAGGGACAAGCTAGCCGTGAGGAGATCAGACCCAACCTTATTCCTTTCCTGCAATAATTTCAGTGATTATTGCAGTAGACGTGCCACTGCAATTTGTTTCTTTCCTGCTAGTTGGTTGTGACCTGAAAATTACTAACTTTGTGCTCAGGCGTTTCAACTAAGGAGATTTCTAAGGATACTAATGCGACAACTGCAGAAGGTAAAAGGCCACACCAAGTTACCCAGACAAAACTAAATCTAAGTCTCTATATCTGATTGAAGTACCTCTTCCCAGTGTCATTATTTTCCTTTTAGACTTTTCCACATAGAAGTAGTTCGTTAAAAGTGGTTTGATATCCATAATATGAATCCTCTAAACAATCCCAAATCAAGATGATTCATGAAATTGCACATTCTAACCAAAAAAGACCCCAAAAACCTTGATTCGACGGCTAAATTAGGTGCAATTGTGACATTTATGAACTTCCGTGTTCAATGTGATTGAAAATTTTCTTCAAATTTTAAATGATCACTGATGCATACCAAGGACACCGTTGCAATTTATTTCACTTCCAATTTCGACTAATTTTATGAATTTTCTTTCTTGGAATTAAGTTGATATGGGCTTTAAAGTACCCTTGTTGGAGGCTATTCGAGCATAAAAGCAGAGATATAATCAGCTCGGCAACTGGCCGAGTTCTTGATTGAAAAAGACACCTCATGGGAGGCAACTGAATCTGCAATGGATGAAAAAAGTCAAGAAATGAATGAAAAAGTCGCAGAGACTCCATTAATTCTGGCAACTAAATCAGGCTGCACAGAGATTGTGGAGGAAATACTAAGAAAGTATCCTCAGGCAGTAGAGCATGTTGATGCCGAAGGGCGTAACATTTTACATGTAGCAATCAAGTATCGGCACATAAAGGTTTTCGATATAGTGGAGAGCATGGGAATTCCCATGACGAGGCTAATAAGAAAGATTGATGACAATGGGAACTCCATACTGCACTATGTTGGCATAAAGGCAAAAGATCACGAAGCAGAAGACATGCGAAGCCCTGCTATGCTATTGCAAGAGCATTTGCTTTTGTTTGAGGTGCATTCCGCTGATTCATTACTCCAACTACGTCCACATGCACACAAATTATTATGAGCGCACATCATATTTCATAGCATAGAAATTGCATTAAGCTTCAAGCACCTTATTGTGTTTTTCTTGCATGATACTCCCTCCGTCCCATTATGTGAGTCGTCCTTTCCTTTTTTGGGATGTCTGACAAGATGACTCCCCTCCAAATAGGTTTCCATAGAATTACATGATCTTCTGCGTTGCACCTTTGATATGCAAGTGATGAAGACAATTAAGCACAGGAAAAGATTGTGTATAAAATGTTTGACTGTCAAAGGAGGATTCAGATTATGGAACTGAATGAGTACTGAGACCATTGGCGAAGCAGATTTTTTTTGGTATAATGCATCTGAACACATAATATCTTCTGATGCAGCGTGTCCAGAAAGTCTCCACCATCCATTTCATTAAGCACTTCAACTGCGATAGGAAGACTGCTGAAGAGGTATTTGCAGATAGTAATATTCAAATTCATGACAATGCCAAAGAAAGGCTAAAGCGTACTGCTGAGAATTGTTCAATTGTAGCTGTGCTACTTGCCACCGTTGACGTTGCTGCTGCCAACACAGTACCAGGAGGTCCAAACCAAAATACTGGTTATCCGATCCTTGTTAATAAACCTTTCTTTATCATTTTTACTATGGCAGACGTACTTTCCCTCACGTTTGCCTTGACATCGGTGATAACAATTCTTTCAATCTTCACCTTTCCATTAAAGGACTTCAAACAGTCTCTTCCCCAAAAATTAATGCTAGATGTCACTCTCCGTTTCAATGATGATGTTGGCCTTTGCAGCAACCGTTATCGTGCTGATACGTAACAGGGAACAATGGACAAAAATAGCCTTGTACTCTGTGGCATTCTTCCCGGTCACCATCTTTGCATTGTCATACATCCCTCTTTATATGTCACTCATCAAGAGTCTGGAGTACTCACTCAAGAAAATATGGGCTGTATTTCCTCAACCAGAAAGTGGCTTGCCTCATTGTTCTTGGACTTTTAAACCATTCAAAGTTTGTTAATCCCATGCCAGGAGTGCCGCTAGCTCCACATATCCTTCTACACTTAAAACTACCCGATATACCGTTTGAAAAGTCCGAAGGAAATTGGAAAATTGAGTGGTGAGTATCGGGTGTTGTGTGTTACGTTGTATGTACGGCAGTGTGAAGTGTCAGTGTTACGTAGTATGGTTCCCTATGTCTAGATTGCATCGATGTTGGAGTTGACTAGTCTTTATGGGCAATATTAATCTTTGAATAAAGAATGTTCTTAACTTGTGAAAATTTACCCAAAAAAATTGGAACCCGACATGACCTTAATATATCAAAGTTCAATATTTTAGCTGATAATATAATTAAGAATCAACAGCATATGGTAATAATCCCCTTATCAGTAATACATTGTCTAATTTTTTTTAGTATGTTAGACTGCCCATTGGCCATTAGTGGCATTTATAACCCAAAAAAAAAAATGACAGATTAGTGCAAACATCATGGAATACCTCGAGTATAACACCTCAATATTCTTCAGAATTCATTGAGACCTAACAGTTCAATAAGCAACGTAAATCCTTCGCCCGGATATTCGCTTAATCATTATCAGCTCCATCTCATGGACTCCCGAAATCCTCTCTAGGATCATAACAGGACATCTCTGTAGCAAGCAAACGATGAATCTGTTGGAATATTTTAATAAAATAAAATATACATTATAGCATTGTTATTATATTGCAATTTATGGCTATATGTATTTACTTATATGTAAATTATGAAATGAGTTACAAATGCAATAATGAATATTATTAACTCAAATGTGTTTATGGTGTATATAATATACTTTATTTTTTGGCATTATTGAGGATGGTTATGATTATTTCATGAGTTACAAAGGCTTTTAATCTTACTTATGTAGCCAATAAATGGATTATGTTTGGCCAAGTATATAAGGCCATGGGGTGTGACATAGAAGATTAGAAGCAACTATGCTTCCACACTTAGTGTTTTCTTCTTTACTATCACAATGTTTTTCCTCTTAAGTTATTTTCATATTTTATACTTGGGCAACGTGATCGTGGACTTGTTCATACCGTCTTCCTGTGGACGTGCACATGGAGGAGACATAGCTGCGTCAATGGGTTTTATCTTGGAGACATTATCTGCCGTCAACACCTGCATGTAGGGAGACGATAACGTCTTTAGGACAGTGACTCTGTCACGACTCTCACGGACGGGCTATTTTATATCCTTTTACTGCTTTTGATTACATAATTTTATCAAGCGTTCATATAGAATTACTTTCAATTATTTTATCTTGGTATTGCTAATATTTTGTTATAGAAAATACAAATCAAAGCCTATATTTTTCCAACAGCTAAAGACGTTATCGGTTTTGATTTGTATATAGTTTTTAAAAAAATTCTAAAAAAAAAGGGTTTTAGTATCACCGCCACTTTATGAGGGGCTTTGGGATTTTCCTGCAAGTGTGTTTTTCGGATGGCATTTCAAGGATTCGGAAAGAAATCCGGCCCAGCTGCTCCGCCAAAATTGAAACTGACGTTTGGCTTCCCTGCGCTGTTCTCCGCAGCTCCAAGTCGCTCAGTTCCTCCAGGGCAGTCATCGTTATTCTGTGGATGATATTGGTTCTTTGAGTGAAGCTCAAAGTTCTTCTTCATCTTATTTTATGCGGGTTAATCAAGCACTTAGGCCAACTCACTGACACCACAGGACCTGCCCTTGGTTCCTTCTGTTGGTACTTGTGATCCTGGAAGAAATTTCTCAAGCAAGCATGCAAATGTTCAAGGCATGGCTTGGCTTGGCTTTTGCCCTTGTGTAAATGCACTGCGTGGTGTTTCTGTATAATAATGGTGGAGGTACAAGGCTTTAAAGAGTAGGGAATGCCAAGGTCGCATGGTGGCAATTGCCGCAAAACATCATTTATATTTGTCATGGAAACCTCCTAACACTACAAAACTGAATACCGAGATGATACTGTGATATTTTCATATCACGTTGAGGTAAGTTCTAACTTATAATTAGCTACGTTGCACATTTGATACCTTCATTTGTATGAAAATAAAATGAGTAAGACTATCTGCATATTGTGTAAATTGATTTAGCGTAGATAATGTGTTTGTTACCCTATTGTTTAGTTATATTTATTTGAATTGACGCTATGAGACATAGCGTGAGTTTCTTGTTTATTACTATACAGGCAAGTGAGTTGAGTTACTAATTTTGGTAGCGTGACTAAGAGTTCTATGAGGAAGAAAAAAAAAAGGCAATTAATTTGAGCTCTTGAATCAAGACGCTTTTGTGTGATACTTGGTATCTATTTAATTTTGTATGAAATATTTTTTATTTGTGCCAATTTTCATGGGCTTCACCTTTGGGCTAATGAGCTCATTTTGTAATGTTTGAAAATTACGTGAAAATTTTCAGTTTTCACGACCACCTAAAATAGTTTATTGCGGTTGTAATAAAAGTGACATTTTCCTTTTGATAAAATATTTTATTTAAAAAAAAAGGAGGCTTCATTAAAACCGGATTTGTTTTGATAGTTGTACTTATAAATGATGTTATATATCACAAAATAATTTATCTTTAGTGCTAGCTAATGTCAGGTATAATACTAATAATATGATTTAAAAAGTGTTACGTTTTAGATGAAGGGGTAAACATTTTCTAAGTATGATGAGCGTACATCTCTTACTTGCATCAGATGTTTCATGAGCTACCTCTTTCATCTAGCTCTTTGTTTTGTGGATAATGGAGAAAAGCAAAGAAAAAAAAAATTAAAATGAACTTTTGCTAGATACTTTTTGTGTATGAATTGGATTAAGATTTTAAAATATTAGTTTGATAGCGTTTTGGATATAAATTGAATAGTTTTCAAAAGGTTTATGCTAAAGTAAATAAAAACTTGATATTTAGATTTAATGATACCATGACCTTTTGTAATATCCCAAACTTCGGGAGCCGATTAAAATAACCATTCGGGCTTTGAAAAATAAACGGTCGCTAATTTTGAGCAATACTCGAGCATTAAAAGCTTGTGAAAGCTTAAAAGAATTTTGGGACAAAAATGTAATTTTTGAAAATTTGGGGTATTTTCGTAATTTTGAAAAATCTTGGAGGTTAATTTGAAATTTTGAGAAAAATTGTGGGAGTGCCACCTCCTACTAGCTTAATGACTAAGCTAGGAAAAAAAAAGAGGATAAGTGAGAAGAGGAGGATAAGTTTAAAGAAAGAAAACAAAAAAAAAGAAAGAAAAGACAAGAAGGGAAACCTTTCCCTTTCGGGAAAGAAGAACAAAACAGAGAAGGAGCAGCCAACGCAGAACTCGCGGGAACAGGGGCACGGGCAAGAAATCAAGCAGAGAACTCACTCACAGAGAGAGATTAGGAATGATCTCTTGAAGGGTAATCTCTTACCCCTTCTCATGAGCTAATTCACTGTGTGCCGTGTGTGTGTTCAGTGTGTGTTTAAGGTGTTTTGTGTGTGAATTTCAGTGGGGTAATGGAAGGAGATTGATGTATATGTGTGTATGTTTAACGAGTAGGGTAAATGGTGTATGCAGGGTGTGTATGCAGGGGATGTGGGGTGTGTTCAGTGAGTGTGTAACCGTGGGTGTATTCATGGTGAAACCGTGTGTGTGTGTGTTCTTGTGTGTATGTATATTCGGGTGTGTGGGTGTGTAAGAAATCGTGTGATTGTGAGTGATTTACGTGTGTTAGGTGGGTTAATGGTGTCTTTGAGTGTTTTGAGGTGTGGTTGGGGATAGCAGATGAGGTGTGAGTGAGTGAAACGTGTGTTTGTATGTGTGACTGAGGGTTGAAGACGAGCTGTGTGTGTTTGAAGGTGTAATAGTGTGTGTAGTAATCTGAATAGTGTTTGTTATTGTCGCTAAAGGTGAAATTCATTTAGGCAGTTTTTGATCGAATTTTCATAAATAGCTAGAGCCAAAATTAGATAAAACTTAAAACAGTAACCCCTGATAATTTTATGAGATCTACGCTCTGGAAAATTTTGGGAATTTTTGGAGTCCGCAAAGAGTGCTAAATTGGGGTATCGATTAAATAACTTTATCGAATTAATTAACCTAGTTAACGAAGTTATTTTAATCTGAAATTTTTATGGAAACTCTATTTTACAGATATGATTCAGTATCTAACATTTTAGGCCATTTCGAGGCCGATAGGTATTTTTCGCGAAACGGACCTTTTAGCATTCGGTCCGGACACCAGTTCGGGATTTTCGGACGAAAATTTTATAAACTACTTTTTAGGCCAGAAATGACATAGGAATGCTTAAAATAGCGGTTTAAGATATTTTTGAGATTTTTTTGGTGTCGGAAACCCCCAGGGGTGTTTTGGTAATTTACCACCCCGAAGGGGTATTTTGGTAATTTCACCTATAAGAGGTATTTTGAAGTAAATTTATATACAGTAAGATTATTTTAGTGACTTTGCTTATGGAAAAGTCATTTTGAGAATTAAAGTGTAACGGGGGGTGTTTTGCCACCCCGAAGGGGTATTTTGGTAATTTGACCTAAAAAAGGTATTTTGGCATAAATTTACATATGGAAGGTTTATTTCAATGATTCTACTTACGGGAAGGCCGTTTGGATAATTTAAGTCCGAGAGGGGCATTTTGGTAATTTTACACCCTAGGGGCGTTTCGGTAATTTTACATACCCGGTGGGGAGAGGTTCATTTTGGGAGCATGTGTGAGTTTGTATTAAGTTATAATCTTATTCTGTAGGCTGTTTCTAATGGTTCGATTATTCCGTTTAGGTTAAAGCTAAAGACTTCCGGTTAGGATAAAGTAGCTGCGGATCCAGGTAAGGGATTCTATCTGAACCTTGGGTAAGGACTTTCATCCGAACCCTTATTTTGATAACTCGTACTCGCAAGTAATCATTTGATTTACTTATGGCTAATGTCGAACTCTGAATCTGGTATGATATCAGCATGTTCTTGTCTAGAAAACTCTAATATTGAACCTGGATCGATTGTTTGGAAATCTTTTGATGCTCGCCTGTTATTGTGTGCTGAGCAGATTTGACAATTGTCTGAATCCGTTCTTTCGGATTGTTGTGCTTAAAACTCGATAATTATTCGTAATCGTTTTGTTGTTTATCTGTGATTTTCTTCTTAAAATTCTGATTTCCTCTGAAATTTTGATTTCTTCTGAAAATTCTGAATGCTGACTTGTGTCAGTATGATTATTGTTACTGGAATCTGAATTGATCTCCGTGATTGAGCTTATGTTAATGCTCATTGATATTGTTAATTTTTCTGTGTTGACCTGGGTTATCTGTTCTGTTCTGAGGCGGGCGCTATAAGGCTGGTCTGAATCCTGCATGGAATGCAGTCTAGTACCTAAATGGACTAGTAATTACTCTGGTACATCATGCATGTGTACATTCTGTTAGCGTGTCGGAATGGCATTGCAATCGCCCAGGGTCAACGTTGATTTTTTATTTTCTTTGTTCTGTATATTGCCGTGACTATTACGGAAATGTCTGAAAAGTATTATCTGAAATAATCTGTACTTCTATTGAATTTTTTTGGGAAAACCTTCAGTGTATTTTAGAAAGAACTGTCTCAGATGATCTGTATACGTTTGAAAGATCTTAAGAAAACTCTGTTGTGTTTTGAAGATGATCTTTTATTAATTGTTCTGAAACCCATCATGGGTATTCCTGTTTCTTTTGGTATCTGTTTCTGTGAATTTCGATCATTTTGAGAATCATTGAGTATTTTTGACCGTTTGAAGTATTCTGGAAACCTTTGTCAGTTGGATTCTTGGAATCATTTTGTAATCATGTTGGTAGTCCTTGTGCGACCTTACTGAGCTCTCAAAAGCTCACCCTTCGTTTGATTCCTTTCTGCAGGTTTTGATCAAATGTAGCATGTTCGGGAATGGGTTAGAGTCTGTGTGAGATCCCGATGAGCCCATCACTACTGTGTAGGGAGACCCCTGCGTGGGTTAGTTTTGTCAACTCGTTCTATAAGAACTTGAGTTTGTAAAGAACCTAGATCTTAATAGTTCAAGTTTGAATAGTTTTGTAATATTGAATGTAAAGAGTTTGAGTTGATATCGGATTAACTGTTTTGGAAGTATGTGTTAGTGAACAGGTGTGATGTGCTCCGGTAGGTTAACGACCCGGGAGTTCGGGGCAGTGGAGCTCCGGATTTCTGGGGACGTTACACCTTTTCAGGACATAATATTTAGTGACAATAACATAGATGCCTTTACTTGTAGATTATTATGTTTGTATGTAAGTAGTTGTATTTGGATAATACATACACTTATTCCTTTTAATTTTTGACACATGGTTTTGGTTTTAATAAAAAAAAAAGAAAAAGGTATTTTTGAGATTTTATACATAGAGTTATAGTTTGGTGAACCACCTAAAATCAGTTTGTGAAGTTCTCTTTCAAGAGAGGAAAATTTTCATGGAATTATCGGCTTTTGTAAAACAAGTAACTTGAAGCTGATTTTATTTTGCTGAATGTGTCTGTGAAATAAATTGTTTTGATAAAATTATGAAAATCCTTATTTTGATGTTAAATTCTTTGATAAATACATGGCCGCGAAATGTGGGGGTGCATGATTTGAAGATAATTATGATTTCTTGAGTCATGTATATACAAAGAAGATTAGCGACATAAAGAACATCTATATATAATATGTTCTTAATTTTAAGTCTATTTTAGCATGTCGCGTGCATGTATCCATAGTGAGATTATGTAATATCTCATGCATCTATCTCTGTTTCTTGCACTTGGGCTTTGCTAGTTTGGATCTCCGGGCTTGTATAGCTCTTCTGCATAATTGAGCTTAAAATGTGGAAGGAGAAAAAAAAAACAAAACAAAATTTGCAAAGTATTGAAAGTTTAGTAATTGAAATTATACTTTGGTAAAGATGTTAAATCATAATAACCGAAGTCGTTGACTTCTGATTATCTTGGCTATTTTGATATTTATTGTTGTGGTATCTATTTCAAATGGTATCTAAGTTTTGAATTTTTGAATACGAGGTTCATTGATTTTTTTTGATACTTTAAATCTTGGATACCCAATTATTTATCATATGATTGCAAATTCAAAACTATATTTGCACATGGATTTTATCTAACTTTTGCAAAGCTTGAGAATTGAAAATTCTTGAAACTTATCAGAGGTTTTTTGTGAAGTTGCTATTAATGTGAGATTATGTTATGCGAAGAATGACGCATGTTGAGGAAAATGTGGCTCCTAGTAGGTGAAAGAGTACTGGTCACATTATGTTGAAGACTAAAGACTAGTTCCTAGTAGTAGACTACTGATCAAAGGTTTGATTCCTAGTAGTGAGACTACTGACTAGCTAGTATCATATTTGATGCTAAGCGAAGTGGATGTTACCACTGAAATGTGATTTACCTGATGCGATTCATAATGTTGCTTTCATGCGCACTATTGGGCCCTTAAAATTCTGCAAACTTGTGATACTTCATCGATGAAGAGAAAATAAGTTATAGAGGCTTTATAAAAGTTGCGCAACTTGCCTCGGGACTAGCACAGTGGCTAGATCCCTTTTCACCTGAGGCAGATGGGGTGAGCCCATAGGGAGTCACCGCGGGAGTAACCCATCCTTTGTGATTGGAGATCCCATGAAGAAGGTTCAATGGGTAGAAACAATCCGTAAAGCGTGACTCGTGATAAAAGTAGCACCCTTTTGTTAATAGGAGAGTGTCTCCTCCCCATCCGTATGGTGCTTGTGCTACTTAGTGTGACGTCCAGGAAGGGTTTTTCCCTGAATGAGCCCGAAGCGAATATTTTCGCGAGGTACATGTCACACGTACCCTTGGAGAACTTACCTAAGTGAGAGTGGTGGTGAGGCCGCGACTGTGGGAACCATGGGCCATTCCCTAAAGACTCTCATGAGAATCAAGATAAGAGCGCATGGCCATTAAAAGCGCTAACCCACGAACTAAGTCCCATATCAGTATTGTGTGTGTGACAACTGAAGTTTGGCCAAAGGGACCTAATTCAAGGCGTAATCCATAACGGCTCTCTCAAATGGAAGTTGTCAACACTAAGTGTTGGTTCAAGCCCGGAAGGCACCAACACCTATTACACAATACAAGTTGCCCATCTTATTTATGTATTTTCTATTTTGTTACTCTATGAGTTTATAATGTGCAATTACCATGGCTTTATTTTGCGAAAAGAAAAAAAAATAGTCATATAATAATAAAGGAGTTTTATGGATGTATCATGATTTTCATTGAGAAGTTTTTAAATGCTTTAGATTTTGTTGGAATGGTGAGCTTTATATACATTTCATCAGTGGCTTTTGAAGTATTTTAAATTATCATTTTATTTTATCAAAATAGTGGGGGATTGTTGAAATATTTTAATAAAATAAAATGTACATTATAGCATTGTTATTATATTGCAATTTATGGCTATATGTATTTACTTATATGTAAATTATGAAATGAGTTACAAATGCAATAATGAATATTATTAACTCAAATGTGTTTATGGTGTATATAATATACTTTATTATTTGGCATTATTGAGAATGGTTATGATTATTCCATGAGTTACAAAGGCTTTTAATTTTACTTATGTAGCCAATAAATGGATTATATTTGGCCAAGTATATAAGGCCATGGGGTGTGACATAGAAGATTAGAAGCAACTATGCTTCCACACTTAGTGTTTTCTTCTTTACTATCACAATGTTTTTCCTCTTAAGTTATTTTCATATTTTATACTTGGACAACGTGATCGTGGACTTGTTCATACCGTCTTCCTGTGGACGTGCACATGGAAGAGACATAGCTGCGTCAATGGATTTTATCTTGGAGACATTATCTGCCGTCAACACCTGCACGTAGGGAGGCGATAATGTCTTTAGGACAGTGACTCTGTCACGACTCTCACGGACAGGATATTTTATATCCTTTTACTGCTTTTGATTACATAATTTTATCAAGTGTTCATATAGAATTACTTTCAATTATTTTGCTACGTTTAATATCTTGGTATTGCTAATATTTTGTTATAGAAAATATAAATCAAAGCCTATATTTTTCCAACAGAATCTAGTTCCTTCCCTTCTTGCTCTTCTTCTGTCTCCACGTCTTGCTTCCTGCCTTTCTTTAGTCATTTGGTTTAACCTTTCCGGAACCATTGCATGCGATAGGCGAAGCCTGCAACTGCAACACAACTACACAAGGCTCTGCAACCTCTCAGCTGAAGCTTTTGCTTCTTTAGCTCTCTGGAGCCTTGCATTCTTAGGCATTGACTTGAGAAAGTATTGAAGGGCAAAAAATCATATATTCATAATTGGAGAGTAATGCTCAGCTTTGTGATAACGCCAGAGAATGGCAGAAACGCGCTGCTGAAAATTGTTCAATTGTTGTTGTGCTCATTGCTATAGTTGCCTTTGCTGCAGCCTTCACTGTACCAGGAGGTCCAAATCAAGATATTGGTTATCCAACAAATGTACACTTGTCCTTTTTACCATGGCAGACATAATTTTTGCCGTACAAAGTGCCTTGACATCCGTCATCCTTGTTCTCTTAATCCTCACTTAACCAGTTCCGTTGAAGGACTCCGAGCAGTCTCATCCCCAAAAATTAATGCTAGGAGTTACTTTATTGATCATCTCGGTTTCCACCATGGCATTGGCCTTTGTAGCAACTGTTCTTGTGCAGATACATAGCAAGGAACAGGGACAGAAATTGCGTTGTACTCCCTTGCAATTTACATGAACTGGTGTAAATGACATGAATTGCTTTTGAGTATTGTTTCATCTGTGCAGTTGAACTTGCTTATAGTGATGGTTGTCATTTGGAGGCAAAAAATTGGTTGAGCAGGCCTACTTCAACTCATTATTTACATTGATGATGTTTATTTCATACAGCAGATGAAAACCCTGAACTCCCATCGCTTTCAGTAGTAAAAGTGCTGCACTAGACGTGCCACTGCCAAGGAATGCAAAGAGAACATGGCATTCGTGAGACATGTAAAGGATTAGCCGTGAGTGGATCAGACGAACGTTTTTCCTGTCAAATTTTGGGCCCAAAGCGCAACTCTATGCCACACCTTAAAACACTTTCATGCTGTACTCAAATCTTCTCCAGCCAATATAGAATCAGAGTACGCTGTGCATTGATTAGGAAACCCAATGCTGTTGTTCCCTCAACAGAGGGGAACTCCAAAGCCAGTCCCTTGAGAATGCTGTAATGGGTAATTGTATTTAAAATATTTATGAAAATACTACATTACAATTATATATTAATGTATTAGGATTTTATTTTATTGTCCTTTTGAGTTTCTGTGCCACCGATCATCATAATTTATGTCTTTCTCGTTCCCTTACTCTTCTAAATTCGAAATTTCATAGCTTCATATTACAAAGAAACACCAATATATAGATCAAAATTAGTTCTTTTCTTATTTTAAATTCTTAGTTTGTTAATTTATACGTGACTATTGTTCTCAATACAATTAGTAATTACTATTGACTAACCTTAGTAATTTAAATAAACTAGCTAATGGACCCGTGCAAATGCACGGGACGCGATGCAATTCGGTTTTATTGTTACATATACTTCAGCATAGTGCAATCAAGTATATGAGTTTCTCAAACAAATCAGCCCACTCTCTTGGATAAGAACAATCATATTGATGATATTTGTTTAAGACATAGAGATCCTATTTTCGGTTCTACTATTCTATCACCTATAACTGCTATTCAGAAGAAAAAAAAATGTTACGATAGAATTCAGCAACAAAATGTTTTTTCTATAGTCTTTTCTATCCTCTTCGATCTTTGTATCTATCAATACAAAATGTTTACATATTGATAATGAGATAGGCTTGATACATTGTATATTTTAGTAATAAAAGTGTGTTAGTTGGGCAAAGAAGGATTTGAATTAGTGTCACCCAATCTTTTTATTAACATAACATAGAAAATCCATGAATGTCCGATAGTTACCTTATATCTTTCTTCATGAGACTTATTTTATTGCATGTGCTTTTTTTACCATTCCTTAATACGTGACTTTATCTAGGTTTAAGCGATTAAAGGTAGACAACATGGCCTATTAAAAACACCACTGAGAAATTGTTCAGACTTGTTAGGATCATGGTATTGTTAGGATCATGTTGGTCTCAAATACAACTTCGTAAAAAATTTCCTAATCCAAGGATATAATTTCTAAAATGTCTAAGTTTTCTCAAGCTACTAATCCCAGAATCACCACTTTTAGTTAACCAGGTTCACCTTTTGTCCAATTCAAGTTCTTAACAATAGTTATCCACCACTACTATACTAATACCCCAACACTTTAGTGCTACTATTTTCTTTACCATAAGTGTCGTTACTGTCACTGACCATTACCAGTGTCACCATATCTGCAGTCGCCACTACTGTGGCACTACCGCAACCATCATCACTTTCGGCGTACCTCCACAAGCATTTGCCTATACAACAGCCGTAGTGTCAACCACAACCACCTCAAGTACAACCCTAGCCATTATTATCATAAAGTTAAATCAGTCTTAAACCTTATTTACCTTTCATTTTCCTTTATTCTTCAAACTCATTTGAAATTTGTGGCCACCTACTCTCCAGTCATTACGATTAGCCTCTTGCTATTTAATTTTGAAAAGAAATGGTTCCAAATTGAGGCTAAATAGTTAAGTTACTTACAGAATGATTTACCAAGCACATCTGATAAATATCTCCCGAAGATAATGTCTTTGTAAATAGTTCTTTCTTTTTTAGTTACCTCCCATGGGTTTAAAGGAACAAATGTTTAACCCTCGATATACACCACTAATTGCCTACATTTTTTTGCAAAAGTAGACATCAATTGAATATGCTAAGTAATATTGTATTGGTAATATATTGTATATAGTCTATTCTCTTTGTCCTTCTTCCAAGTCTTGTAAGCATTTTACAAAGCATAATAAAAACTCAAGGGAAATAACATTTACATGACAACAATATTACAAAGCAAGCAAGAAAGCAGGGAACAAATAAAAGAAAAAAAAAAGGCATACCATTGGTACTCATAGTTACATAAACCTGACGTCCCAGTCTGTGTTGTTCATGTTATACTTAGCCAAAGCTATACCAAAAAGGGCCGACTTCTCTTGACAGAGGAGCGCGAAACTGATATAGGAGATATGCAGGACTTGTTCATAGTTAAGAATACTAGCTAATGTGCCTGTGCAAATGCACGGGACGTGATGTAATTTGATTTTAGTGCTAATCATTCATTTAATAGAACTTATTCAGTTCAAATTAAAATTTCAAAAAACAAAGAAAGATAATTACTTTTAAAAGCAAATGAGCTAATTCATTTATACGTCTTAAACTGTAATAGTTGACATTACTCAAGTATGTAAGTTTCTCCAACTAATTATTTCACTGCCTACCATGTAAGAATCATAATAAAATTGAGTCATATATAACTACAATTAAGGGAAAAGATGTATGACAAATTTCACCGAGATATTGTCTTTTAGATTCTCATTAATTGTTTATGTACCAGAATCTAGCAAAGAATATTTGCATATTTTATAAGATAAGTCTAAGTGCCTCTTTAAGTGACGAAAGAATATGGGCTTAGCGAAAAGTGTGTATATTTTATTTTACTTTTTCTCTTTCTTTTTTGTGTAAAATATTAGCAAATCCACATATATCCTATAATTACGCCTTATATATTCTTTCATGAGTATTACATGTGCTTCTTAGATCGATTCATACCATTAAGAAGTTGTTCAAACCTCAAAATTACTGTTGAGGATAAAGATGGATGACAAATTTCACAAATATACTGGTTTTGTAGTCCTTTTGTCCTCGTCATCGTTTTGTGTACCAGAGTCTAGTAAATAATACTTACATATTTTATATAATGATAGGCCCTTTTGTCTCTTGACAAAAGGGCGTAGGCTTAGCCAAAAATGATCTCACTTTTTCTTTCTCTTTGTATATTGCAAATCCACATATATCCTATAGTCACACCTAATATATTGCTCATGAGAAGTACAATATTGCATGTGCTTCTTAGATCACTTCATCCCGTTAAGAAATTATTCAAACCTCAAAACTACTTGTAAGGGAAAAGATGCATAATTTTAGCAACATGTTGGTTTTGTAGTCCCTTTATCCTCATTCTTTATTTAGAGTATCAAAATCTAGTAAATTGCCTCTTTAATTGACAAAAATGGTTTGAGCTTAATTAGCGAGAAAGGGTGTAGATTTAATTTTACATTTTCTCTTTCTTTTTGTGTAGAATATGGACAAATCCTAGTCATACCTTATATATTCTTTCATGAGAAGTACATTATTGGATGTGCTTTTTTGATCAATTCATACTATTAAGATGTTAAAACCTCTGGGCGATCTCTTAGAGAACTTTTTTATTATTGTACATGAGTACCAAAACATGATCATGAGAGAAGCTCGTCTAGTGAAAACATTTACAGTTTCTAGTCCTTGGACATATTTTATAAATCATGCAAGTTTTGTCGAAGAACTATACCTAGAATCCTCATTTGTTAATCTAATTAGTGTTCTCAACATTAGTTGTCCCACTATCTTATTCTAACACACGGACACCTTAATGCTATCATTATCGTTGAATAACCGACATTATTATCACCAATTATTATAGCTGCTATCATCTTTACGGTCGTCGCCTTTACTACCACTACTATCACCACTTCCATTGTATAACACTATTTTAGTCAACCACCATCACCTCATGCCACAAACACCACCATTACCAAAAATATAGTATCATTCACATGTGCAACATCAATTGCACCTTTACTGTATGTTCAGCAACGGTAGAGTGCCAAAAACATCGGACACAGTCCCATTCACCCACTTTTGCTAATTCCAAATTTAGCTGTCAACTTTTGCCATTAAAGATATGTTTTAGTTTTGTACTTCAACACACATCTTCCCAAGCGGTAAAAATGCAATGGTCTGTTCAAAAGTAGGGAGCGTCTATATACAATATAGCATTGAAAACTCATTGACCCAAGCGTGGAGTACCGTTTTGAAATTATGAAGCATTAGGAATCATAAGGAACAAAACGCAGACAAAGTTATAAGACTAAATTAGTTGAATCAAACGGGTAAGCATATGCATGTTCTTTTCATGAAATCTATATATAGCGGGTATGCGTGCATATCTTGCCAACAAAAATAAAAATGACAGTTTTAGCCGTAAAAGCTTCATTAGGCGCATAATCCATGCCTCTGTATTGTAATCGTCCATGCTAAATTATAGTTTTCGATCCGTGATGAACATTTTCAAAGCATTTAAACTATTATATTAAACCTTAAATTCTAGCTATTCAATCATTAAAGGTAAAGTACGACTCACATATACAGGTTGAATAGTCTTAAACTACATCATAGCAAGTCAATTGATTTAAATCGCAAATTATTAACCTGTGAGGTAATTAAACTGGTGAAATCCAAAGGAAAAGCAGGCACAATGCAGGCTTCCACGATAACATGGGGAAGACCCCAAAGAGGCAAATATCAGCAGTGGGCTTGTAAAAGTGAGAAGAGATGCTTTTCCAGTACTTAATTGCATGGGAAGGAGAAAGGAATGAGGTCCGACTAAGTTATTTATAAAACAAAAAGTTGAATGAACCATTAAGCAAATAAAACTTGTTCTTAAGAAAGAAGAAAGGATTTAAAACTATTCAAAAACAGCACCGGTCGAATTTCAATTAGCTAAGCGAAAGCCTCACAAACTTGTTCAACATATGGGTAGGTGACAACACAAGTGAGATTTAAGCACAACTGACAATAGAAAGTGAAGTGCCCAGGCTGATTAACATTTGAAGCGTTGAACGTTGCCATCGCTCTTCGCACCCTTTGTTCTATTCAACTTTGCTACTAAGAACCACCTGTAAGAGGAAAGTTTTAATCAAAGTTTAACATCGAATTCTTGGAGTTAACAACATAATTTTAATGCTTTGATTCATGGAGAACGTAATATGTGAATCTAAAATCATGACTTTTCTAATTCATCTTTAGATATATATGGTGATTGAATTAGAAAAGTCATGATTCAATCACCATATATATCTCTTCAGCCGCATTGAATAAGTCAAGGAATTTTTTGTGGGCAATCTCATTTTCCGGGAGAACGGGGAAATTGGAGAGAATCCCCTGAGTAGATGAGTAGATGCTGCTTCAAACCTGGTCCATAATTCCTTCTTCAAAGTAATTTTACCAGAACCGGTTCCTGCTTGCATGATGCTTTCCGGCTCCACCATGAGAGTTCTTTCAGGTACTGCCGAGACAAACTATTTATCTGAGAAATAACACAAAAATATATGATTTAATTTGAGTTAAATTTAGTTCAACGTATCAATTATTATGTAAATGGAAACACAGTACCTTGATAGCAAGATTTCTTTGTAACAATATTATTTTCTTCAGCCAAAATAAACTTTTTTGGCTGATCAAGGCCACAATAAGTTCTTGGCAATTGGCAATCGGCAACAGCATTGGTCACTAATTTCTCATTAGATAGCTCCATCAAAATGCATGTTTTAGGGGTGACATAAACCAATTTGGAGATACCTTATCCATGAAAAAACTAATGAAGGTGGAGAGGCCGAAGGCAACCTAGGTGAAGAGTTTGATTGTAGAGGATTTGTTGACTATGTGGGACTCTTATTGAGCTTTGGTTATTAAGGAGCGGGATGTCTAGTCAAGTAGATTAAAAATGATGGACTCTTTTCATAGATTGACATTTTGATTGAAGAGTCCAATTGAGTTAGGGCAATCTCAGAATGAAAGTTGATGCTGATGTGTTACAAGAAGAAAGTTCTTAAAATCCTATGTGTCACAAATATAAGCGTTTTAAAATCTTACGTGTCGCAATTTATTAAGGAGCGGGATGTCTAGTCAAGTAGATTAAAAATGATGGACTCTTTTCATAGATTGACATTGTGATTGAAGAGTCCAATTGAGTTAGGGCAATCTCAGAATGAAAGTTGATGTTGGTGTGTCACAAAAAGAAAGTTCTTAAAATCCTATGTGTCACAAATATAAGCGTTTTAAAATCCTACGTGTCGCAATTTTAAGCTAAGGCTTCAGCTTTTTACATATATATAGATATGAGAGAAATTGCACAACACCAAATCAAGGACTTTAGGTAGTGACGGAGCTAAAGTTGTACAAAAGGAAACACTTGGGGTAGTTCGTTGTGATTGTAATTCTTTTCAATATAGTGCTGTGCAATTTGATGTGGGTATGATTGTGAGAAAGATCACATAAACCATAACTCCACTGTGTTTTTGGTGCAGGTACTACCACCACAACTATAGCACTACTCGCCAACACTAATAACAATGTTTGTCCAAGAATGAAAACTGTTACAAAACTTACTACCGGCGACCAAGTACCACTTAAACAACTACCATTACATTACAAGTGTCACGCGCACAATTGCTCTGGTCACAACTAATATCCCAAAAAATAATATTAAAAGTTGCGACAAAAACCATTTACCACTACTACTTAAAATCATTAAATTAACACAATGGAATAAAATAACACAATTGACAAAGTTTGTTCAAACTAAAATCAGGTACATTTTATGATAAAAACCTCATCTAGATTTTGAAGGTTAGTTTACACATTAATAATTTGCAATATAATCACATGATGGCTAAGATAATCACTATGAATCAACTAATGTATCAATCACTATGATGGTGACATAGCAGTGCAAAATAATCAATACGAATCAACTAATAACATGCCCAGTGCAATATAATCAATACGAATCAACTAATCACATGCCCAGTGCAATATAATCACATGCTGGCTATCTGTTGGGTGATGTGCAAATCAGCTTGAGCAATATAATCACATGCTTGAAAAGATCATGAGAGAGCAAGCAAAAATGGACTTCAACTTCAACTGCTACTATGAATCAACTAATATTATAGCTAAGATGGTGACATAGCAGATGGTGACACTGTAGTAGAGTTACAATTTGAGACACTTACTAAGACACTTACAGTAATCTCCCTCCCAGTCCGAAAGAATATGTGACAATCCCCACATATTCTCAAATTCTTCACCACAAGAATAGGATCTCCATCTTTAGTTCATAGCAGTCCGAAAGCAACTGCCAGCTTCTCACTCTGATGTCTTAACCTTATCTCCTTTTCTCTTTCCCCTGTTCCATGTCCTTAACTAAAGCCCATCCTAAATCTGGAACCTGAAGACCTAATTGGGATTCTGACGACAATAATATGGGTTGCATCCGGTCACCACTCAGCTGTAAACTTTGGTCAATACGCTTATGCAGGTTATTTCCCAAACAGGCCTACCATTGCAAGAAATAAGATGCCTAATGAAGATCCATCCGATGAAGAGTGGACGCCAGAACATGAAGATCTCTTTCATCATTCGGTGTGAACTATCTTCGGCCACAAATACGTGCACCCTCTTGTTCACCTCCACCCAACTACAACCTGGTTTCTTTTTTAGTCCATTGTCTCGCATAAGTTTCCTAACAGTTGCGACCTCTTCCCATCTGCCAGCACTGGCATAGATATTTGCAAGCATGACATAAAGCGCTGGGCGGAGGAGAAAGATAATGTATTTGAGGAAAAGCAGATTGATGGATTGAGCAAGAAACTGTTGGATATCAATCCATGCATGGAAGTGTATTTTTTTATTAAAAGAGATGGGTATTCTGGTATGGGTATTCTGGTAGAGCCTCCCAGATTTTGATTGAGAGCCTTCTCAAGAGCTCTGTTGATGGGTTTGACAAAACACAGGAAAACACGGAAACACAGAAAAACACATGCGATTGATTAAAGGAGAGGGGTTACCTGTTAAGAGCCTTCTCTCTTTGATTAAATCGTGATTCAAACCACAATCTAGAAGCCTTCCTTCTCTCTTTGATTAAAACGTGATTCAAACCACAATCTGGAAGTCTTCTTTGTTAAACCGGACCGTCCTCCCTTTGATCAAAATTGCTTCAAACCAAATTCTAGGAGAATCTGGGCATCCCGGGAAGGCAATTTCAGGAAGAGCAGAACTCCAAGCAGGGAGCGCAAGAGTTCTGTGTTTCTAGGTTTCATAGAGTGTATACAGAGTACTCTGTTTTTGGCAGCGTGAAGGAGTTTTCTCTGAGAAGGAGACTCTAAGAATGAAAGTTGAATCCTATGTGGCAAGTAATAATGAGTTCCAAAAATCTCACGTGGCGTAATTAGAGAGCTCTAAAAATCCTAAAAATCTTACGTGTCGCGATTCTAAGTGAAGGTTTCAGCTTTTTATATATATATATAGATTACTATGAATTGTGAAATTACATGATCATGGTCAAATAACAATCGATTTTGCATTTAACGTATTCAACAGTGATGAGAATTCTTTTATGTTAGCCATCAAACTTTTTACGACCTTTTTTGGTCCCCCTATTGCACTTCCGGGATCCGCCCCTGTTGACGGATCGGATGAGCGCATGCTATTTACCCTCTTCTATTGCCTTCACTTCTTTCCTCGTGGTTTTTGCTTCACAACAACTGATGTCCTTCCTACTTTGTCCGTTATTTTGTGGTTATCGAATCATAAAAAGGTACTACTCATTTACAGTTTTTGCTTCGAAGCTCATGCTCGTAATCCAGCTGATTTCATTAGAGTTGAACTTGTCTTAATCCAGCTGATTTTCATTTCAGTTGAACAATTGCGTTTGAGTTGAACTTCCTCTCCGTGAGCCGAAACAAAACTTATCATGATTTAGCTGATTTCTTGTTGTGGAGATCCAAACGCCATCATTGCAATCAACGATAACTATGATTTGATTTCAGGATTTGCATGATTAAACCATTAACATCCAGCAAAGAACAAGAGAAGTCCTCAGTGACACGGTCCAACACGTACACCTTTAACATACAGTGCACAACTTCATAATTAAGTGCTACACCCCTTTAGTTTATGCTTTGTTTAACAACCAAAATGTATTTTCGATGACCAAAATAAATGCAAAATCGCAGTCACGTGTAACATCCCACATAATATGCTGTCAAATTATGCCCATATAAATTCGTATGTAACCTTATTCACACTTGTAACACAAACTTGTCTGTCATGAAGCATTTTTCTCCCGTTCTCTGTGTGTGTGTGCCTTTCTCATTGCTTTAATGTTGATTTGGGAAAGCAACAGTTTCTACGGAGTTCACTTTTATCACAAAAGCATGATGCCTTATTATATGCAGTTAAGTCTGGCACCAAAACTTTTCCTATTTTGGAACCTTTAGTGCATCAAGTTGCTTCTTACTGGCGGATAAGCATTTCAAGAGCACAACATATGTTTGTCGGAGCGTTGTTTACAAGCTGATGATCAGTGCATGGAACAAGTCATTTTCACTTTCAAAGAGAAACTTACTGTAGCACTCCCTGGTATTCAGGTAAGGCTTAGTCTATAAGGCCACTTCTACAGAAACTGTTCAGGTAGAGGCCCTTTTAGTTAAACTACTTTTTTCTTAAACTATGCCTCGAACAAACAAGAACATGTTGCCAGAAGGCCAGACACAGATGTAGATAGAAGAAGAAAGAAATGAACTGCATTTTAACATGCAAAATTAGTTGTGACATTTGTTAAGAAATTATGGTGAATGAACACCCAAAGATTAGTAGGTTTAAGGTCACTTACGTGAATTGATTTGGAATCTGGCATATTTAGCTGTCTGTACAATTATATGAGATAATGCAGACTTTTGTCATTTCAACCAAATTTGACAAAGGAAGGTTAATGCAATAATTTCGCATAGCAAAAGATGCTTTAGATAAAGTGCTACAGGGGCTCCATGTATAAAGAGAAAATATAGAGTTTGTCAATTTCGTCTAATCACCTAACCAGTGTTAAACCGATCACAGTGTACCGTCAAATCAGAATCATGTACTAATCATGCATAATGTCAGAGGAGTGCATTTGCCATGATATTTGCAAAGGCTTAATGAAATTTAACATATTTCATGATCCCTTCTTTCCATTGTAAAAGTAACCTATTAATTAAATTAAATTAAATTTAGAACATGAAGGAAAAACAACACCAGGGATCCAAAAGAAATGAAGATCACAAGAGGAAGGGTTTGTTGGCAGTTTAAGGGTAACTGCAGAGTAATCACCCGCAGAAGACTAGGTTTTATAGGGAACTTCGGATCTAAGAGATTCT
Source organism: Escallonia herrerae (assembly GCA_033070095.1). Classification (NCBI taxonomy): domain Eukaryota; kingdom Viridiplantae; phylum Streptophyta; class Magnoliopsida; order Escalloniales; family Escalloniaceae; genus Escallonia; species Escallonia herrerae. Next base: position 675,729 of record JAVXUP010000134.1, read on the forward strand.
CTCCTATATTTTGTGCACCATGATATAGTTTGTATATTGCTTAGGTGTATCACTATTCAAATCAATTATTTGTCTGGCCAGTTCAAATTTCACTGTATGTAATGTGCCCAGTGTTATACACTCGTGTCGTTTAAGTTGAGCGAGGGAAACTAGAGGATATAAAAGAATATAGCAATCCTAGAAACGAAGAAAAAAAAAATTGATTCGCTTTAACTAATGTTCATAAAGCATAAATACCCACTAAGTAAAGTGCAATGCTTGATTGGAACCTAATACTACGCCTTAAAAGAGTCTATATAATGATTGTTTAAGGGTAAATTGTTCCTCAAAGCCTAACAATTGCCATGGATCCCACAGTTGATGATACAAAAGATGAGCTCAACAAGGAGCTCTATGATGCTCTGCTGAAGGAAGAGGAAGACGAGGTAATTCAGCTTTGTCAAAATAATCCAGAAGGCCCATTCCACGTATTAACCATTCACGATGACACCGTCCTCCATATGGCCACTTATTCTAAACAAGAAAATCTAGTATGCACGTTGCTTGATAAGTTGCCCGAACACCATTTTGACAAGCTGACGCATCAAAATGAAATTGGAAACACCATACTTCATGAGGCGGCCACTTCCGACAAAACAGTAACAGCTGCAAAGATAATGATGCGCATAGCACCAGGTTTGCTAAGTGTTCGCAACAATTTTGGAGAGACGGCTCTCTTTCGTGCGGCACGTTATGGAAGAAAGGCAATGTTCGAGTTTCTTGACAGTGAAGTCAACAAGAAGGCTAAATTAAGTGAATTAAGTGAGTCTGATCTAAGCGCAGCATATCATCAGAGGGACGACAAGACCACCATACTTCACATTTCCATCATTTGTATGCACTTTGGTGAGTACCCAAGACTCAAGTGTATGTATGTACGATTCTATTTTGGGTCATGTCTCCGTTGTCACTGCAATTTAGAGTCCGTTGGCCGTTTTCTACATATAATAAGCCTAAATGTTTATTATCAAGCCATTAAACTTTCATAATGCACTTGGATATTGTAGCTTCGTGCAACTTGTGAGCTTCTTCATACATTCTTATCTTTTATGTGGAATGGGAAACAGACTTGGCCCTTCGGATTGCTCAGAGGTACGAATATTTAGTCGATAAAAAAAATGGAGATGGTATGACTGGTCTTCAACTTCTTTCCTGCGACAATTCGGCATTCAGAAGTCGGTTCAAAGGAAAATATCTCGAGAAAGTCAGGAAATTCTTCTACTCCGGTATGACACTTGAACCTTTCCACGGGCACTGAAAGTCATTTTGAGTTGTCTGAAAAAATTTAGCAATTCTTTGAATATGCCAATGATAACTGATCCATAATTCAGTTCTCTCTGGGATTGATTAGATTATTAACAGATGATGCAATTTGTTTCTTTCCTGTTACCTAAAAATTTCATAACTGCGTGCTCAGGTATTCCAACAGAGGATACTACTAGGCAAACTGGAGAAGGTAAAATGCCACACCAAGTTACCCAGACAACACTCACGATGTCCAAGTCTCTAAATCTGATTGAAGTACCGTCACACTAACAACCACCGGAGAACGAGCAAGCAAGAAGGAACAATGAAAACAGTCACTTCTTTGTGTCACTCACGCATATTACTATTTGGTCAACAAATTCTTCCTTGTCTCATAATTATCGTTGTAAGACTTTTCCACATAGAAATAGTTGGTTAAAAGTGGTTTGTATGTCCACATAATATGACTTCCTAACAGTTCTACTAGCTTAATGCTTTTGGATTAAACATTTTGACAACCTAAACTGTCTCAAACCTCGATAATTCATGAAGTTGCACATTCTAAAGAAATAGTTAATTAGGTGTAATTGCGACATTTATGGAACTTCAGTGTTCAATGTGTCTGAAAATTTCCATAATCGAGGACACCAATTGCATTCTATTTCACTTCCAATTTAGACTAATATTGTGAATTCTCTTTCTGGGAATTATGTTTTTCCAGGCTTTAGAGTACCCTTGTTGGAAGCTATTCGAGCAGAAGAGCAGAGATATGAATCAGCTGTGCAACTGGCCAAGTTCTTGACTGGAAAAGACACCTCGTGGAAGGCAACTAAATCTACTAAGGGTGAAAGTAATCCCCAGACCCACACGTATGCGAGTTCATCCACTTTTCAGCACCAAGATCATGTAGCGTCAACGAAAAAAAATGTTGCAGGGACTCCATTGATGTTAGCAACTAAACATGGTTGTACAGAGATTGTTGACGCGATACTAGAAAAGTATCCTCAGGCAGTAGAGCATGTTGATGGCGAAGGGCGTAACATTTTACATCTAGCAATCAAGCATCGGAACAAACATATTTTCGATAAAGTGGAGAGAATGGGTTTTCCCATGATTAGGCTAATAAGAAAGCTTGACAACAATGGGAACACCATACTGCACTATGTTGGCATAAAGAAAGATACTATAAAAGCAGAAGACATGCGAAGCCCTGCTTTGCTATTGCAACAGGATTTGCTCTTGTTTGAGGTGCATTCTGCTGATTCATTACTCCAACTGTCTCCACATGCACTTGAATTATTATGCCTGCATGTCGTATTTCATAGCATAACAGCATAGAAATTGCATTAAGCTTCAAGCATCTTATTGTGTTTTCTTGCATGATACTCCCTCCGTCCCATTATGCGAGTCCTCCTTTCCTTTTTTGGGAAGTTTGACCACTTGACTCCCCTTCATAAAGGTTTCAATTGAATTACATGATCTTCTGCATTACACCTTTAATACGCAAGGACAAGAAAAGTTGTATATAAAATGTTTAACTGTCGTCTGTCGAAGGAGGACTCATATTAAGGAATGGAGGAAGCACTACAACGATTAGCGAAGCAGAGTTTTTTTTTTTTTTTGGTATAATGTAATATATTGTTGCATCTGAGTATAATATATTTTGATGCAGCGTGTGAAGAAAGTCACCGCCACCCATTTCGTTAAGCACTTCAACAACAACAAGAAGACTGCTGAACAGTTATTTACAGAAAATAATGCTAAACTTCATCAGGACGCCAAAGAATGGCTAAAGCGCACTGCTGAAAATTGTTCAATTGTTGCTGTGCTAATTGCCACTGTTGCCTTCGCTGCAGCCTACACTGTACCAGGAGGTCCAAATCAGACAACTGGTTATCCGATCCTTGTTGACAAACCTTTCTTTGTCATTTTCACTGTGACAGACACACTTTCCCTAACGTCTGCCTTGACATCTGTGATAACGTTTCTTTCGATCCTCACATCACCCTTTCGGTTAATGGAGGACTTCCAACAGTCGCTTCCCCAAAAACTAATACTAGGTCTTACTCTTCTCATCTTCTCCGTTTCAATGATGATGTTGGCATTTGCAGCAACCGTTATCTTACTGATACGTAACAAGGAACAATGGACAAAAGTTGTCTTATACTCTGTGGCATTCTTCCCGGTCACCATGTTTGCATTTACATACATTCCTCTTTATATGTCACTCATCAAGACTCTGGAATACTCACTCACGAAAATATGGGCTGTATTTCCTCGATCAGAGAGTGGCTTGCCTCATCGTTTTTTGACTTTTAAACCATTCAAAGTTCGTAAATCCCATGCCAGGAATCCCGATAGTTCCACACAGCCTTCTACACTTAAAACTACCCGATGTCCCGTTTGAAAAGTCCGAAAGAAATTGGGGAAATTAAAGAGTGGTGAGTATGGAGTGCTGTGTGTTACCTTTGTATTTACGGCAGTGTGATGTGTTCAGTGTTTCATAGTATGGTTCCCAATGTCCAGATTGCATAAGTATTGGAGTTGACTGGTGTTTATGTACAATATGAATCTTTGAATAAAGAATGTTCTTATATTAACTTGTGAAAAGGTATCTAAAGAAGTTGGAACCCAACATGACCTTAGTATATCAAAGTTCAATATTTCAGCTGATCATATGATTAAGAATGAACATCAAATGATAATAATCCTCTTATCCATAGTACAATGTCTAACTCTTTAAATACGTTACACTGCCCATTAGTGGCATTTAGAACAGAAAAACAGATTAGTGCAAACATCGTGGAATACCTCGAGTATAACACCTCGATATTCTTCAGAATTCATTGAGACGTAACAGTTCAATAAGCAACGTAAATCCTTTGGCTCGGATATTCGCTTTGTCATAATCATCTCCACCATGGACTCTCTAAAATCCTCTCTAGGATCGTAAGAGGACATCTCTGTGGCAAGCATTACAATGAATTTACTTCCTTCCCTTCTTGCTCTTCTTCTGTCTTCATGTCTTGCTTCCTGCCTTTCTTTAATCATTTGATCTAACCTTTCCTGAACCATTGCATGCGATAGGCTCGAGATGGTTGGGAACCTCTCTGAATTTCTGCTTTCGGGTTCCTCCGAGGATGAAACGCTGAGCCTACAACTGCAACACAAGGCTCTGCAACCTCTGAGTTGAAGCTTTTGCTTCTTTAGCTCTCTGGAGCCTTGCATTCTTAGGCATTAAGTTGAGACAGTTTTGAAGGGCAAAAAAAGTCATATATGCACAATTGGAAAGTGGGCAACTCGGTCATGATTTTGTCACAAGCATTTAAAATCTGAAACATAAACCAAAGCAAAGGTTGGGGTTGCAAATGGGGAACATCTATATTGTTTAAGCTAGCCAGTGATCATGTTGTTCAATTAATTGTTTTAGGTGGCATGCTTTTGTTAAAAGTGCGTACAAATGGGAAGATGAGGTCCTTTAGGTAGTAAGATGCAGATTCCAAAAGGATAACAAATGAAAAAGTGACACTTTGGCTGGATTCACATGCCATGCTGGGACTAGCACTTGTGTACTTAATTGAACCTTTAATGTTGAAGGAGTAGGAAGGAGGAAAAAAGAATACAGAGGGAGGGAGTGTATGTGAAGTTGGTGCAAAAGTACTCTACTCATTAAGGTGTGCAGTGTGCTTAACCTGATTTTGAATCACATGGCCTCATCATTGAAGCTGTAGCAGAACCTTCAACATAGCTGTTGTTGTACTTGGGGTGCACTTTAATGACAACTTGTTCTGAAGCCCTTCCCAAAAACCCTTCTGCTGAGCTCAAAATACTTTGTGGTCTATTACAAGATTAGCTATTCCTCCTAATGCGACCTCAAGGTCGCCATAGAGCAACCGTAACTACATGAATGCGAAGGAGAGAAGAAAGAAAATATAAAAGAAAATGAGTCGAACATGTATATATATGGATGTGATTTATTAAAATTCTTAAATAGATGAGTGCCGATGTCTGATAAGTGAACTGCATCCATAGGCGAATTACAAGGATTTAGGTCATTTTTCCAATCAAGTGGCCTCACCCCTGTCTGCATATTCAGGATTTTGAAATCTGGGTACAGTATGATTACATATAAACAAACAGACAGGCCATGGGTATGATGTCAAACAAATTAAAATTGTAAGGCTTGCTGGTAGTTCGGGATAAAGCATGCCTAATTCGTGCTGCTTGTGCTTCACCAATATAAGAACTTTTGCTTTACCGGTGCTTCCCCATTTGCACAGTCCAATCATGGAGAAGATCAAGAGAGATATTCCCCAGCTAGAGATAGTGCAAGCCTTTGGAATGTGACATGTTCATCTGTTTTTTGTCATGATTGACAGATCTTGTGGAAGGAAACATAATATGCAATTCTCAGTCTTATGGTAGCTCCTTATGCCAAATTTGCAAGTTGCCAAACTGAATCACATTATTGCGGTGCATGTGGCTGCACCAACCACATTACCAAGTGAAAAGAAGCCTTAGTCCCTTATGAACTTACATGTGTTCATGTTAACAGTGCACTGAGTTTTTTAAATGCCAAACATATTGATGTGCCATTCCACTTGGGTAAAGTCTTGTCATTGCAGCTCAAAGGCTGTTCGCGCGCCACCCTAAAGGCGGATTTCTAATTGTTTATGCACGCGGTAGTGCCGATTAAACAACTTGATGTTTTGATTTATTTTAAACATGGAAATATAGAACGTAGGAAGCTACGTGTTAGCGTTGGACGATACTCGTTCAACGGATTTAACAAAAAATGTAATAGTTGTTCTCCCAAATGTTCCTTTTTTCTGTTAAGCTCTGAAACAACTAAGGCCTAATAAAACTCCCAAAATTATCTACTTAAAATTAGGAGATCATTAAGAGCAACGAAGAAAATTCGTGTAAAATTCAAACATTTTACGTATATTTTCGGGGAACCATACCACTTTCCACCGGGGCACACAAAACTTTTGAACCCTAAGAGGCTAAGAGCATTCATTGCAAGCAAATTTTATCATTTTGTGGAGAAGCTTTCTTTGGACTAAATTAGTTGCAATGATTACATTAGGAACTAAAAAGAGTCTTATCCCACTAATTATCAAAATAGATTATGGCCATAGATCATTAGAAATTCCATTTCTCTTTTCCAACTCTGGTGAAAAGGGTTATATTTTGAGATGGATGTTCACACTAAAAATTCCAAACTGGGACCCAAGACTAATTTTTTTTATATGAATCGTAGAAAAAAATCTATTAATTTAATGGTTTTACAAGAGCCACCCCGGAGACAAAAAAAAGCTTCGATTAGGACTGTGTCGCTTGTTATCGAGTTCCTTGATAACGTTTAAGACGCTTTTATGCCTCAGAAAGTTATTAACGACACATTTTTTTTTCTAATGCAACTTTAACAAAATGGTGCTTACATTATCTAAAATAGCCAATACTAGCCCAGCCCATTTTTTCTATGCTATTTTGGGTTCCAAAACAGCCCATCATTTGTTGTTTGTGAGTTTTGTAGTTCAAAGCCCAATAACAACTAGCAATCAAAGTTTGAATTTAGGGTCCACCAACTGTGTAAATCATCACCAAACAAACACCCTGCCAAATGCTTAAAACAAACCAAATAAGATACAAAATTAAAAATATCCTTAGAATATGCTCCCTCACTTTCCCTTCACCATGCATTTCATGCTCCCACCAACCAAATGTGTAGTACAAAGTTGGGTAACTCCAAACTAACATCAATGATGCTTTCCATGCTGTCCCTAAAAGGAAGAGATTATTAATATGGCGGTGATTCTTCCATTCATAATTTCTGTTTCATTTGATTTATTATTAAAGTTATGTTTGTTTCATTACGTTCATGTTATAAAAATAATCAACTAAGTGAACTTTTACACGTTCAGTAGCTATAAGATATAAGATTAAAATAGAATATGCTCCCTCACTTTCCCTTCACCATGCATTCCATGCTCCCACCAACCAGATGTGCAGTGCCAAGTTAGGTAAGTCGAAAATAACATCAATGATATTGTCGCTAAAGGAAAGAGATTACAAGTACGGCAGTAATTCTTCCGATCATAATTTTGTTCCGTTTGGTCTTTTGTTAAAATTATATTCGTTACATAATGTTACAGTGAAGTTTACGTTTACGCGTTTAGCAACTATTCAAACGCTTAACGGATACAATGGAGTTACATTATTTTAGAAGTTCGAGCGTAGCTAGATTTGTAAGGAAGTCGAATGGAGCAATAACTATAGCGACAAAAACGAAGGTGAGAATTTTATAAGATTCCCAAAATACCCTTAGGCGGATATTCCAAGGACGTCAGAGTCCTTAACACTTCTTTCAGTTAAGATTGAGACTTGGAGAGAGAGAAAGCCGAAAGCCTGTCTCCGCGAAATCTGTGATCCCGTGCGTGCGTGACTGTGTGTTTGAGAAATCGATGGCGCCTGCTTTCGTAGCGAACGGCGTGGCCGCCGTGAATCCTCCGGTGACCGGCCGCGTTTCGGAGGTGTACAGCGAGGTGCAGAACAGCCGCCTCGACCACGCCCTTCCCCTCCCTTCCGTCCTCAAAAGCCCCTTCGCCGTCGTTGACGGACCTCGTAGCTCCGCCGCCGGCAATTCAGGTACTCCGCTTCCGACACGTGTCCATATGTTTATGCATATATATGTTGCTAATTCACCAATCAATTAGCGAGTCGTGTGGCCTGAGATGTTGAAAATGGGATCCAAGTCAGCTGTTTGTATATGTATTTATATACATTGTGCAATTAGGAATTTGCTAATCTTTAAGTAAGCCTAAATAAGGTAGCTAGTGTTAGATCCAGTGGTTTTTAGTCATCTTTGGTTGTTGATTAGGCATGTGTGTCGGTGCGAATCTGTTGATGTATATGTGGCTAGTTCTTCCCAGTCAATAATGCGTTGTGTAATTAGTGATGTGAAGATACATAATCTTGATTTATTGAGCCTATATCATGTTTTTTGTTGAGTTTAAGTGGAGTTTGAATGTTAGAACAAAATTACTTGTTAATGTGTAATGTGTATGTATCCGTTTTAGAGAGAGAGAGTATAATCAATTCATATTTGTTTCATTGTGTAGTCAGCAATGTGTTAATCTATGCATTTGTTTACCTAAACCCGTGTATAAAGTCTGATGAAGTCAAGTTTGAATGATAGATCCGATGCTTTTAGTATCTTTGGCTTGCTATGACACCTGTTTGTATGCAAGTGTGCGCGCCGCCCTGGTGTGCGTACTGGTGTGTATTATTCGCTGATCAATTAATGCATTGGTGTAGTTTCTAAAAGTCTTATGCTCCATATGATTGGTTGCCGCTGAATTATGTACTTAACAACAAACAGAATCTAATAGTTATACGTTACTAAGACTAAATCGTGTACTTAATCTAGTTGAGTTTGACAATAATCAGAAGTTTTACGGTAACTAAATGGAAATTTAGGCATTTGATTTTCAAGAGGTAGGAAAATCTATAACTTACGCGTGACTATGCCTAAATTGCGTGTTTGAACTAATTTAGTTGAGGCTAAACATTAGATGTGGTGTTTTTCTTTCTTAATCACTATGGTTTTTGGCCATTGAATGGAGTTTCAGGATTTTGCATTATATTTGATTGTTTGGGTGTACGCAGATGAGATAGCAAAGTTGTTTCCATGCCTGTTTGGACAGCCATCGGCAATGCTAGTGCCTGGTGATGCCAAGAAGTTGGGCGCGGGTCAGAAGTTGAAGATCGGAGTGGTGTTGTCGGGAGGCCAAGCTCCTGGAGGACACAACGTTATTTCTGGAATCTTTGGTGGGAGTTTTACTTTGAAAGTTTCCTTTGAATATAAGAACTGTTGATTATCAAATGGCAATGGAAGGATAATTTTACATGTGTTGGTGTAGATTACTTGCAGGATCGTTGCCCAGGAAGCACATTATATGGATTCAAGGGTGGACCAGCTGGGATCATGAAGTGTAAATATGTGATCTTGACCCCAGAGTATATTTACCCATACAGGAATCAGGTAAGTTGGTATTGTTAGTTTTCTTTTAGTATAGACCTATCTTTGATTATATGACACATTTCAGTAGTTCTTTGATTAATTAATGAGTCGTGATCTCTCTGTATATGTGAACATGAGTATGGACTAATGGCACTATGAGATTATATTGTATTTTGTGCCCGTTAAAGACTTGCAGCACAAAATTGACTGTGCATGAGGGATACGATCCTCTCTACTGTTTAATGTCTTTTTCACATGCCACTTTGAGCGACAATCTGATTTCCCACAACAGTCGGTTTCGCAACATTTCTAGTGACAGAATTCAATTCAGGCACTAGAGTGATAATTTATTTATAAAAGAAGTAAGAAGAGTTGGAGATAAATTGGAGCGCAAAAGAAGATCTTTACACCGTCCAGTCAAAATGTGTTTTCTTCCCCTCGCCGCTGTGCATGAAACCCCTGATTGTGATGGTTTGGCTAGCCAGTTGTCCAACTTTCTAAACTAGAGGATGAACTGGTGCCATCTTCCACTGTTGTAAGTAATTAGCTCTGATGTACATGTTCTAGTCGAAGTTTATGAAATTAAGGAACAGCTTTGAGATTGCTACATAGCACAGGATTGGATGATTTACTGCTTGCAGTCATATGATACTTTCTCTGTACTGCTTGAAGTTGCACTACAATTAGTTTTGCTTGAAAGATAAACTGAATTTGTTACAATTAATTACTATGAAAATGCAGCTGCATATCGCTGAACTATATCATAATTAGTTAATGATAGCATGTGATAAATTGAAATATGTTTGTATTAGGGTGGATTTGATATGATTCGTAGTGGGAGGGACAAGATTGAGACTCCTGAACAGGTACGACTCTTTGCTCACTGTCAAGAAACTTTTGGACAATTGTTATAGATTTTCTATGTACTACTTTTGCAGTATTTAGATTTTTGTTCTTCTAATAAGGCTTCAAGCTTAATGACTTACTGGAGCTGTATGCATTTGATCTCAGTTTAAGCAAGCTGAAGAAACAGCTGTGAAACTTGATCTGGATGGGCTTGTTGTGATTGGTGGTGACGACTCAAATACTAATGCTTGCCTCCTTGCTGAAAACTTCAGGTGAATTGTGCACCATCTGTTCATACATTTATTTTTCTTGGCTTTGACCTCCCCACTTTTGAGTGTTACTCCTATATATCGAAGGTTTCATCATATTCTAAAAAATGATGCCTTCATTCTACGCTCTAACCCTTTCGTTCTGGCATTAACAATTTGTATAATTCAGGAGTAAAAAATTGAAAACTAGTGTGATTGGTTGCCCAAAGACCATTGACGGTGACTTGAAATGCAAAGAGGTTCCTACTAGTTTCGGGTTTGATACAGCATGCAAGGTGATTTTAGCTATGTCATTCTTCCTTCACATATAAAATTTCTATATGTACCACTTACCATGTTTAACTTATTGTGCATCTGAGTAGTTGCATATCGCTGACTTATTTTTCAGGTAAGAAACTAGATCTGGTTGGTAATATCGTGTTATTTTTATTACACAGATATACGCAGAAATGATAGGGAATGTGATGATAGATGCGCGCTCGACAGGAAAATATTATCATTGTAAGTATGGGGTCCAAAGTACCTTACTCTGCAATTCATGCGTTCACCAGCACGACTTACTCTTATTACTTGAGCTCGAGGAACATTTTTGTTAGTTTTTTTTTTTTTTTTTTGGGGGGGGGGGGGGGGGGGGGGGTTGAGCATTGCCCACTTTTGAATTTTCAGAATTACGTCAAAGCTAACTATTCTTACATACCTTCCCCATGTATCCACTTGTTTACATTTATCCTACCTAATGGGATTTCATACAGAACACCTTAATATTCTTGTGGCCCCTCCCATAAAGTGCTCCTAGGTGCTTCCCTGTCAATGGCCTTGAGGCCAAGAAAACAAATATAAGATGACCGTAGCCAAATGAGGCGGATATGATTTGAGGACATTGCAAGGCAAGGGAATTGGAAGCACTTAAGGCAAGGATGAAAGAGGACCAGTTGAGGTGCGAAGTTGGTGGGAAAGATAGGTAGAGTAGTGATAAGGACTAGGTTTAAGAACTAGAATCATTACATATAGGAGATAATAAGAATGTAACTGAATCAGCAGATAAGAAAATTTTTAAGCGTAGCTGGTCTTCAGATCTTGATATAGGAACTTTTTATGCCATAATATGAACCATCAGTACGACACAATTTTCTGTTTGGTCCACTTGGCATGTCTCTTGTTACTGTTGATCCCTTCTTTATGGTGAAACCATGGTATATCCTACCACCCCCAAAGAGGAGTTCTTACCGATGTTGCTCAAGCAATTGAGTCCTTTATATTGTTTTCCGTGTTAAAGATTTCTGCATGTGCTTAAAGCAAAGCTGACCATTCCAACCTGCAACTTTTTCCAGTTGTACGACTTATGGGGCGGGCTGCTTCACACATTACACTAGAGTGTGCTTTACAAACTCATCCAAACATCACTCTTATTGGTGAAGAGGTACACGTTCTTTCTTCATGTTCGATGGCATCTGTTCAGCAGCAAATTTTCTCTGAAGAACTTTGTATCTTGCTTGGATCTTGTAACTGCTACTTTTTGTGTTATGCGCTACATAGTTCTAGAGATAGCGGAACTGTTTTTAGAACCCGTTTGGGATTGATTAAAAAAAGCAGATTCTGCTTAGATCTTAATTAGTTTTCAAAATCTGATTTAATCAGAATCAGTTTGCTGCGTGGTAAAAGTAGTTGTAAATTAGATTAAATCTATAAAAAGTGCTTGGATAAAAAGTACTTAAATCAGTTTCTTTATGACAAAATGACCACAGAGGACACTCAATAAATAGTTTTCTAATATCCAAGTAAAGTTAGCATAACTTTACTTGGATATTAGAAATTCAGCACTCAAAGAAATCCGGCCACATTTTGATCTTGATTTCTGATACTACACATGCTACTGCAATTCAGATACTACATGGCTAAAATAGAAGAAAAGATTACAGTACAACTAGATTTACAATATGCAATTCAGGTAAGCATGATAATTACAATAAAATAGAAGAAAAGATTACAATATGAGAAGATAGAAGAACTTACAGAAGTTGGTGTGGAGGAATTGAAGAGGGCGGCTGTATCCCTCTTTGTTAGCCGTAGGAGAAGATTAGCAATGGGAGAGATAACCTTCAGAAACTATCTAATTAATTAAGGGGTATGAGATGTCTTTTTGGAAAAAACATGGGGATGGGATGGTAAATTAAAAGGTCAAACCTGATTATGGGAAAAGTTATTATTCCACAATCCTCACTTTTGAGGATTATGGATTAAATCAGTTTTTAGCTTTTTGAAGATGGATTAAATCTCTTAATCTCTTTTGCCAAACACCCGCAAACCTGATTTAATTAAATCAGGTTTGACCAAGATTTAATCAATCCCAAACACCCTCTTAATTGGGTTATGCCCATTTCGTAAAAACCAGCTAGCTTAGCAAGTTGACAAGTAACAAAATGAAAAGGTTAGGAAATAAAGATTGTTCACAATAATGGCCACCAAAATGCTTCACTGGCTGGCCAAATCTGTCAGTTATGGTTCCAGCTATGCTCCTTTGACTCGTTAGATCTAAATTGCAGTTCTTAATTTCGGGATGGCAATATCTTACTGATAGAACTCTTATCCTTTGTATAAGCCAAACTGAGAACCTTTTATTTCCATTAATGGGTGGGAGAAAGCAGGTTCTGTGCCAGGAGAAGTGCGTTCTTGGTTGCATTCTCTGGCATGTTGAAGTTAAGAAGTTTTCGAGGACCTGTGCGACTATATGTGCGCACACGCGTCTCACAGAGAGAGAAGGTGGGGTGGTGGTGGGGTTGAGAGTTCTTTGTTTGAAATGGGCGATTAGCAAAGCACTACAGGCATCCCTGTTTTATTTCTGAAAGTTTTTATGGCCAGCTAATAGATAACAGCAATCAGATTCAAGAAAGCTTCACGTATCAGTTTTGCTTAACGAGGTGACATGTTCCTGCAGGTGGCCACCAAGAAGCTGACTCTAAAAAATGTTACTGACTACATAGCAGATGTGATCTGTAAACGTGCAGAACGTGGTTATAACTATGGTGTGATACTTATTCCGGAAGGACTTATTGATTTCATCCCTGAGGTAAAACTCCACATCATGAATTTTGTTTCTCTAACCTTTGCCGTCCTGTGGCATTAGCCATTCTCAAATGGGCCATTCTCAAATGGAATAACATGTGCTGCTGTGATTGGATGTGTATGTATATATAGATTTTTGGTTGACATATTTCTACTGATTTTACTTTTGCAGGTGCAGCAGCTTATTGCAGAACTAAACGAAATATTGGCCAATGATATAGTAGATGAAGGTGGTCTTTGGAAGAAGAAACTTGCACCCCAATCACTGCAGCTCTTTGACTTACTACCTTCAGCAATTCAAGAGCAGTTGATGCTTGAACGAGATCCACATGGAAACGTCCAGGTGTTTATATGTCTTACTGCTCTGGTAATTAATTGTTACTCTGTCTTCCGGGGAAACTGTATCTTATACCTGTTTTTGTCCAGGTTGCCAAAATAGAAACAGAAAAAATGCTTATTCAAATGGTTGAAACGGAACTGGAACAGAGGAAGCAGCAAGGTTCATATAAATATAAATTTAACGGGCAATCCCACTTTTTCGGGTATGCATAGTATGCCTATATTTCCTAGATTTGATCTGTTTCCACTGCGACTATTGTTTGAAGGTTTTTCTCGATGAAGCCAAATTATATGGTACTCCACTCTTGAAGAAATGGTTTTTGACTGGTTGGTGGTCTTGCATTGCATGTGATTTTTCCTTCACAGGTATGAAGGAAGGTGTGGTTTACCATCTAACTTTGATTCTACATACTGCTACGCATTGGGTTATGGTGCTGGAGCTCTTCTCCAGAGTGGAAAAAGTGGATTGATATCATCGGTTTGTGCTTCTATACCCTTATTCGCCATTGTCAGCTGTGTTACATAGAAAGAAAAGCAGGCTTTCAACTTGTCACAACGCTCGTCATATCAGTTTGTTTTATTCCCATTTTGTTTGCTATGTGATCAATTTTTTTTTAGTGTATCATGGGGTTACTTCAACTAGCATCCAGAGGGACCTTAGTTCCCTCTTAACCTGTCCTCAAGTTCTCGTCTATGACTCTGCCGTTGTGCAGTTTGTCCCTTTACGTACCTGCATAAGCTGTCTTTCCACTTGTATGCACAACCATGCAACATGTCTGCACCACCTCTAAATCCGTTATACTTTCTCCACAATAGATTGGTCTTTTACTTTTCTATTCCGGTTTTGCCTTGCCAATTTAAGCTTTTCTATGTACTTACCTATTGAAGATTTTTATTGCTCAACACGTGAATGAACTTCAATAAAATTTGTGTTTATTGTCTCCAGGTAGCGAACTTGGCTGCTCCAGTCGAGGAGTGGACTGTTGGTGGAACTGCATTAACTTCATTAATGGACGTCGAGAGGAGACACGGTATATTACTTATCAAGATGCCCTTTTTTTTTTTTTGGTTTGTACTGAAATGCTTGTTTCTTTCGAATCTCCAGTGTTTGTGAGGGGTTAATCCCAGCAAATGATAATCGCAAATTTTGCATTACGACATATATATAGCTAACATACTATGTTGTAAAGTAACCTGGGGGTTGTAAATGCTACCATCTGCCTTGGACATCCCAACTAAATAAATGATGAATGAATTTTGTTTGTTAGAAAGGACCAGTAGTTTTTGATGAAAGTTCAATGCAGTCACTGCCCTCTTACATTCTTCTCAGACTTCTCATTAAATTAATCTTGCATTCAACTAACCTCCATCTAATTGAGAGACGTGAACTGTCAAGCCGTCGATACGCACCTCTCTCATTTCTGGGAATTAATACAATTTGCAGGTAAGTTCAAGCCGGTGATAAAGAAGGCAATGGTAGAGCTTGATGGTAAGAACTCTTCCTATGCAGTTTTGGCCTCTTGGTTACTATATGTCAATTGCCATGTACTTTGAACCAACTAGAAAATCTTATTCAAATTAACTTATGTTTCAGGTGCACCTTTCAAGAAGTTTGCTTCTATGCGGGAAGAGTGGGCCCTTAAGAATCGATATATTAGTCCTGGTATGGTTTGCATCGGTGTCAAGGACTTGCATTTTCATTTTTCTTGTAGAGCTTCTGCTTATTTAACTAGCTCTCCTAGTATATCTACTTCATTGCAATCTGGCTAGCTTAACTTTTTGTTTTTCGTTGTGGTATGATATCACAGGTCCCATCCAATTCATTGGCCCGGCATCGGATAACGTGAATCACACCTTATTGTTGGAGCTTGGAGTTGAAGCATAAACGATAGACGCAATTGTCAAAGTTTTGCAAAAACAACGCCGGATTTTGCCTCACTTGGCCTGACCTTTTAGATTTCATTTTGGTTTTTGGTGGAAACAGTTGCATGAAAAAGCTTTCCCTTTAAGTTTCTAGTCATAGTCGGAATCCTGAAAATTGATAAACTAGTTCCATATTATTTTGGTGAAAAGAAGTTATATAAAGCATGTTGAGCTGCCAGTAACGGGGACAGAACTACAGAAGTGGACCGCCTGGAGGACTAGAAATATTTGATGGCAAGTTCATGTTACGATGGCGTGACAACATTCGAGAGAACAACGCGCTAAGTTCAACAGCAGGAGTATTCTTCTTGGCTATCCTGGGGTTGATTAGGCGCAGCGGTGGAGTGCTGCACCCTAGATGGCGAAAGTCCAGCCGAAAGCATCACTAGAGTTTTTATTAGAACGTTTTCTCTGTTTGATTTAACACTCGGAAAACTACTTTGCTCGCGAATGGAAATGTCGCTACAAGTACACTGAATGGGACTAGGTACGTACCCTTTTATGAATATTTGTCTTAATGACTGTATGCATAGGCAAAGAAATTTCATCACTTGGGTAACGTCTTCACAGGGTATGCATTTAAAAGAAAAGATTCTACAGTTAATCTCATCCTAGGTCACTATTATCAAACATTAGAAATGTGTGTTTGGGTTGGACATTAGGCAGACCTATTCCATGTTAGCCGTACGGTCACACCATTGCCAGTCCTTAGCTTAGGTTTTGTCCAGGACATTTGGTGGCTCGGGATTATTAGTTCCGATCGTCTAGGATTGTTTAATGTACAGTATAATAACCTTTTTTCTTTTTTAACCCGTCTTCCTGATAGAAAAGATTCTGTAGTTAGCCTCATTCTAGGTCACTATTATCAAACGTTGGAAATATGTGTCTGGGCTGAACATTAGGCAGATCTATTTAATGTTATCCGTGCAGTCACACCATGCCATTCCTTAGCTTAGGTTTCATTTAGGACATTCGGTGGTTCGGGATTGTTAGGCCAAATAGTAGCTTGATGTGGATTCTTTTATGCTTATTTCTCCTTTGCTTAGGTTTCGGAGCTCATTACGATGAGCTGATCTCGCTGCATGATATGGTAATGATGTATATGTTGTATGCTTATTCCAAGTGGTCAGTGGTCAGTGGTGTTTACTTTGCTTATTATAATTGCAAAGCTCATCATGACGGTCTTAGACTTCTGGAGTTCTGCCGTTAAATCTGTACGTCGTATCGTCACCTATACAGTGCCAAAGTAGTCAATCGTGTTAACCGTGGTCCTGCAGAGTCAAGAATGGGCTATCTATTGCACTTCAACTGTATAAATCTTATACCCCTAACATCTCAGCCGGTGTTGAAATGTTACGATTAAGATGTCATCTCTCTTGCATTTGCATTTCTACCTTTCTCACACACCAGACGGACATTTTTGCGATCTCGTACACTAGTCTGCACGTCCCTCACCCGTAGTTTTCCTGCCCCCATCCCTTTGCGACTACTGGAGTAGTACTGTCGTCCATCCCTAATCGACTGGGTGTTCCTATTCTCGGCAGCCTAATCTAACTTGCTTCACAAGTTGGGCGCACCCAGCACGATTGTAGCCAGATAGTGTTGCAATAAGCAGTGTGCCCTTTTCTCTTTGAAGGCAGATCGAGGGATGTGTAGAGAACGCCCAACGTTAATTATAGAGTATATTCTCTCACGCTTTTTGGGCTAACGTGGCTCGAGCCAACTCTGCATCTCGACCTGGATGACATTCAATATCATTTACCCATGTTCCTATATGCATATTGGTTCACGGTATGCAATTTGTGTGAATCAAAACTGGATTTTGAATGGAATGAGTGCATGACAATTGAAATCCCAGGTCTATTTGTGATATGCTTGGGTTAAAGATTCGGGGGGGGGGGGGGGGGGGGGGAATTGGGACTTTTACTTCAGGAAATTTCCGTGGTTTATTTTGGAGGAATAAGTTTCCATACATCGATGGTCTTCGGGTGGTGATGACAGTCTTCAGACGGTAATTGATCATGATCAGTGTTGTATCAAACTCTAAATATTGATGGAAATTTTTGTCAATTTAAATATTGCATAAGCTTTGTGGAATCCTAATGTATTTCAAGTAGTACAACGGAACATAAACTGAAAATTTTTGCTATTTTAATTTGTTAGGGCGTTAATACGTGAGGTAAGATTTATGGATTTTTTATTTTTTTTTCATTTTTGATAGCAAGGGTGAATAGCATGATACGGTAAGTTGCAGGGTGTTGCACCTTATGGTGCATTACAGTTCAAACGTTTTAATTATGACATGCCATGATGAATACAAAGCAAATTACATTCATATTTACACCATTCGGTTAGAGACAGGTCGAATATTTAAACAAAAGATAAAATGATGGCATAGAAATAAGACCTCTTTGCAACAACATGTCATGTATTCGGTCTTAATAGACGTTCGGGCATGGTTAGCAAAAGCGGTTAGAAATATGGTCTATAGATGACAGTTAACATCATGTCAATATTGTAGTGGTGAAAGTCTAATAATATTATATAACAAAAGTCATACTCTTTCGTTTTACATAAATTGTTCACTTTAACTTTGTATAAATATTAAGGATTTAGGTTATATATTGTATGTTTTTTTTTTATCCTTTAGATGGTGGGTCGGGATGGTGGGTCTGGAGAGAGAAAATTGGTTGGTAGAGTGTTAAATATGAAGCGAGAAATATAATAAAAAAAAGTATAAGAAGGTGGATCCGAAAAGAGAAAATGAGTGGATAAAAAAAAGTTAAATGTAGAGAGTGAAATATAGTTAAAAAAATATAAGAAAAAAAAATTTATAAAAATATTTATAATTTTTTTAATTTAAAAGTAATTAATTTTTATGAAAAAAAATACGACCGGCTTATATAAGAAGGAAAGAATATATAAAAGGGTCAATCGTTTCAAAATAAAAAAAAAAAAAAGTTGATGGATATATCCTTTTCTTTACCCTTTGCACAGCGTAAACTTCGTCTGCACGTAGTCTAATCTTATGGGCACTCTAATCCTTTCTCTGATCATCCTTTTACAGGGTGCACGTACGCAGCAATCCCGTTTGCTTGTGGGAATGGCAGGAACTGCCGCCCGTTAACACATTGCTCCTGCGGCCAAACCTAAGCCTGCCAGCCTGCCTGCTACAAAGCCTACGACCATCGTTTACGAGACTTTGGAACTCTAAACTTCACTTTGACACTCGTCGGATATGGAGCTTCTATAAAGGTGGCCAGGGACTCCATATAATAAACACCATCTATCTCAGAAAGCTTCACGGTCAGTGGCCTAGCAGTGTAGGCCAGGACACCAAAGCAGAGCAGATTACACTTTCTTGGTGACACTTGCCATTCTCGACAGAAAGGTCAAAGAGGCAGTCACGTGAATGCGTGAGAAGAACGAGTTTTTTTTTTCTTAATTAATATATAATAATAATAATTTATTATCAATTTATTATTTTTTAAAACTTATTTAGTACTATACCACACTTTTAAAGATCGTCATTTGAAATCACAATTTCAATACCTTGGATTTCTACTTTACAGTAGAAATAAAGAAGAAATCGCTGTTTCAAAAAGCGATTTCTTCCTTGTAATCGTGGTTTCAAACAGCGATTTTTAAAAGTGTGATATGCCGATAAATAAGTTTCAAAATAGAATATATCGATAATTAAATTTTAAAACAATATTAATTAGTAGAACTTCTTCTCTTCTTCTCTGTTGCTTCGTTCATGTCTTGAGGATCATTCCTTCCTTCCTAAACAGATACATGTCCATTCACCTTTAAACAAAAGATGCACATTTTCTTGAGCTATGAATGGGTTCAATCTGGGCTTATGAGGACCATCCTAACACCATTTTTAGCTCCATTATAAATATAAATAAATAAATTGCAACAATATTGTAAACTATTTTTTATTCGACCTTCAAATTCGATTCTAGATTTTTGTTCGGTTATTACTTGATCCGATTTCAAATAACAATAACAGTTATCTTTTATCTAACCGTTTTCAAGGCCATGTTGCCTCGAGAGCCAATCACTTGGTTGAATCCTTCTTCTACAGCTATGTCAAGTACTACTAAGCTTAGTCAAAGATTTCAAAAAAATATAGCAGATGTTAAAGAAGTAAATGCTTTACGACATTTTTGATTTAGCAACATATAGCAAGTGTGTGTAGTAAATGTTCATAAAATAAATATTTCATGATTACATACCATTTATTTTAACTCTTTACAATACTAAGATAGGCATATATTCTTTTTATATTATATATATATATAAACTCCAGCCCTAAATATTCAATATTCAGAACTATTTTTGGACCATCCGATACTTCCCAACGATGATGAGTGTACGGAATCTTGGAAAGCTACAAGCAAAGCCAAGAGCAAGCCAACAGCCAATGTTACTGTGCACGTGGACGTGGCCATCAAAACAGAGGGGCTGTTTGGCTCAGGGCCCCAAACGCATTAATGAATCAACCAACGCTGTTTGCCTGTGCATCAAACCACCAATGCTTTGCCATATTGCCTACAAACAAACACCAGCACCCAAACGCCCAAATTTTCCATTCTCTTGGTAGGGCATCCCTACGCCTGTTATCTTTGGACATTCTTGCTCATCACCACATGATCTTAGCCCTGTGATTGTGATGGTTGGACCACTGATTTCTGTCCATCGGACGGTGCACGTTGATAGCACGTGTTAGGCCCACGTGAGCCCCCATTATTTGGGTTCCACTCAACCACTATTTTGGTAGGTCGGATGATATGTTCGTTGGTCGCAGATAATATGTCAAGAGTACAACTGCGTGGCATATGGTGTATGTGATATTGAAAGGCGTGAATGAGTTGAATTGGGGTGCGTGCGATTTCGATTTTCATTTGGTGGACTCCTTGGCGTGTCGAATTGATCTGCTACCACGTTGAAACGTTCACGTAACTTGTGAAATTTAATGTTACCAAATATAACTCGTTCACGTGTTTTGGCGATTCAAGAGACAACATGGCTTGCAAGAGTCGGATTGCGATATGAAACTTTACATGATACATATTAGCCTTGTAATCATCTCTGACCACGTCAATCTAATCTTTTTGGTGGCACATTGTCCTTTTGGGGATCCCTTGTAGCTGAAGCATAGCATAGGTATTGTTGGGACTTAGGAGCGTCTTGTATTGCTGTGGAAATACTAATGCTTTTGTTGCCACATTGTTAAACTCTGATAATTACAACAACATTGTTGTGAAAGTATAAACATTTTTTCTCGCTTTTAGATGCATTCATTCAGTTTAAGCACAAGCTCCGAGAAACCAAAGGGGTTTTCAAAGGCGTACCAAGGTCACTGACAAGGATGGAGCATGGAAAAATTTTGGCTGCTACCACAATTGGAAGAATCTTCCTTCTACCCTCTATATAGCGACAATCAATTGTCTCTAAATGTTTCTATTGACTTTTCTTTATAGACGCTAAAAAAATGTTGTTAATAATTGTCGCTGAAATTGTTGAAAGAAAAGTCACTAGAAATATTTAGCGGCTATTAATTTGTCACTATACACGGAGTTGAAGGATTATTTTTACAACCCCCGGGTAGGAACTAAAGTCTGTTCATGGAGCTTAAGTGTAGCCTGTGGTGCGACATCCATTGGTAAGCCTCCTAACAATGATCTCACATCGAATGGGTATTGGCGAGTGGTTCCCATCACGAGTTGCCCATTTTCTGGTGGCGCCATAACAGTTCTGCGAGATCACGATTCAAAAAATCGCCGCGGCAAAGTTTTAAAGAGAGGAAGTTAGGGGGCGGATTAGGGCCGACTTTGTAGACTCCACTTTGAACCATAACCACTATAAGAAAAGACGTTTTTTGCGACGAATTTTTAGCGACGGAATAGATTCCGTCGCTAAAAGTAGTTTTACCGACGAAAACCTCCATCGGTAAAACTTCGTCGCAAATTATATTATTACCGACGGAATTAACCGTCGATAATATTTTTTGGCGACGACTATTACCGGTGGACTTTTAGCGACAGTACTTCCGTCACTAAAACATTTTGATGGAATTTTTTTCCAAGGGTTTAAGGAAATATTTTAAGCAATGGAATAAATCTGTCGCTAAAAACTCCATCGGTAAAAATAGACCTTCACTGACGGACGTTTAACGACGAATATATTCTGTCGCTAAAAGTCTATTTAACTCTCAAATCTGGTTTTCTCTCTCTCCGATTCTCTTCAAAAATCCCAAAAAAGGCTCCAGCGATTGTACCACCGTCGTTCTCACATCCTGCCCCACCTTTGGCACAACCGAAAGCCTCGACACCGACGGTGACCTCCCTTGACACCAGCAACTCCTATCAAGTATTTTTTTTATTTGTTGTGACTTTGCTTATTTCTAGCCAGTCACTTTTCATATTCGTGTATGATTCGCTGTGAATTTTTGACTTTCGTGTATGCTTTCGCTAGTGACCTCCTTAGCCAGTCATTTTTTTTATTTGCTGTGACTTTACTATTTCTTTGTTTCACATTTTGTGCATGATTTCGTTAGTCTTGGGTAAGTAGAATTTGATTTTCATTAGTCTTGTGTATATTGCTCAGCTCTGTTATCTACTACAGTATTTCACATAAATGAAGTTATAATGTGTGCTTGGAGACCAAAAATGAAGTCTGTTATCTACGTATGCCTAGTTGACATCTTACTTGGCGATCTACTTATTGTTCAAACTTCCTTCGATACTCGACGGCCACTCTGTCTGAAATAGCTTCATACGCCGGGTGTTTATTGATGACAATGGAGTTCCTATTATGTAATAAGTTGTATTCCTGATCATATTCTTAATCTTTGCTTCTCCTTATTTTCTTATCATTTCATCTTAAACTTGAACGGTGGTGGGTGGCAAGGGGAATTATTAGGAGAATTAGTTGCCTTGGCTTTTTCAGCAAAAATATTTTTGACATATGCTGTCATACACTATATGTTTCTTATGCTAGGTCTAGCTAGGGGGTGTCATCTCTAGGTGGCAGGAGTTTATATAGTCCTTCAAATGCTGATAGGACTCCAATTCTCTACCTAAGTGCATAGTTTATTTTGACAATCGTGTGCTTAGATTCCTATTTGATATATCTGCAGGCCAACAGGCTTAGACCGGATAACGTCATGTATCCTTTTGTTTCAGGAAAATAAAATACGTTTTCTTCTTCATTAGCCAATCAAAACTACAAATCAAATACGTGCCTGCTACAAATGTATCAAAAGTAATTCAGTGGAGGCCTCTCCAGAGTAATTGAATTATCATCGTCTCGCCTTTCGGGGCAATAATCTTTTCATTAATATAATCTAAAGCATGAAATCTTTTACCACTCTACCAGTGGGCAAACTTCTGCTTACCGGTCGAGAATAATCAAACTACATAGCATCTCATTTCAAAGCAAAGCGGTTTCAAGGCAAAGGGGTCTTGCTATTAAGACCGCTTTGCTTGAAATGAGATGCCACGTAATAATGGAAAAATACGTAGCTAGCCACAAACAAAATCGTCCACATGTAGGAATGCCTTTTATTTAGAACGAATCATGAGATTGACTGTCACAATCGTTGACTCAGATTGTGAGAGCCATGGATCCATCGACTATAGTAAAAAACACTTCATCATGTGTTTCAATATAAGAAACACATAATGAAGTGTATGTTTGTAAAGAGTATAGTTTAATTCACAAAAAATCTACAAAGGTACACTTCATTACGTGTTTCATTATAAAAAACACATACTGTAGTAGATAACAGAGCTGAAGTAATTAGAGGGTGGCAGTGAATAACTGTGCGCATATATGTGTATACAAATAAGCGTAGTGAAAGGTGAGAATTACGCTCGTCGACCTCTAGTATAAACAAAGAGTTACACTCACCCAAGAGGGTTTGTAAGTAAAAAAAAATCACATCATGCCTTATATTTAAATTTTTGGGGTGTTAATTTATATTTGAACTGTATTAATTTATTCATTTACTTATTTGGGAGGATCCTGGAGAATCAGGCGAGGATGAAGATCGGGGTTCTTGTGAAGGGTTGATTCTTCAAGCCACGCCTGTACTGGAAGGACTAGGATGCCGCTGCGAGGGAGTCCCTATGGGAGGAGTGGCTGGTACGATGAAGTATTTTTTTTCTGCAATAGTATTTGTTTAATTAGAGTTTGTTTTCTGTAATTAATTTGTATTGTTGAATGCCTTACAGGAGGGTTTCACGTTTGACTCACCTGATCAGCAGGCAGTGGGGCGGCATGCCTTATTTACTTTCATCGGCAAGAGTTACCGCCGAAGAAGATGCTGCCCGAGGGTGCCACGATGATGGAGATGAAGACATATCCCTAACATTATATATCTCTGACTGTACAGGAGGAGATGATAGATCAGTGGGCTGCGGATCCAGGCTGGGATTCCAAGAGTAAGAGCAGGGCTGAGAACAGATAGAACAAAGATCCGACCCACATGGGGGGTCGGTGCCACACAACATCGTCTGACACATGAATGCGGTCCAGAACCCGGATCTGGAGGAGGATGAGGTCATAGCTCTGACGTATAATCAGACGCACGTGTGGAAGAAAGACAAGGACGAAGCGCACCGGGTCGGTGACTATGTTTCGAATATTGCTCGGCGAATCGATGTGAGTCAATTTGTTTAAGTTGTTAATTTTTTGTCTTTCTATCCTTAATGTCTGTTGCGTTAATTAATGCCCTAACATACCTTTAAATCATTGTTTTTGCAGGTCTCGTATGAATAGCTTAGGGGGTCCGAGCAGCAGTCCGGACAGCCATCAGCGTCCACTAGTACTGGTGCAAGTACTGGGGCGTTGAAACGATGGCTGGATATGCCGGAGGTCGTCAATCGGCCGAAAGGCCGCATCCGCGACCTGCCTAGCACGACTGCTTGTGCCGTGATAGGAGCGTCCTCACCCCCCGCTGCCCCTCCACAGACACCGGCTCCTCGGCGTCCGTTGGACGAGGATGAGATCCAACGCATTGCTACGGTGGTGTTGAGGATAATTAGGGAGCATGATCAGTAGGGTACCCCTACTGGACATGCAGATCCAGGACTCGACAACCCTTGATGAGCCCCTTCTCGTGCCCAGCCCCAGCTTGTCCCCCCAGCCCGACTTGTACTCTTCTCCCATCCTCTGACCGGCTGTATCTGGTTCCCACTTATACATCATGAGTTTTTTTATAATAAATATTTTTATGATTGATTATATATTTCTTTATGTATTGATTATTGTGCGTTGTTGTTGAGAATTGAAAATTTTATTACAGGTCTGGAAATAGAAAAATAAAAAAATATATTTTTAATTTTTTTGAACTTTTGGCGACGGATTAATTCTGTCGCTAAAAGTGTTCCTACTGTCAGTTTTTTAGCGATGGAATATTCCGCCGCCAAAAGTCTTATTTAGCGATGGTCGCTAAAACATTAATTTCGTTACTAATTTCACAAAACAGAAAATAAATTAAAATACGTAAAATATAATTAGCGACGGATATTCCGTCGCTAATTAGTAAATAACTCCATTGCAAAAAATACAATATTAGACGACGGATTTAAAAATTCCGTCGCCAAACTTTTAGTAACGGACTTTTATACGAGGGACTTTTAGCGACGGTAAATCCGTCACTAAAACTTTTAGAGACGGATTTTTTTCGTTGCTAAAAACCTTTTTTCTTGTAGTGAACAAAATGCACCATATGTATAACTTTCCTTCCACATCATCAAATACTTTGAAACGTAGCATGGACTGAATCAAAATTTTAATCCCAACTAAGAGGGTGTTTGTGATTGATTATGAGATGCTCAAACCTGATTTAATCTAGATTAAATCAGGATTGTGGGTATTTGACAAAAGAGATTAAGAGATTTAATCCATCTCCAAAAGTTAAAAACTGATTTAATCCATAATCCTCAAAAGTGATGATTATGAAATAATCACTTTTTTCATAATCAGGTTTGATCATCTAATTTACCATTCTATCCCCATATTTTTTATAAAAAGACCTCTCACACCCCTTAATTAATTAGATAATTTTTTGAATTTATCTCTTCTCCTATTGTTACTCTTCTCCTATGGCTAAAAGACATAGAAGGATACATCCGCCCTCTTCCTCCACACCATTTCTGTAAGGTTTTTTTATCTTCTTATCCTATAATATTTTCTTCTATTTTATAGTTTATGAATAAAAATTATGTTAACCTTGTTTGTATATTAGAAAATTATTTATTGAGTGTCATCTATGATCATTTTGTCATAGTGAAACTGATTTAAGTATTTTTTATCCAAATACTTTTTTTAGATTTAATTTCGTTTATAATTATTTTTGTCAAATAGCAAACTGATTCTTATTAATTAAAATTTAAAAACTGATTAGATTTAAACCGATAAGAAAAATAGATTCCCTCAGTCTAAGCTGCTTTGTTCAGTGCTAAGCAAAATGTGCACATCGGTACTCGTTACATTATGGAATTCAATTCAACACGTGTCATGGAAAAAGGGTTGGACTGACAGTGTGTTTGTCAACAGGGAGAAGGCGATGATGGCAGCCTGTTGTCAACCCTCGCCCAAGTTGCAGAGCCTCTGCATGTAAAGGAGCGCGGCGTGAATAAAAAAGCACAGGGCCAACGTAATATCATTCCCCCAACTTGCACACACCGGACATGACATCACTCGGAACCGCACACAAACTCGCACACAGTGTCAAATTGTGTGTGTGTGTGTGTCAACTTATTTCCCTACAATGGTGTCTTAGTTTTCTGTCACATGATCATGAAAAACCAGAAGTACATGGTGACCATAATTTGTGGAAACAGACGTGGGATACTTCTTTAGCTTTTCCCCGTCCAAAGCTAATTAGTTTCTTCATTTTTCTGCAACACAATACACACACACAGTGTGTGTGTGTGTGTGTGTTGTGTCAACTTATTTCCCTACAATGGTCTCCTAGTTTTCTGTCACATGATCATGAAAAACCATAAGTACATGGCGACCATAATTTGTGGAAACAGACATGGGATACTCCTTTAGCTTTTCCCCGTCCAAAGCTTCTTAGTTTCTTCATTTCTGTGCAACAACACACACACAGTGTGACACAGAGAGAGAGAGAGAGAGAGAGAGAGAGAGAGAGAGAGAGAGAGTGTCTGTCAACTTATTTCCTACAATGGTCTCTTAGTTTTCTGTCACATGATCATGAAAAACCAGAAGTACATGGCGACCATAATTTGTGGAAACAGACATGAGATACTCCTTCAACTTTTCCCCATCCAAAGCTTCTTAAGTTTCTTTATTCTATGAAACATACGATGGTCGCTAAATTCCGCTGTCATGTTTGCATGACCCTTTTTTCTTGCCTTGCAGTTAAGGGTGGCAATGATAACCCAAACCTATTTATCCGTCCAAATTCGTCCACTTAAAATTCATCCAAACCCACTCATTAAATAAATGGGTCTAAATGAGTCAGTAAATAATGAACCCAATAACCCACTGATTTCAGTGGGTTTTAATTGGGTGCCCATCAACCCATTAGTCTTGACACTCCAAAATTTTAAAACTTAAAAGTTTTACACACCACAGCCAATTTTTACACAGCCACGGCAAGACACGAGGCCAAACCGCTGCCGGCGCCACAACCACGTTGTCACCTCCTCCAATCGCCGTCGACATCGCCGCCGTCTTCACTGTCTCAATCACTGTCGTTCGTCATGGTGGTGCTCAGATCTGCTCATCGCTGCTGTCCCGTCACGATGGTGTTCAGATCTGTCGGTCACTACCGTCTTGTCACCATGTCGTCGGCGTCTCCTCACTGTACTTAGGAAAACCAAATCCATTCAAGATGGAAATTGAAAAACCCATTTCGTGAACTTCGGCACGGGATCTGAAAATTTTGAATCAGTAACAGGAGAAAATCGTTGAAGGTGGAGGTGGACGGGTTTGGTGCTTTTGTCATTTGTTAGGTGGTTGTGACAATGGTGGGTGGCCAGTTAGGTGGTGGTGAGGTAGAGCCCGTGGCCGTGGGGGCTGACCGTCGAAGGTGCGGTGAAGAGGAGAAGGAGGCGGCGGCGGCAGAGTCAGTAACCCGCAGAAAGGGAGATGAGAAGATGGCAGCGCTGCAGCGGCGTGGGTAACTGGGATTTGGGTACACCACCATCTCAATCGCTGTCGTCCGTCTTGGTGGTGCTCAGATATGCCCATCGCTGCCGTTTGGTGCTCAAATTTGCCCCGTCCAACCTTCTGTCGTTGCTACTGTCCTAACCCATCCCTCTGTCAGCTCAGATCTGCTCTTTTTCTTAATGGATCTACTATTTTGGTCGTTGTAATCTGGCGAGTGGTGGTTGTTAATGTCGGGTGAGATTTCGACTCTCGGTGGTGTGTGGTGGTAATTGTGGCATGGCGGCGGTGATTTTTGGTGAAGTGATAGCTTTGTGTGACGACAGTGGTGGTGGGTGTGGCGGCGGTGGTGTTTGGTGGTTGTGCTTGCGATTTTAGCTGTGCATGGCGGTGACTGGGGAATGGTAGGGGCGGCGGTGGGTGGCCGGTGTCAGTTGACTCGTTAAAGAAGATGAAGTAGCAGAGAGAGAGAGAGAGAGAGAATTTCGTAAGTTCAGTGTATTATACCAATTAAATGGGTCGTTATTGGTTTGATGGGTGAAACCAACCCATTTAAGAAATGGCCCACTAATAAATGGATAGAAATGGGTCAGCTATCCATTTAAACCAAACCCGTTTAACTCACACCCAAATCCAACCCACCCACCCACTTTACCACCCCTACTTGCAGTTAACAAATTGATAACTTTTGGTATCAATGAATTAGAGTGTTAGTTCCAAAGTGAAGAATTTTGTTCGACCAAGATTTGATTGTAGTCTATCTTAGGTTTAGGCTTGATGTTTTCATCTCATGGTACACTCGATCGTGCCTACGAAGAACTTCTCCCAAGTACCCCAAAAAAGTCTGAATAGTATTTTCTTGCAATATTTTTTTTTAAGTTGGCTTAATTCTGTTAGCAGTCACTTAACAATCCGCCACGTTAAAGTGATAAAGAAAGCGAATGCGAAAATGCCAGGCCCTCCAAGTGTGTAAACCGGTATTATACAATAAGCACTAGATGTAGTCGAATTGATAGAATTGGGTACATTCGAGAAAAAAATGAAACAATTCATAAACGTTTATGTCTTGCATTTAGAGGCAAAATATTGCTTTGTTTTGTTGTGACGCATAAGAGATAAGATATCGTTCAAAGGTCCTTGTCGGTTATTCAATATATAACACTTTATATTACACAATCAGTCACGGAAATTTTTTGTACAGTCGTAATAAAAAGACCACTTTCTTAAAATATTTTTATTTTACTGAAAGACAATCAAATAACTTTAATTTGTTATTACATTACGTCCCATCTATCGCGATTAATCAATCTCTTGATCCATGCAATCCATAATATGCATAAACCCAACACTACTAGACTTGAATAAAAAATGAATTTCCATGATCAGAAAGAAAGTCCCCTCCATCCATGGAATGGAACATGAAGAAGACACCAAACTCACTTATTAGATGTCAATTCTCTGCATTTCTTTAATGCTTGTAGGGTCATCTCCTCTGAACTCTGTGCTCATTCCTCTTTCCCCACCCATCTCATCTCAACCCAAAGGAAACTTCCCCAACACCCACCTCCACACAAACAATTCCTCTTTCTCGATCTCTCTCCTCTTTCTCTCTCTCTTCTCTGCAATGGCTAATTCAGGAATTCAGCAGCTGCAACCCCAAATCCTCTCACCCAGCAACAGTGGGAGAAAGAGCAGTTCGTCCAACTCGCCCGAATTCGAGTTCTGGATGCTCCGGAACCCGTCTTTCCCGCAACCCGACCTCCTCTCCGCCGACCAGCTGTTCTCTGGCGGCGTCCTCCTCCCTCTCGACCTCCTCCACCAGCCGAACCCCGACCACGCACCCGACCCACAGCCGGGACCGCCAGACCCCGAAGCAGCAATGGCGTCCAACCAGGAAACTGGTTCGGGATCCGGGTTGTCAAACACGCTAACCGGGTCGAAGCGGTGGAAGGACATATTCAAGAAGAGTGACCGGAAAGTCGCGAGCAGTCGTGAAGATAAAGAGAAGAAGAAAGAGCGAAAGGGAGCCGGTACGGGTACGGGTGTGGGTACGGAGCTGAACATAAACATATGGCCGTTTTCTAGGAGCAGATCGGCGGGGAACGGCGGGGGCAGGCCCAGAGCGGCGGCGTCTCGGAAGGTGAGCAGCGCGCCGTGCTCGAGGAGCAACTCGGCGGGCGAGTCCAAGTCGAGGAAGTGGCCGAGCAGCCCGAGCCGGGGAGGAGTCCACCTGGGCCGGAGCAGCCCGGTTTGGCAGGCCCGACGTGGCGGGCCCGTTCCGAGGAGCTCTGAGCCCGCCGCGCGGCAGGCTGAAAAGGGTTTCAAACACGAAGCGAATGAGCATCGCCGGAGCAGAACGGCTTCCGCCACCGCCGGCGGCGGCGGGGGGGCTAAGCCCAAGGTGGTAAACCTGAACGTGCCGATGTGCATTGGGTACCGGCACCATTTGAGCTGCAGCAGTGACGAGAATAGTGCTGTCGGTGGCGCCACCGGCAAGATCAGTGCCCCCGCCGGGAGCGGCGTAGCTGGCGCCGGCGAGGGGGGACGTGGCAGTAATATGTTTAACCTGCGCAGCCTCTTCACAAAGAAAGTGTATTAAATTTTCTCACTTCTAATATCTTATCGTAGTTGAAAATTGTGTAATTTTATCTCCATCTCATATATTCTTTTTAGAGTTAAAATAGTCTTATATCTGTTTTTAGCGACACTTAAAAGTATATTGGCTGCTATATAGGTGTGATTAAAAGCAGATATGGACTAAGCACTGCTGATTTATAACAACTTATTGCAACTTTTGTAATTTTCTTTCTTTGCCTTTCTCTTTCCTTCTCAATATCACTTGCTTATTGGCTATAATTATCCCTCTTTACTCATAATGTTGTTTTATCATAGAGATCACTTTCTCATAAATTTATCTTGAACCGGAAAAAAAAGGAATTAGTTACTACGGGTATTTTCTCCTTTTAAATATGTTCAGTGACTTTCAATTTATAACGCCAAAACAATTTTTAAAAAATGTATGCAAAACAATTGTAGCGTTAAAACAATCGTTAAAAGAATGTATGCGAAATGACACTAATAATTTTAGTGACAATGATTGTTACGTAGAGGAAACTGTTGTAGACTATTTTTACTTTTAATAACGGGTTGACCCTCGAAAAATTTTATTGTTGATGCGCTTCATCTTACATTTTACCATTATCGCTGCTTAATGCTAAAAAGGAACTAGAGCAAAAGGGAAAAACAAAAAAAAATATTTTCTTTTTGTGTGCCAATTCTTGTTGTTTTAGTAAGAGACATGAATATGATATTTGTCAAAATCATGCATTCTAATCAAAGAAAGTCTTGTAAATATTATATAGAATAGTATCTTGATCTCAAATTTTGTTCTATCCAAAGATAACATTTCTTCGTCCGAAAGTCAAAGAAAAATGATTGCTAATTATTCGAAGTGCGGAGCAATAATATTCTGATAGAGACGTTTTTCAATAATATATCATGAGTCTCAAAGTCATGTGCGGTAGCAATACCAAACCTACCAAACCGAATACGACGACGAGCAGTGGGGTCTCGAGCTTAGCCTCGGCTAAACCTGTTGCTCACGTTCGCCACTGTCGTATTGCCCAACCACTTTCACGGCCCCGGGAAGTACTACAATTTAAACCACCCTAGTAATCAGCAACAATTCGCCCTACGGTCCCGTTCGCGATGACGGTCCTACAAAGCATAGAATTGATTTTGAAAAAGTCAAATTTGAAATTATTCAAATTAAACAAAGATGGTTCGTTCGTACAAGTCTAATTATATCAAATTTAATAAATTAAAGTAACTAATTCAATTTCTTTGTAATCATATTTGACCAAGTACAAGAGTAAAAAAGTTTTTTTTTTAGTACTTTTGTCATGAAATCACTTTTACTACTTTTTATCCTAACATCTTTCATACATTAAAGCTATTTTATTTAATAAAAAAAATATCAAGCTATTTTTAAGGAAGATCGATGTTTAATGCTTTTGATGTAGAACATAATTATTTGACTTTTTATCACACACATAATATCATTTTTGAAAAATTCTCATCTAATTTAGTACAGAGCAAACG
Organism: Escallonia herrerae; assembly: GCA_033070095.1. Classification (NCBI taxonomy): domain Eukaryota; kingdom Viridiplantae; phylum Streptophyta; class Magnoliopsida; order Escalloniales; family Escalloniaceae; genus Escallonia; species Escallonia herrerae. The sequence goes on from JAVXUP010000134.1 coordinate 707,733, forward strand.
CTATTTTATAATATCGAATTACTTTTAAGTTAGCTCGAGTTACAAAAGTATATAAGAATCATGAAAATCGGAAAAAGGAAAACTAGAAATTTCGAAAAGCTTCTACTGCGTATGTACGAACTACGAAGTTGAGTAAGGTCACCGGGCGACGCCCTGCGCGCCACGATTGCCGATCGGTGACCCGAGAAACGGAGCCAGGAAACAGCACGCATGGCGTCGATGAGGCGCCTGGCGAGGACAATTCAGTCGTGCCGCCGCTCCATTGCCGATCGCCAAACCCTAGCTCCGCCAACCCGACTCCATCTTCGTATGCCCTCCCCTCTCCGTGCAAACGAATTCCACATGCATCTGTTTTTCCTGGCATAGTAGTTACGTACACGCAAATATTGAACCTTTTATGTTTGGTTAGCGTTGGTATCCAAGGCCTTCCCGAATTTTGCTTATAATGCCTGCTAATTGCGCTAAATTTTGGCGATTTTTAATTGTCAAACCGTTAATTACTCGCTGGAAGCGATTTAATTGCAGGTTTTTATGTTTATGGTTATTACCATTAGCATTCCGAGTTCTGCTTTGATGTTATCATTTCTAGCTGCTTAAGCAGGCGCCTTAAATTAGTGCTACCTCCGTCCATGGATTTTTTTTTCCTATATCTGTTTTTCTGCGAATTCTTAGCATAGGTTTACGCATGTAAATCTTGACTTCACTATTTATATTTCTACCCCAGCCTGTGTAACGCCCTCAGTTCTTAGAGGTGCTTAAAACTTATTAGCCATTTTCTAAGAGAGGATGGTGGACTTTTAGTTGCCAAAGTTTGGTTCTCTATGGTTGGTATGAGAGGGATACTTAGGCTTGAACAACTTACGTTAGCGTCAGTCACGACAGGTTCCTCAGCTTCTGGATGTCATATAAGTTAAAATTGACAGTGAATTGAGAAGCAATGGCTTTAGTTAAATTTAAGGTTAGTGAATTTTAAGGAGAAATTCTTTTAACATTGAAGAATGGTGTCCCGAGTTTCTTAGTGCTGCTTAATCTTTACTGGCTAATTTTAAGACAAAAATTGGCAGACTTTTAGCGACAACAGTTTACTTCTTTAGGCTATAGTTGTTGTATGAGCCATGTTGATGTTTACATGGTCGATAATCTATCTTAGGAATCTACAAAAAGCCAATGGGAAATATCCAATGGAACGTTGGTAGTAATAAGGAGGCAAGTTGGTATGCAGTTGTAAATTTAGCGTGACGAAATCTATACGAATTTGGGCGTCCAGTTCTAGTTCACGAGTTCGGAGCACAATATGCCATGCATAAGAAGCATATAATTGAATAAAAATGTTAGGCGGTGAAAAACCCCATACGTGAATGGTGAAACATATCTTAAGTACTTGTAGATAAGCCTTGACAAGCGTGGACATGCACTTTATCCATGATTGATCTATTTCTCTTGCCCCGTTAAAAAAAAAAAAAAGTAAGCTACAAGGTAAGTGACTTATTGTACGACGACCAACATTGGGATTTCCCACGTCCGTTATGGGAGACATTGGGATTGGCCTTGAAAGACCCTACCAAGGATCTTATAAGTACATACTTGACTAGCGGTTCTGAGCATGGTGTAAAGTATTGGTCGTGACGGCCGATATCTCAGCATAGTGGTTCGGTTATGGCAGCCACAAATCCACGACTGTTACCTGAATCGTTATACAATAGCTGAAATATCGGTGATATAGGCAATAAACTGATAATTCGGCAATAACTCCGAAATAGCGGCCACAGTATTGATCCATATCACTGTTACAAAGTATGCACTGAATCCTAGGAAAAATTAAGTAGAAGAAGAAGTAGAAGGAGAAGAAGGGAAAAAAAGGGAAGCCAAGAAACTTACCTGGAGATCTGGGCAACTTGTGCTTCGCGTTTAAGGTCCCATTTAGATTTATCTCCTTATTTTAGAGGTTTCTTGATTTCCGAGATTCTTCCTCGATAACCTTGTTTATCAAGTGCACTCATTCCCACTGGACTAGTAATCCTTTAGTTCTTCTCCACTCACTTAATTCTTCCTCAATCTTATCAGCTCTTAATTCATTGACACTCGTACTACTTCATCAATGAAGATGGTAATATCGATTATATAGCCATTTAAAATAGTCACTACTCCCATTGAAAATAACAAATGAAATATGCACAAAATTTAGTAAAAGTGTCTAATATTAAATCTTAATTTGCTATTCTTTTACGTAAATTTTAAAATTTCTGTACTTTCTTAAAGTCATACATGAGTGATTTTCATGGTACGTAATTACCATGACCTTAATTGTGGAGGTAAGTTGGTATTGTTTGGGGTTTCAAGTTTAGCGCGACGGATTCTTGACAAATTTGGGTGTCCTATACAAGTTCATGAGTTCGGAACACACGATTCGACGCCTAAAAAGCACAAACGATGATAAACGAATAGATAGTGAAAACTCCATATTTGAATGGTGAGACATATGCTACCTACCTGTAGATAAGCCTTGACAAGCTTGACCACGTAGTTTATCCATGATCGATCTATTTCTCTTGCTCCATTAGAAAGAAAGGGAAGCTATTAGGTAGGCGATTATAGCATGAATCTTCATATCATACGCGTTCAAGTGTCAATAACCACCGAGCAGTGCAGGAGCAAATGGTATGCTGTCACCTCCTTGCGGAGAAGGTACCAACCACCAAGTAGCTGATAAAGCCACCTCAGAGTTGAAGACCCAGCATCACGAGAAGCCTTGAAGCCCAAATTAGTCCTGAAGAGTACTTCTTCTTAGTGGAAGGATACTTGAGAACAATATTACTTCTTCGTGGTCTTCCAGTGACCCACATCCTCTCACTGCCTCACCTTCACCAAGCAAATCTGGTGAATCTAACTCCAAGTGTTAGGTTAGATATAAGTTGCCTCCTTAATTGACTCAACTCTCTCATGACAGCACTAGGGGCAATTATATGATTCTGCAAGCACGATTTCCAAATATATATGCCCTTTGTAAACTATATCAGTACTGTTTTTGTTTTCATCTGCTAAGTTTTTTCAGTTGGTATCCATTCTCTTCAGCCGACAGGATAATTACTTCTTGTCATACTATTAAAACTTTAAGTTGGTACTCGCAGAGTCTTCCAAGAACCAAATCTATACGTATGCATCTGAAGGTCATCAGCCAAGATCATTGCCTGAAATTCCTGGATTATTTTCTGTTCCTGCAATTTTAGCTGGATTACTTGGTATTGGACTTCTGGATATAGCCCATGCAGATTCTGAGGAGGTCCGTAAGAATTCGTCTTGCCTTTTCATCATTTAATTTTGTATCTTCTAACAGAATGACTAAATCTCTCATCTACCTGGTTGATATAATTGCGAGGTTGTTTATTTTAGCAGACAACCGTACGTTTCATGAAATTACCATTATGCGTGGTACTTAAGAGCTGCAGATTCGTTTGGACTTATTTTTTGCAGGCCTATGCTAAAACTCCTATTCCAGCGGAATCTTCTACAAGTGATGGGGACTCAAAGGCAAATGCTAATGCTAAACCTCCCATGCCAACACCAACTCCTTCAAGTTACGTCGACTTGGAGGAGAGTGCTAGGAATGAGAGACGTCTATTAGAAGAGTTGCTTAAAAGCAAGAATATGAAATACGGATCTTATCCCCAGTTTACTGTTGCTGTCAAGGGCCAAAAGGTTAGGCATCAATCAATTTGTATTAACAACGCTATCAAAACTATGCTATGAGAATTGTTTAGATATCGGTGTTGCAGTTCTATGAATATTCACAATGGGGACAGCCTGGGGATGCTTTTGGGTAGAACCAACGAACTCTAAATACTAATTTTATTCTACATACCTCCTCATACTTTGTGATCACATTAGAAAGTTTGCTGTCCTAGCTAGTAAATCATTCATTCAGACCATCAATTACAATTTATGCGTCCCAGCTAAGACAGAATCATTTTGCAGATCACAGTCAAGTTCCAAGTCCCTCCTACCTGTGAAATTCCGCTCCTAGTTGCCAACCTTGTAGAGCGTCTGGGAGTAAAGCTTGAAGAGCGTGGCGGTGGATCAGATATGACATTGCGGGCTTGGGATAGGTTAGTTCAAAATGTGGATTTCTTGTGGCCATCAGTTCTCTGTGTTTTTAATTTAGCTTTTGCTTTGTCCAATCTGTTGTGACCAGTGAGCAACGTAACATCATATATTGTAGTCAAGCATGGTACACAGTAACAGTCACAGTAACAGAAAGATTAATGTTCAATTTATTTTTTTGTGAAGCCAGCATTATAATGGCTCTTACCTTACTCTGCTCTCTTTCAGTGGGGTTGCTTGGCAATTAACTCTTGGTCATCCTAATGCACATAATGGAGATCTCTGCATTCTCATGTTTCGTTCGCTCATTAGCCAAGATAAAGCAGTTATTCTTCATTCCTTCTGGTTCATCACATCATTTGCAATGGATTTTATTTTCCCAGTAGTAGCAGTATTTTATGCATGTCTTTGCACAACTTGGTTCAGGAAATTGAGTTTATAAAGCGGGGGGGCTTTAGTACCAAGGAGCGTGATGCCTTGGTATCTGTGCTACAATTGGCTGGACCTAATAGAACATTGGATAGAAGACCAAGGGGAGATGTGGCACGAACTGCAGAAAAATCAGTTGCTAGTTTAGAGGCTATGGGCATAAAAGTTTATGGTCTTAATGCCCCAAAAACAGAGTTCTACAAAGAAGAAATGTCATGGGACAATATTGCTGGGTATGGTCAACAAAAGCGGTACGTGGATCTACTTTAGGAGTTTAATTGCGTATTTGCTCAATTTATAGTAAACCCTTTTTTGCTTACAAGAAGTATAAAGTTACAATTATTTAGAAATCTGTTTCTTATGATCATTCGCTATAAAAGTGGACTCTAATGCCAAAATTTAGTCTACTGGGTTGCCCAAAAGAAAATATCAAGTATTGTGTATTCATTTGATTCCAATATTATGTAATATATGCGGATCTAAGGAGTTCTATATGCTGTTGTCTGTTTGGTGGAAATTGTTGCTACAAATGTTCAAGCACGCATTTGTATCCACCTAGCATACGATATAATTAAGTTATATCTTTGCTATCGAAGAGTTGTGGTACTCAGAAGTCTACTGTTCTTTCTAACTATTATAGACGGATTTATGTATAATGTCATGGATTTGAAGCTTGATTCTAACTGAAAGTAGTATATACGAGTCCTTCATAAAGGTTCGTTAAATTGGTGATTATTTCATGTCATTTTGGTGGTATTGATGAGCTCTACGGTTTTTCTCTTTATCTTTTCATTATAGCTTATATATGCTATTCCCATGTCTCTATATCTTGAGAGTTCTAGTTGATTTTTGTTTTAAGATATTTTACTTTTAGTTGTACGCTCATGAAGCACGGGTGAGCCATTTTGGCCGACGAACCCACATCGGGTGCCCGTCACATGCGGGTGTTCGCGCGGCTTGGTGCGAACTGGGTGCATGTTCAGAATTTTACTATTTGATTATTTTTGAAAACATTGGGTGCGGCTTGGATATGCATGGACATGGCTTTGACACACACCGGGGTGTGTTCGAAATTTTTGGGGGTCAAATCTAATCACCCCAGATATTGGGGGTCAAAACTAGTATCTTTTAATACATCAAAACATAATTAAACAACAGAAATACCCAGAAGGGTGTTACAACCTAGGATTAGCAGAGGCTATAAAGAGGAGAGAGCAGCCACGGGCAGTGATCGAAACTGCTTCTGAAATCTTCAGAAGGACCAAAAATTGGAAACAGACCAGAAGAAGAAGAAGAAGCAGCTGCGGCGAGCAGCAAACGTGGTGGCAACAAAGGCGAGGTAGCTGTGATGATCTGACAGCAGATGTGCCATTGTTGACGACATCCCCGTCGATTGCGATTGCAAGTTCTTTCTGGTTTGTGTCTTCCAGTTCTGAAGTCTTTGGTTGCTTTCCTTTAACCATAGACTTCTTTTGTTAAGGATATGTTTTTGTGGGCGTTGTCTCTTGTGGCATTTGGTAGTCCATGTGCATAGTTCTATTAGTGGACTGGTAAGTGGTTACAGCTGTATTTTCTGTGCTTAATTCTTGTAGTTATAAATGACCCACAAGACCCACAATTCAATAATTCGTACAAGTGCCCATTTATCCAACCTTTTCTGAAAAAGAAATCAAATGTTTGTAATTATAAAAATTTGCTATAAAAAATTGCCGTATCCTAGCCACACCAATATCCTGTTTTTTTTTTTAAAATGCCGTATTGGCATATACACATCAGTGTCTTACCCGGACTCAGGTAGAAAATGCCGTATGGGCATATCTGCACCCGTGTCGTATCTGCACTCTTATCATCCTTTTTTTTTTTTTTAATTGCGTATTGGCATATACACATCGGTGTCTTACCCGGACTCGGGTAAAAAATGCCGTAGGGGCATAACCACACCCGTGTTGTATCTGCACCCTTACCGGAGTCCGTGCTGCTTAGCTGTTAACTGTTGCCGCTGGTGGTTAGCTTGAGTGGTACCTTCTACTAGACTCAGGAATGACTTGTATCGCGTGACATGGCTTTTATGAAAATGATTATAGTAGCACTGTATCTTTTGGTTATAGAAGTTCGTATCATATTCAAGCTTATGAGTGCGGCTTTTCTAGGGGTCGACCTACTTGAGTGTAGACACCTTGAAATGGAAGCCTTTTTAGATAATGCTTGAAAAGTGGTAACTTCTCGAAAAATAAGGTTTAGGTACATTAAAGAAGACTTGACCATTTTTCTTTGTTTAGTGTTAACATTAAGCTTTTACCACATTTAATGGTTTATCCTGGCTGCGCCACTGTCTGGACTTTTTGAGATACATATGTTCAAGTGATCTCTAGCCTGCAGCGTGGACAGCTGGATTGCAAATTATTTGTATAGTTTTTAATAGTTCAAAGGCATGCTAAGGCCCTATTCTTTAGGAGATGCAAATGCACATTCTGAGTAATTGCATGTGTGGTAGAGCAGCAAATGCACATTCTGAGTTATTGCATGAGTGGTACTGGTAGAGCTGCATATCAAATATATCAAGTATAATTAGAACAGTCTGATGGCACATGTATGTGTTAAGCTGCATTCTAATAGAAGTTCGCTACACGGATGGTTCAGCGTGCAATATATATATAGTAAAAGCATAACGCTATGTATTGCTTCCACATCTTGGATCTTTGTCAGATTCTGGGTTAGCGAGTGTACTGATTGGGAAGTTCTTAGTTAGTTGGTTTGGCATAGAGGTAAATTGATATATTGCTTGGTTGGATGACCTGTTGGTGACCACTGAGAATTTGTATATTTCAAGAAGGGACAGAATACGAGTTGTCTTACGCTTTTGTTAATGAGCTTCTCTGTTACTTTATTTTCTGGCCATTACAATTATTTCTGGTTTTTGTCTGCTTACAACATGTTTGAATTTTAGTGTTGTTTCTTTCATGTGAGAACGTCTATATCGTTGTGCTTGGTTGCATACGGGGCTCTGACTAAGTGTGGCTTTTGCTTTTTTATCTCTCAGGGAAATAGAAGACACCATATTGTTGGCTCTGAGAAGTCCTGAAGTGTATGATGATATTGCACATGGGACCCGGTGTAAGTTTGAGACAAGCAGACCCCGAGCAGTGCTTTTTGATGGTCCACCAGGTCTACTTCTAATACTTCATTACTAACTTAAACCGAGAGAATTGCGGGCGCATATTACTTCTTTGGAATGTTGTTGATGGGCATGTGACACATATGTTGCCTGCTAATACCATCTAATGAGTTTTGAATTTGGTTGGCATTAAGTTGCATTACTCCCTGGTAAAGAACCTGTCAACACCGCACGCCTAGGAAAACTATGTCCCTTTCAGCTTTCTCTCAATCTACGAGATGGAATTAGTGAGAGCAAACTGCGAAATTGCAGCTTTCATTCCATGTGACCTAGCTGGCTGTGGGGCCTGAGTTCCCCCTGCCTTCTTTTGTGTGTTTGGAGAGGAAGAAATGAGACTGCTTATGACGGTGTCAAGTTGTTTTTAACTATATTAAAGGCTTCCTTCTCTATTATTTTCGCCGGGCAGAGGCTTCCCACGACACTTCGGCAGGTGTTTTGGACAACAGCTGGCTTTGTTTTGTTGGTGTGTACACACGTCAGCCCCCCATTTTGCCGCTGTCTTGTTAATCAAGTCTACTATATAGAAGCAGATATATGTTGTTGGATCACAACCTAAGCCTTTAGAACATATGCCATTGACATGATACTAGTAACGTGCAACTAAATGCTTGCACATTTTGAGAACTGAAGGTGTGCTACAGGAAACAACATATATTCATAATAATTTGGCACAAACATAAAGTGGAACCAAATGCAAGCAAGAAGAATAGCTCAGATTCAGAGGTAAGCTGAACGAAAGGTGCTACCTGGTGCACAAATAACATAAGAAGGTACCTACTAAGGCACAAACATGAAGGGATCAAAATCAAGCTGAGAGAATTAAACCTATGACCTTGCGAAACCAGACTGTAACATGTATAGCTATCTATTGCTCCAGACTCTTAAGCTACCAAATAATGCTTCAGCACATGGGAGAGCCATTCTGTTCCAGAGTTGCTTGTATTAGTGGCTCAATTTTGAGATTGGGAGCTTCAGGCAGTGCTTGCTCTGTTGTCAATACTAGAAGAGGTTAATTTGCCTATGTGGAAAAAGTAACGTGGCAGTTGGAAACCAAAAGAAGATGGACCTTCTCAGTCCGGGCATGCTCTTGCCTCTTGTCTAGGTAGCCTCTTACTGGTCAGGTGTGATATTAGGATGGGTCAGATCTTGACTAGCTCGTACCTGCCCTCTGAGCTGGCACATAATATGTGAGTTGGCTTCTTGCCTTGTTTGGAGCTAGTGGGTCATGCCAACGTCTGTTAGGGAACTGCTGAGAAGATGGGAGGGGTCAGGGTGCCTAAGGGTTCCTGGCATAGGTAGACAGTGGCGCAACCGGCTCTTGTGGTCTATCTGGAAGAAGAGGGACGTACACATGCTCCTGTTGCCTTCCCCTCCTCAAGAAGGATTTTCGTATTTAACTAGGGCACTTGTAAAGTTTATTGACCACTTTTGCCTCAGGCCTCATGTGAAGCTTTTTTTTGTAGGCCACGGTCGCGTTGTTTTGTGTAGCTTATTTGGGTCCTTTTGTTTCCTTTGTTGTTTTTATTCTCCTTGTCATATTGGCTTTACCCTGCTCTGGTATTTTTCTACTACCTTTATTAATACAAAGGAATATGAGTTTAAGCTTTGGGCAGATGGCCTTATGTGCCAGTATAGATCCCTGTTCGAGGTCAAAGCAAGTCCAACCTCTTATATGTTTCCTATTTGTTTGACGTAGTTAAGCCATTATTAGTTCTGTCCTTTTTTTTTCCCTATTATGGCACACTTAACATCACATATGTAATGTGGAGAGAACAAATCTTACAACCTAAGATATATCATGGCCTTGTTGCAAAACATGTCCAATCTCTAGTGGTGGTCGGACCAACCACTACAGAGTGGCAACTTCTCATTTAGGGATACATACAGGTCATACACAGTTTTGCTTTCTCATCTAGACTTGAAATAAAAGGACGCAGGGTACAGTGCGTGGTGGAGCTGTACACTGGATATTCCACAATTTCTCAGTAATTACGTGAATGACTATTCTGTTCATTGTGCAGTTTAGTCTGCTTAGAGCCTGAAGCTGATACTTTGACTCATAATGCATTTCGAATTTCAGGCACTGGGAAGACATCTTGTGCCCGTGTGATATCTAATCAAGCGGTATTCCATTTGGCATAGTTCTTAATTTTTATCAGCTGTTTCATAAAATTTGTTAAAAGCCTCTTTTGTTTCTATTTCCGATTGCTTAAATGTGCCTTCATACACGTGTTGAGTATTACCTACCATTCCATCTTGTATTAACGTTTATTCTAAGTTTGTCCTCCATTTGTCTTTAGGAATTACAGCCAGCTTGATCGTAGCATCATGAACCACTAATTTATCCAAAACCACAATTTTGGTCATGATACAATATTGCCACTCTGAGTTTCTATTGCAAAGCATTTGTGCATGAATATTCAAGACGAACATCATTCTTTAGGTGGCTTTCTCTTGAGCTTTCTGCGACTTTTAGATAATATTCTCACATTATTGATTGTTTGGTGTACTCGTTGAAAAGAGTGTGTGGAATCTGGAAATCACATACAGATTTAAAATCTGGAGTTATTTATGGATATATCGAGCTGTCACCTTTAAACCCATGAGTTTCCGGACAACCCTGGTCAGCAGAGACCCAATAAGTTTCAGTTGAATAATGTTTCTTTTGCAACTTCTATTCTCTCTGTAAATCTATATCTTTCAGTCCGTCCGTCCGTCCCTCCCTCCCTCCCTCCCTCACTCACTCACCTACGCACACTCGCATATTCTTTTTTGTGCTTGTATCATATTAGATGAATTCCGATGAAGAACACGGCTGTCATGACAGGGTATCCCACTCCTATATGTGCCGTTGGAGGTTCTCATGTCAAAGTATTACGGTGAAAGTGAAGGTTTGCTGGGGAAAGTGTTTTCACTTGCGAACCAGATCTCCTCTGATGGTGCAATTGTTTTCCTGGATGAGGTAATTATTGATTTACTTAGGTGTATCTGTCCATATTTAATACAAATGGTAGTATCCGCCTCCAACCAGGTATAGCTTGCTCTTTTTTTCGTCCTTGTGCGGCTTAAGACGCTTTAAATTGAAACTATATTTTCTTCTTCTTTGATTATTGTAGGTTGATTCGTTGGCTAGTGCTCGCGACAGTGATACACATGAAGCTACACGTAGAATCTTATCAGTGTTATTGCAGCAGGTGAGAGTCAATAATGATGGCACTTTACTGGGATTGCATGTATGGAAAATATCATTAGTTTTTATGCTAGGCTTGCAGCAATAGAGCTGAGTCCTGCTCATGTTTTCCTTGTACTTAAGCTGAATAGTTAATTTTGCTCAAAGGTTCTTGTTCCTGCAAGGCTTTTAGATTCTTGTTCTTCACCTCGAAGGAAGTATCCATTGAACTTCTGATTAAGTCTCGACATTACATTAGATGCCTGCTTATGTAATCCACAGAGAAGTTTGCTTAGCTTCTCTACCTATGGCATTTGATCTAGGTCTCTGTCACAGGAAAGAGAGCTAGGATGTGTCCGTATACTTAACTGTTAACTAAGGATTTGTTTAGCGATTATCCCCCCCCCCCCCTTTTCTGTCGTCTTTGCGACATTCTGGCTGTGAAATTAGCAGATTTTACTTTCTTCGTACAGATTGATGGATTTGAGCAGGATAAGAAAGTAGTTGTCATTGCTGCAACCAATAGAAAACAAGACCTTGATCCTGCTTTCCTTAGGTAAATTGTTGCACATGTTCGTCTACGTGACTTGGTGGTGTCAAGGATATTTGAGCATCCTAACTCCTGCTTTCTCCGTTTTCTTTCAGTCGGTTTGATTCTATGATTACATTTGGCCTACCTGATCAGCAAACTCGTGAGGAAATAGCAGCTCAGTATGCTAAGCACTTGACCAAACCTGAGTTAGCTGAACTTGCTCTAGTTACTGAAGAGTAAGGCATTTTTCCATGAATCATTTTGACCTGGGCAAAAACCGTTCTGCTCCAGCATGCAGATGAAATAACCTGCCTCTTCTCTGTTGGAGGGGAGCACGGGTTTCTGGGTTGTGCAGAATTGATTGCATCCGTTACTGTTTTTGCGATTTATTCTTCTCCACGTCGTTTATTTCTGTTCTCTTTCAAATATAATTACCATGCCTATGAGGGATGTCTGACTAATCTTCTTTGTTGCTTCTGACCATTTAATCGGCCTTCGCTGTTTCAGCATGTCCGGACGGGATATCAGGGACGTGTGTCGACAAGCAGAACGGCGCTGGGCATCGAAGGTAACATCGATCTTGCTCTTGGTCTAATGTTGTCTTCCCGAATTCCTAACGTATCTCTTTGAACAAAAGGTCATACGAGGACAAGCACCCAAAGACAACGGACGCCCGTCTCTACCGCCCATCGAAGAATACATAGAGAGTGCCAATTTCCGGCGGAGATCTCTACCCGTTGCGGCAGCCCAGAGTCAAAACTCCAACCCCCTCGCTAAAAATTATGATTCGGACCTTATTTAAGATTCTGCTCTATAGGATCGTAGTTGCCTATATAAATAGTCGTTTGTGTCCAACTTAGGATCCATATCATATTGGCGAAACTTTCCTTTTATAGACCAATCCTCCTCCTTTTACCCTCCTTTTTCTGGGTTGATTCTGATGATTGCATAGCAACAAGAGTTATTCACCCATGTGCATAATTGTAAACAATAATGCTACTAGTTTTTGGGCACACACGATGCATGTGCAATGAGAGAGAGAGAGAGAGAGAGAGAGAGAGAGAACATTATGAAGTTATTTTGCGAGAAATTCAAGAGATTGTGGAAGAGGATAATGAAGGCGTGAGTAATGGGTGTAGCTACGAACAGAGAAAGAACTAGTAAACAGAGAGTTGGGTAGTGGAGCTGGAATATATAAAATTATTAGAGTTTTAAGTTATTATATAAGTTACTTAAACAACATTACCAAGCTTTTTAGGGATGAAAATCATTAACATCTATATAAAGGTGTACTTGAAATTCAACAAAGATATTACGATTAGGATGTTCTCTCTTAGAATTGTATCAATGTAGATGACCGCTAATATTACAATTCAATTTTAAAGATACAATATTGAAAGTGGACAAAAAGTCACAACGAGGCAGATTGAGGCATATTTGACATTGTTTTTGTTTTTTTGAGTTTTGGTTTTCAAAAATCAAAATTAGTTGTGATTTTTGTTTTAGATAAAAAGATGTTTGGTACAAATTTTGTCAAAATTAGTTTTCCAATTCCTTTTCTTCTTCTTTTGATGTAAGCTTCCCTAGCCCATCACACAAGCCAACACCACCACAATTACAAAGAAGAAAAAAAAAAACCATCACCACTAACCATAGTCAACAACTGCCTAACCATCACGCATCAATTTCTGAAATGAGACATTGGTAGCGAATATGCAACTCCAAAAAAATAGACGTATTAGTTTCGCCATGCTCGCCACCAACCGCCACGAGCCATCACCATCATTCACAACACCCGACATCATCGTCAATTCGAACATGTAGTAGTAACTATCGACTGATTGAAGCATAGATCCGCCACGGTTTTACCATTGACGAACGGAACCGCCAACTGTGTCTAACAGATCATTTGAAATGTCCTACAGATCCACCATAGTAAAGCTTAGAGAGGGATCTACTGTAAAAAAGGAAAGATGAATGATATTTGGTGCGGTGGTAGTTGCAAAAGTGGTATTTTGGTGGTAGTGGAATTAGGTGCTGGCCAGCATGCTGCATTGATGAATTTGATAGGTGTTTTTGGGTGGTGGTGATGTCGGATGGTTGTGAGCGATAGTGTTGGGTGGTTAGAGAGTTGGCGGTATGTATGCGGGTGGTTGTTATAAAATTGTAGTGGAGAACGATTACGATGAAATAAAGTTAGAAAAATATCAATTTGGTTTTGATTCTAACTAATATTAAAAATGGAGATATCAACACAAAAGAGAGCTGAAAAACCATGGTTTCGAATGGGAATTTTCAAAAAACAAGACCAAATTGACAAACTATGTTTAAAGAAATTGAGGGGAAAAAAGACAATGAAATTAAATTGAATACCACTACAGGAATAGTGAAAGCCTATTATGTCATTTGAATACAATTTTTAGCTATTTACAAGTCAAAATGAGTGGGATACATTTCAATAATATGTTTGCAAAAAGTTAGTGAATCTAAAAGGCATTCAAATGAAAACTAAGAAAACAGCAAACTTTTGCCTTTTTTTTTTTGCTGAGATCAGAGAGGTAACTGGTCGAAACATTAATAACTTTATAGTCGTGCCAAAAAATTAGTAAATTTATAGTATCGCCGTTATGTTTGATTATTATAATAAGTAAATATTTTACGGCATGCTTACACCGCCATCTATCTAATGAGCGTGCCAAACTTAAAACCACGGTTCACCTTGGCACGTGCAAGCCGATGGTTCTAATTGGTTGTCGCAAGAATTAGCGGCGAATTGGGTGTAGACAAATATTCGAGGTGCGAAGGTGCAACGGCGTTGTCATATCGTATCATATTCTCTCCATAGCAAAATCAAAAGACACATCTGGAAGCCGACAACTGAAGGCACCGGCCAAAATGTCTTCTCGCGATAAGAAACCCTCGAAGCCCTCCACCAGCCGGACCGGCGGCATACGGACCCTCTCCGATTTAAACCGGCCGTCGGCCCACGATTCCGACAGCGACTCCGACGGCCCCCAGGAGTACTACACCGGCGGCGAAAAGAGGTTGGTTCGAACAATCGAAACCCGAGCTCATCCCCTTCTAACTTTAACATGTATCATTTCAGTGCTATTTTTGTTGCCAATTTAATTGTGATCGGTTGCTCTGTTTGGTTGTTGAGAGATAATCGGAAAGTGACCAATGCTTGCATTACACTCCCGCCGTTGGATTGGATTTCCGGGTTTGACTTTATGCAGAACTTAGGATAGATTTTAGTAGCTTCTAAGCATCCAATTAAACTCAGATAGCAAGTGTGGATTAATGAAGCATCTTTTAGCAAGCAGGCAAGGGTGTAAACGATGAGTGCAGTAAACTTTTACTACTTGAATTTACTCTTTGAAATACCTTTGTTAAGCACAAAAGCATACCCAGAATGAGAAACCAGAACTCTACCTAATACCTCTGTTCTACTAAATAATATTCCCAATTTGACCTTTTGCAAATTCCTAGTTTACTACTTGCCAAACATCGAGTTTACTTCTTGTTCTTATCCTAGCTACACTTGCCGGCCGGTGCTTAGTCAATTTCTAATTGCTATGGGAGTTCAATTCAGTAAAACAGAGAGGCTTTTTGAGTTTAATTTGATATGCAAATGTTCAAGTTGTTGTTTCGAAATGTGCAAAAAACTCAAAGCAGACAAAATTGTGGGACGTATCATGGTCTTAATGGACGTATATGCAAGTGTGACCCAGTTTCAAGCATCAAGTTTTGCATACAACATTCTTATGGTGTGCAGAACCTCTTTAAAAACTGGCTATTTGTGTACAATGCTGTATAAAGTAATTAAGGGATATGTTTGAATCAAGGTTTAAAGTACTGCTTCTCCAGATGTTTAATAAAAGTTCTGCCTGCATCTTCATAGATGTTACCCTATTGAAATACAGAAATTTGATGTCTTTCTTCAAACATGTTAAGGAAGTTCTCTGTAAAATAGTTTGGATTAGATAGTCGATAAAAAAGCTATAAGCCATCAGACAAGGTAGCCAAGTAGCAGAGGTTGTGGGAGATAAAGCTAGTTTAGCTAGCTCGTGGTATCAAAGCTAATTTTCCACTCGCAATATGATGTGGCCTGTTGAGAAAAACTACGTAAAAGCAGTGTGATTTTGCGAGATTATAGATACACATAACTAACATGATATTCATATTAACCCATAATTGATGCCAGGGAATATTTAATTGAGTTACCTTGCTTGTCTAAGGAAGTGTAGGGTCATAAACATTGCTTGATCCTTGACATGATTAGTTGCATACACCTTTTGATAAGCATTTGCCGTGATGTCGAACCAAAACCCCAAGTACAAACCCCCATTAATAGACACAAACACATTCCAACCAATTCCAGAAAATATGTACTTGTATCATATTAGAACCGATAACTAATACCAAGTTACCAACATAAAAGTACTCAAAATCTTCCTTTAAGTAAAAAATCTCAGGTATCCTTGATCACACAAGACATATGATCATCACTAATCAATGAAAACCATAATTCCAACACCAGTGGTCTATAAATCACGGGTGGGACAGTTCGGGGTAAGCACGAACACCGGTTGCGGGTGCGGGTGGGGTGCGGCATGGATCGCACTGGGTACATGTCCAGAATAATCTATTTTTAATTAAATTTTTGGATCTTAAGTGCGGCTAGGACACGGCAGGGATACGGCAGGGGCATGCACCTAAGGTTTCTTGGCAGAGAGGAGAGAGGTAGAAGAAGAAGGAACAACCTCCGCTGGAGAGCGCCGGTAGAGGCGATTGTCTTCCGGCAATAGCGGCTACCGGCGATGTCTGGCAGCAGAGGCAACGTGCAGCGTCTGGCAGCAACCATGATAGCTTCTCAATGCAGAGAGCTATTGTCAATCTTGTTGATTTGAGTTTTTTTTTATGTTAGGGTGAAGTTTGTTTGCAAGATAAGGTGATAGCTATATCAAACTTTTTGTTTGTTACGTTTAGGCGCTATCTTTATTGACAATCTTCTAAGCTAGCCCCAATGTATTTCGAGAAATAACAAAACTTGTAAACTTTACTATCATATTTGGCTATGCACTTTCAATATTTTAAAGTCGCCCACCAAATTCACAGAGTATCTTATTGTTTATTTGAAATATTATTATCCGTTTCTATTAAAAAAAATTGGACGTATCCCTGCTGCATGCGTATTTTATTTTTTGAAAAAATGGCGTATTCGTGCATCCTCACCGGAACCCGTGCTTCTTAGGCAGTGATTAATATTGACGTAATAGAAGTGGTTTTTGATCAAGTAGCTGAATTCTGAAGAAAATGATTATTGATGATCGAAGTCCATATATATTCATACGTAGAACTACTATTTATTTTCTTAATGGACAAATTGATTGAAAAAATCATGACTATACTTGACAATGACGCACCTTGAAAAGCTCACATACAACGAAAGTTTTTTGTTGTCGGCAGAAGAAGTCATGATTATCGTTAAAAGTAAACTCTATCCCCCTCCCCCTGGATCATATCTTCACTTCCTTCCTATCTCTTGGCCAAGTCTCAACAAAATATGGGTCTGGTGACGGCCTAGATGCACATGCACCGATAAGAACTATATTGTGGTCCTTGACAATGTTCTCATGATTGGAGCCTCTGTAGCACAGGTGCGGCACTGGTGGCAAAGCACAATCACCGGGTGCACGTCGGGTGCATGTCCAATATTTATGATTCAGTTTTTTAATTTTCTAAATACCGGGTGCGGCTCAGGTGCGGTTCGGATATGGATCGGGTGCTTATCAGATATTTATGGGATGAAAACATAAATTTTAAAATAATTTAGGGGTTAAAAACATAAAAAATGGGTTTGGGGGGGGGGGGGGGGGGTTAAATTATAAATAATGAAACATTTACTCAAAAACCTAAATTAACAGATCGTTAAAGAGGGGAGGAAGAGAGTGGCGGCGGCAGTGGCGAATTAGCCACGACTGACTAACTGCGACCAGTGGAGACTCCGGCGACCACCCAAAACCACCGGCGAAGAATTTGAGAGGGGAGAGAAGAGGAAGCAGCAGCCAACGACCGGAGGCAGCGCCGTCGATGGCCATCAAACTGCTCCTATCTTTTCAGGATAACTAAAAAAAAAAGAACTCCAGGGACGGTGAACACAGGGGTAACGGCTGCTTCTCTAACTCTCTGTCTTCCTTCACCAGTGACTTCTTTTTCTTTTGAGCCTCTGACTTTCTCTTTTGGCTCAACTTTGTCTTCTTATATGAGTAAATGACTAAATGAACCATAAGTTCTATATGTTTGTACAAGAGCTCATTAAACATACATATTTCAAAAGTAAATATTAATTATAAAAAAATTGCCGTATCCTAGCCTCACTGGTATCCTTTTTTTTTTTAAAATGCCGTATCGGCATATCTGCATCCGTACCCATGTCCGTGCTTCATAGATTAGAGCTGTATGCCGTACGTATTAAAGCATCCTTGCTAGGCTATTTTCTATGAATGAAATGCTCTAAGTTGTTATGGTGGTTTAACTGAATCTAGATGGAGTTTGGAGAATGCGATAGTGGACTTGGAGCACAGAAGTAATTTTTGTTTTAGGAAAAGAGCTTGAACTGATCAGGGGCTAATAGAGCAGAAATCTTGCACCATGCGCAATTGTGCCTCCACACACAGACACTGTTACGCTTCATTCTCTTATTGTAGAGAATACGGTATCTTAACCCTTTGGATTGACACACAATTCTTTTGTCCTAAGTCCTCCAGTCCTTCACCTGATACCATGCCTATTTTTCCATGTCTACTATTGTAGTGTCTACATTTAGGAAGGAAGTGTATGGAACTCTGTGTATGTTGTTCACTTATTTCATTGTATGATGCGTAACAGTTGTCTGACATTTGTTGCCACAAATTTCTGCAGTGGCATGCTCGTTCAAGATCCTTCAAAGAGTAATGATGTGGATGAAATCTTTAATCAAGCTAGACAGCTGGGTGCTGTAGAAGGGCCCATGGAAGCTCTTCGTCCGTCTTCAAGCTCGAGAAGCTTTTCTGGAACTGGAAGATTACTTTCAGGGGACTCACTACCCTCTGCTCCTGCCGCTCCCCAGCAGCCTGAGCCTGTTGTACACAATATTGTTTTCTGGAGAAATGGTTTCACTATAAATGATGGCCCTTTGAGGAGATTGGATGACCCTGAGAATGCACCATTCCTGGAGGTAACAATTTTTAGGCAGAAATTAAGCAAAAAGGGAAAAAATAACTTACAAAAAGCGATCGAACGAGGTATTATATCTCAGGTGGCATGATGTACCTGATCTTTGTTTCACACATGGCCTAATATATATGGCGGAAGTTTTCAACTTATTAATGACAAAAGGGTGTTGATTAAGTAAAAAGTGACTTAAGCCCTAAAGGTTTGTATGTCAGCTACCTTCATCTGGCATATGATGATCCTGTAGATAGAATAGTAACCATCTCTTTTGTTTTCCTATTTTGTTCTCAAACATATTTATGATTTTGTTACATCTCAATGCAGAGCATTAGAAAGTCCGAGTGTCCGAAAGAGCTCGAGCCAGCTGATAGGAGGTCCTCTGTTCATGTCAATCTTATAAGGAGGGATGAGAAATGCCCTGTGAGCCCGCTCTTCCTGTTATTTCTTCCTCATATCAGGATCATTGTTATATTATCTTTTTGTGTAGCAATTTATGGACATCTACTGTAATGCTTATTCGATTTCTTTCAATTCCATATCAAGTCATAACATTTGTTTCATCCTCAATTTTATGCAGGAACCAGAGCAGCAGCAGGTCTCATTTCAGGGTGTGGGAAGAACTCTGGGAAGCAGCAGCACGACTCCAGCAGCACCTGAGCCAGCAGTTGCCGCGCCTTTAAACACTGCTCCTAACCCGTCTATGGGGCTGGTTGTGGACAGCTCATTGCCATCGACCTCGATTCAGCTCAGGTTGGCTGATGGGACCCGCATGGTTGCCCACTTCAATCACCACCATACAGTAGGTCATATTCGTGCCTTCATTGACGCATCTAGGCCTGGGGGCTCCAGGAATTATCAGCTGCAGACCGTCGAATTCCCTCCCAAACAACTCACTGATCATACCCAGACGATAGAGCAGGCAGGCCTTGCAAATTCAGTGGTTATCCAGAAATTCTAAGTCGAGCTTCATAAATCTCTCACACTGAGATTGTCTTTCGACCTGTTTTCGCATTCAATCTGCGCTTACTGAAGACAAAAGGATTAGGCTACTGTTTCATTGTTAATACTTCACGAGTACATCATCAATACTTTGTAGAACCAATACTTCTGCTACTGTATTGCCATGTTATGTTAAAATTATTTTCATCTGTTTGATTCACTTAGTTCACTAGATCCATTGGTGGTTCACGTTATGCTGGAAACATAAATTGTAGTACATGCTTCGAACTTGCACCATCTTTCACTTATCAAATTTTTTTTTTGTTTCGCTGTTCTAATCTTTTGCTTATTTATACCTCACCTTTTTTGCTAAAATGCTTATTATCACGCACTTTTAGAGAAGAAATGAGTTTTGTACAAGGACATTTGCATACATTAATAAGAACTCTAGAATAATCCTTTTGGTACTACTAAGGTAAGTTCATAAGAGGTCATCGTTGATGACTTCTACTAATAGTTGTTTCGTAGGTTTTATCCGGACTAGAGGAGCGGTTCGGTCCACTCACTTGTAATTAGTGTTTGATTACGTCCTTGTCGTATCTAACTACTTGTCGTCTTGATTCCTCTCCCTCTATGTACCGGTAATCAACTGAACGAAATAAGATTAGACGCCCGGATTAGATGTTGATTGTATCGCTATGCGCACTGATAAATCGGTTGAACGGAAAAAGATTAGGCGCACGGATTAGACGTTGTAATAGGCATCTCACTGTCGAAACAGTTTCCATCCGTTCATAGTGGCTTGGATTAGACAAGATAAAGCAAATTGTTGTCGGCCAAAAGAAGATTTTGATGTTCTCGTCTGATAGATCTTTTTGCACTTGGGGTTGGCTCGAATGGGGTCCCTTTGGCCCCCTTAATGCACAGCCAATTGAAGACGATTTCAATGCTAGCATTTAGGAGTCATATCACGTAGACAACTAGAGTTGCCACTCATGGTATAAACGATAAGCTGCGTTTCTGCTAGTGGGGAAACCAACACTTTCTTTTTTGTTGCAAACTTGTGCATCAGAAGACCATTGACAAGAACATCAATATTCTCAAACACCCAGCATCCGAGTGAGAGTTCAGATAAGATCTTATATGGCAACAAGTCATGATTACGCGTCGCTCTACCCGCACGCGAAGTGTCGAACACTGGATATGTTCTGCTTGCATATATATGTAAAAACATGTTTGGTAACTTGTTAATGAATTAATTATTGTTTGAATGATCGGAAACTACTGAATATTTACTTTAAAATTAGAATGGGCACCGATAACTTTAAAGGGTAAGTCATGTTCATGATCTACTATCCAAATTAATGGAGTACCTGTCTTATGAGTCTTAGGGTCACTAGTTCACAACTCTAAACTTGAAGTTTTATGTTATCTCTAGGAAATCACTTCATAGGG
Source organism: Escallonia herrerae (assembly GCA_033070095.1). Lineage (NCBI taxonomy): Eukaryota > Viridiplantae > Streptophyta > Magnoliopsida > Escalloniales > Escalloniaceae > Escallonia > Escallonia herrerae. The sequence continues at coordinate 728,745 of JAVXUP010000134.1, forward strand.
CACGATTAATACTTGTTCGAGATTGGTTCGTGAAGCAAGCTAGTATTGTACGTAGGTTCTAATTTTGACCGGATAAACTCATAAGCATCGTGTGGTAGTACTAATCATCTTGAGAGACTGTATAAAGTCATTGCGGCTCGCGGCTTAGGCAAAGTTGAAGATGGACATAAATTATCATACTTTGAAGTTGGAATTAGGATAGAGACTCCACAACGCTTCAGAGTGTGAGAATCGTTATTGTCAGTGTTATAAGAGATGCAATCTTGTAAGTTGTAACTTTACTTCATGCCTAAATGTCTAATTTCGGATACATAGCTATGCTTATCAAATTTGCAGTCATAAAGTTGCATCTAAAATTAAAATAGTGTCATAAAAATTTTAAAATTGTGGCATTAAATTCTATACAGCCTTGAGAAACAACTTTTATTATACATTTAAAATTGGAAAGATTTTGACCGCAACTCTCCGTAACAAGAACGACCTACAACTCTCTCTTATATTGACCAATAGCTAAATCTATTTAGTGACTTTTTACAGACATCTTTACTTACAATTCTTAACAGTACATTTTTAACATGACTACTAATTAATAGATACTAAACATGTTTAACGACTATCAATAATCATAGATTGTAAATTATTCTTGCTACCATGGTTACAGACAAAATTTCTTTTTAGGATTGATTTGATAAGGTCTTATTTGACTACTAACAATGACACATGTGGTTCATTGGTTTAATGATTCTGCTTTTGATAATTTTGAATAGAACTCATCTTTCTCGTTTGTATTATTATTATTATTAGCAGGTACAATTGAATCACATAGCTGGCCTGTTTTAAGGAGGTAAAGAAAATGCAGGAAATGGACTCTAGCTAAAGGTTTTGGGATTTTTAACTGTTCACTCCCATCCAGTACGAAACTTTTACAGTTACTTTGTTTATTGCATGCTGTTTCTCCAGAGTGCAAAAGTTTTTTTTTCCAAAAGAACTATTGTCAATGATATAAGTAACTTAATTTTTTTGGCTAATTACACCTATGTCCCTGAGGTTAGGGGGTAGTTACAGTCAATGACACAAAGTTTCAAAATGTAACATTCCGTGACCAAAAGTGTTTCAAATGTATCACCCGTGTCCATCCGTCAGGCTTCCGTCCAAAAAATATATTTTTTATGATGTCATCAATACGTATTTTTAAAATGACAATATTACCTCTTGTACTGTATGTACTGTATATTTTTTAAAAAAATTATATTAAGATATAAAGCCTTAATTAAAGATCAGGGTAAAACCATAAAATTAATTTGTTCTCTATCTTGATTTCATCAAATTTCTCAATCTGCATCAGAAAGGGTACTCAATCTGCAAATTAGGGCTTCAAAACCCTAAATCTCAATCTGTAAATTAAACTTCACTGAAATTCCCCACGCGCCGGCAACTGTCTCCCTTGCCCCACGCCAACATCCCCTCCCCTGGCCCCACGCCGGCAGATTTGAGAGAGACCTTTTGGTCAACCCACCCACACCAAAAGAGATCGGCCGCCGCCGTTTCAGCGTCGTCTACCGCTGCTTCTCCGTCGCCTGCAAGGCCATCGACAAGCGCCTCCTCACTGACCCCATCGACAAGCTCCTCCACCTCCTCTCCGGCCATCCCAACATCATCCAGCTCTTCCACCTCTACGAGGACGACGATGCCTTCCTCCTCGTCACTGATCGTCGTAACCAGTTGGTGGCACCTTTGCTGTCACTGATTACACCATGTACCCCGAGAACGTCGCCCGGCCTCTTTCTTAGGAGGATTTAGTTTGGGTCTTGATACTTGGTTAGGGTGAAGATGGTTTCAGAAAATTCAAGTTTAAACAAATAGCTTGTTCTGGTCCAAAATAATAAATAAATCGAGGATTTGGCAAACAAATGACCGCATCATGTAATGGTTTCTGATTGAGTCAGACGTGGGAGATGTGATGTTTAGCGAAATCCAGATTTTGTTTAGAAGCCTTAATCATCTATTGCTTCATATGTGTTTGGAGCAAATTACTGGGTTTTGAAAGTGTACACAGAAGTTTGAAGTTGACAGAAGGGGGAGGTTCTTTGATTAGAAAGAACAAGCGAAGAAAATACTCCGGCAACACCCTGCCAGCAAGGTTGAAGAAGAAGACCAAGGGCATATCAGGAGTTTCAATTTTATGTAGCGACAATCAAGTCTTTTCGTCAAATTCGTTAAGTATTTTTGTATTCCGTTTGTCATCGGATATAAGTGTTACATTTTGAAACTTTGTGTCCTTACCTGTAATTACCCCCAAACCTCAAGGATATAGGTGTAATTAGCCCTTTTTTTTTACAGCTATTCGTTTGCTTCAAATATCTCGCCTCCCATGAAACTCGAACATGAGTTAACTTCAACTTTTTTTTTGACAGAAGCAGCCTATATTGATTTAAGAAAGAATTTATCCAGGAAATTAATAGTTACACTCTAGATTTGGTTACCTATACCTCGTTTTTGTCACTATTGATTAAAATAATAAGGAACAATAAATTTTTTAATGACAAAAGCAAAGCCCAAACAACAAAAAGTAACATAAAATTATGTATCGCACGATACATTGTACAAACTAAGCTATACGTGACGGAAACTAGACTTGAATATGCTCTTACCGAAAATAGAAAACGTCGGTGTTCATAACAGTATTTTCAACAAATCCTCGACAGAATTGACAGAGATTTTGACGGATAACTTTAAGATCGTTTTTTTGATTGCTATACCAAGATTCTAATTATAACAAACATATATACATATATATAGGCATCGTAGAGTAAAAAATAAATAGTACAATATGTCACAAGTTCCATCTTTTTTCCTAGCGTGTTGAGGGCAAGATGTGTCAATTACCAAGTTTTTCACTGTACTTGGGAGTTGGGACTAAAGAATTTAATGATCAATCCTATCAGAAAAAAATTCTCAAAATTCCCTTTTGCAAATACTTGGACACTACCCTGCACAGTAAGATAGACAACGTCACCCTAGCCAGTACAATCATCATGATTATAAAGAGGGTTAGCTTTAAGTTAACTTGTTTAACTAAGATTAAAAACAGGCTTAAAGTACTTTTTGGTGGTTGTAAGCACAGCTAAAAGTACTTGGGGAAAGGTGTTCAAGACTAATTATTGACTGACATGTGATGACTGAAGCTTTCTTCAGATGTCCATTGTAGCATCCGTGTGCTCTTCATCCTTTTTCTCTCGTCTGGCTAGCTAGCTTTAAGCTATCATCTCCGCTGCCCACTGCTCATGGACTTGACGTAAAGAACGAATCTGAGAGAGAGAGAGAGAGAGAGAGAGAGAGAGAGAGAGAGAGAGAGAGAGTCCTAGCTTACAAATGCACAGAGACCCTCTTGCTTATTTACTCGTAGACGCCTTTGAGAGAGAGATTCCTAGCTTACAAATGCACAGAGACCCTCTTGCTTATTTACTCGTAGACGCCATAGATGTACGCAGCAGTGACGTATCTCAACTTTTTCTTGATCAGTGGATTGATTATATGCAAGCCAACCACAAGTCTAAACCCTAAACCCTAAGTCGAGGGCTAACTGTGGCTAAGTTCCTTATGTCCCAACCCTTTGAGAACCTTAACCAGTGCTTGCTTTCGGTCAGGTTGTACTCTATCTGGCAAGCTGAGTTTGAGTCTCTTGACGTCTTTTTTTACACTAAATCATGAGTGTGGGTCTCTGCTGTTCAATGGGGGTTGAAATGCTGTGCACACACGGGTACATGTCCAAAATGACTGGAAAGATCATTTTGATTTTCAACCATCCATGTTCCAAGTTCTAACCTAGCTTATATGTCTTATGGCTCCCATGTAATTATACGTTCTCAAACTTAACTCTTAAGATCTGCTGGTTTACTTGTCTTCTCCATCAAAAGTAATTCATCTACTCGTGTACTTCTTGAGTAACCTTCCTTCATATTTAATATGTTATCATTCTCCTGTTTAACTCCTAAATTTCTACATTGAATTGATATCGGCTTACTTACGTTCTGTTTAGTTAGCAAATTTGTTGTCTTTACTTTTTATATTGGTGGGTTGGTTAAAAAAATTATTTTAAAAATCATATGACAACTTGATTTTATTATTCGGTTAACAAATTTGAAGTTAAAATTAAAATTAAATACATTTGTAAATATAAACAGATAATCGCCAAATAAAAATAAATTAACAACATTCTTGTATAAAAATAATAACCAACTATATTACAAACAAGTAAAAGAGAGTGGAGAATATGGTACCCACTTGTACATGAATTGTGGGTCAATTGTTTGTTTTTGAAAAAGTGGTAAGACTTTGAGTATAGAAACAAAATTGGATAAACAAACGAAAATGTACTCTTTACACTAAAACAAATCACTTAGCAGTTAGATGAATTGTGTGACCAAATAGTGTTACCTGATCAATGTCATGTGAAGGTTGCACCACCTATAGTCATCCTCTAAAATTTCTTCAATCAAACCTTTATTTAGGTGATGAGTGAACTAATTCTATGACTTGGTTAAAAAATTACTTTTAAAAATTACTTGTCCGTACTTAACATGGTGTAGAGAAAGTGAGTTAAAAGTGTCCACATTGAAGTTTCATCTCTTAAAACATGTCATTCAAAATAATTAAGTTTCGAATTACACGCTTTCATTGGTTATAACCGTCACATTATGTCTCCAAAGTTTTATCGATGGCTACAAAAAAAAATGCTAATAAGCACATAATCAGACTAAATGTTGATAGTCACCTAGGTGAGTTCATCCATCTACTTGGCAATGATTTTTTTTTTCTCGTATTGCATAACAAAACTTGATGCTTCTTAACGTATATCTTTTGAGCATCTTCTTCAAGTCCCAAATTAAATTTAAAGCAAGCTGTTGTGCATAGTTTTATTTCACGAGTCTTACATTACATCTAGAGAACCATACTCGGTAATTTATTTTAACATACCTTGTCAGCAACAATTTGAATTCATAAACAGTTTGTGAGAAACCATTTCTGAAGAAATTTTTGTTGTATGTGTATACACAACGCGAGACAATACGTAAGTGCAGGCAAGTGAAGATAGACAAAGATGATGCTTACAGCTTTACAGCTATATATATTTGCAGCGCATATTAAAGTGGAGAGAGATCCCTCGACTCTCTCTGTAACATGGGTGAAAATGCAAAGAAAGGATACACCAACATTTCAAGCTTTATAATATCCTTCAGTCAATTCTTAGGATTTTAAAATAACTGGTTAATAATTAACATAGCATTAGAGCGTAGCTGCATACCACAATTAGCAATTATTTTCTTCCCAGCTGTATTGTATGATTGTACGTAGGGAACACCGCTTCAGAAGGTATATGATATAAATATTCCTTAATAGGACACTTTATTTAAGGAGTTTTCTGTAAGGTCCGTTTAACCTGTTGAGAGATATGCAGACCATATTGGGTATCAATTCACATTGGGTAAATAATAAACAATACTTTAATATATATGCCTCGTAAACATCTCCTCTCATTGTCAATTGATTTTGAGGTGGATGCTTTCACATAGTATCAAAGTTGGTCGACGATCCAGATCCAACAGACAATTCATAATTAGTTCCTCGCTGTCATTCAGTTAATTTTTTCATATGTTAAGTCCATTCAGAAATCAGTTGGGTCACATGCGAACGGTGTGTTTTGAGCGATATATAATTTCACATTGAGTATCAATCCCACGTCGAATAAACAATCATGTAATATATATGTCTTTTAAGTCTCTCTCTTCCATATCAATTATCTTTAAGATGAATACTTTCACCTCGCCCACTCCCTCCCGACGTCGAGCAACGGTCCTGCCCGGATAGAAGAGAAGGGTTTCTCTTTTCATTCTGAGTTCGTTTTTCTTCCTCGTACTGTGTCTACTGTGTCTGCACACCCACATGCGCATGAGGAAAAAAAAAGATGTTAAATTGTGATAAAATTATTAAACATATTCTTTAACGCCTTATATATTCTTGGAGCAAGTGGCAGCTCGAGTAAGGATTCGTATTTACCAGGTTAGCAGCCAGCACAAGGCCACTTGATGACAAATATTCGCAGTCCCTGTGTAGGAGTGGGTTTTAATAGAGGACAGGAGATAAAAGAGTAAGGGTCATTCGGACTGTCCCACAAACTACCAGCCTTTTTATATCTGAAACTCCACTTTTTTCTTTGGTTTAATAATTACATATTAGATGGGATTGACGAGACTGATAATCAGTGAGAGATTTAAAGTTAATTTTTTTGGGCAAATAATACTGTAATAGTAATTAAGAAAAAGAAAAAGGTTCTCCCCATGCAAAGAGATTGGAGACAACTGGTAAAAGATGATTTGCTGTCACCTTTTCCTCGGGCAAAAAGGAGTTTCCTTGCGCCTGATTAGGTACTTAATGAGTACTTTTTAGGAGATTTATTTATTTATAGCTCAAGGGTTCTTTGGTTCACTATTAATAATGCTTCATTTGTGTGATACACTAAGTTCTAATATTAACCTACAATTGAAGAGAAGTGGGAGATCTTTTATGTCTACTTAACTTTTGATTTTAACGTATTTGGGTCTTGTCGGAATTTGTAGTTAATTGAGATTTAGTCGCATGAGTCATTATTATGATATAAAAGGTTAGTCATTTGCTGTTAGTAGACAAAATATCATTAGCAATAATAATTGTTTATACAATGCAAGTGACATGGTCATGCTTTATCGCAAGAATTTAGTTCGATTAGCAAGTAGCTACCGACTACCTACGTTGTGCGGCAAAAATCATGGTCGTGTTTAACAAAACATGATACCTAAAAGGCAGAGGCAATTGCATTTCTCGTCTGGCACTAAAAAGTTAATAATCTTAAACAAAAAGGAGCTTATAAGATGGTAGAAATGACTTTTTTTTAATTCCGAATTCTTTTCATTTTATTTTTGCATGGGGCAATTTTCCTTTTCTTTATTAATTTTAAAAAGGCATAAATGCGTCATACTATGCTCCATTGGACTGCCATTTTCTCTATATTTGTTTTCACGTTTTAAAAGCTTTTCCAAACTTTGTTTACAAAATCATCAATTTTAAATATTAATCATCAATTCTTTGGAGATATACTATCAAATTACGACATACACATTCTGACCGATAGATGAATGCAAATCGGTATTAAAAGAACATAGAGGAGTTTTCCTTTTTTTTTTTTTAGTATAACATCAAACTAAGGTAATATTATTTGTAATTTTGTAAGTGGCATCCAAACAAACTACTTTCAGTTCTCTAAAAAGACATCTTTTCCCTATGTACACAAACCGAAAACAGGTAAGAAGAACTGGTAAACAAAAGGGAAAGAAAATCTTCTTGACATGTTGTGTTCTTTAATTTATCTTACTAATTCGAGAAAGTAAGCCTTTTTTTCTCAATGAAAACAAAGAAACATGCGGAGAAGTAATTTACTAGAAAATTTGCTGGAATCATAGATACTTACAAGAAACTAAGTTTAAGATTAATCCAACACTATTCTAAAAATTTATCTCCAAGATGTAGGCTCAAATACTTTTTCTTTTAGAGAAGATTAGAAATATATACGAAGATTAATAGGGAAGGTTACAAAACATAATAAAAAGGCAAGTAAAAGACTGAGGGTCTGTTTGATAAAGTTTTTTTTTTTTTTTTTTTTGAGAAAAATAGGTGAATGTTTGGTAAATCAGTTTTTGTTTTGAGTTTTTTTTCCTGAATATTTTTTTTGTATTTTTTCTTAAAATGTTTACTTCTTCCCCAACAAAAACCTTCAATCACGTCCGAACTCCGAAGCACCACCATCAATCACCACCACCCCCTCCCCCTTTATCAAATCACACCCCCACATTACCCACATATCAAACTAAATCATAACGCCACCACCACATTGGGTTTGATTGGTGAAGCTTACGAGCAATGGCGGAGGGAGCTGGACTTCTCGATCTTAGACTTGGTGGTGTGGTCGTTCTTCATCGCCTTGGAGTTAGTGGGGCTGGTCTAGATTCTCTGTTTTTTCCTCGTAGTCTATGGTTGCAATGTCTGATTTAACTGACGACAGTTGGGCAGAGCAGATCTGGAGGTGGCGTAGGCGGTGGGAGGGTGGCGGTGGTGGGCGAAAGTGAATGGCAAAAGTGAAAAAAAAACGCTGTTCTTGGTGTTTGTGGGTTTGCGGTCTGCGATTGTGGTTGTTTAAATTGGTAGTTAAATGATTGTCAAGGGCATGGCGGGTGGCAGTTTTTCTGATGGTGAAAAGGGCAGTGATGGTGGGTCAAACGTGAGCCAAAGGTTTGGTGGTTGTGGTGGTGCTCTATTGTGAAAACTTTGTTAAAATGATGTTCAATTTTTTTACTTCTAACAAAGTTTGAAAGTTGTATATACAAAAATCAAAACTCAAGACTCAAAACTCTAAAAAAAGTTTTCAAAACAGCCCTGTTTTAAAATTGGCTTTTGAAATTGAAGGAAAAAAAGTGTCTGTCAAACAGTATTTTTCTTTTTTTTTACAAAGTTGGAGAAATACTGAAAATAAAAATTCTGTCAAATGCTACCTCAAATACTGTCCATTCGTTTATTTATACTAGTTTTCAAAAGTTCGAATTGCCCTCTTCTCTGTCTCTCCATGGTTATAGGGTATAGGAGGACTTCATGTGCATGGCTCTCAGGACATGGGAGGAGAGTTGGTTACCGAGTCAAACCAGAAAACACAGGGTCAGGGCATTAAGACATGGGAACATGGGAGGTCATTAAGAGGGAACAATGTCAGCATCGGGTTCATTTTCTCTCAGGAGAACCTCATTGCCGTCTCGAGGTGATTTCCAAGATCCCACGACGAAATTAGTGTGAGTTTCGGTCAGAAAAAAAATTATTAGTACATGATGCATATAAGAATTAAGTATGGTATTGAAAATTAACTTAAGAAGACAATATTGATGTCAAGAAACTCACCGAGTTTCGTTTACATATTAGTCCGCTTATTGTTTTTTGTTTCGATATTTATAATGATGGCAATTTTCTTTTGAGAGCTGATCCATTGATAGCGCTAGCAAAATAGGAAAAGTTACTAGCGCACTCTGACTGTCCACGCGCGATCTGTTGACGGTCTAAATTTTTTTTTTACGTTGTTTTTAAGTACGTCCGCTACATTATGTAGCGGACGATATTTTTGAGGAATATACCCCTCAATCTTCAAGTGTCTTTTCTAAAATATCGTCGGCTACATAATGTAGCGGACCGTATTTTAGAAAAGACAGACAATCTGCCGGTCTGTCAACCCCACATCAATTCTCACTCTATCTCTCTTTAGAGAAAAAAAACTCATCTCTCTTTCTCCCCTCTCTGAACTACATGTTCTTCTTCTTTGCCTCCTTAGCCCCCATATCCATCATCATCGCTAGCACCTTTAGAGAGAGAGTGACAATGTTCACCACAGCAGCCTCGACATTGCAACCGTAGCCTCGGCGGCGCCTCCGCTGTAGCCTCAGCATACCGCCACTGTAGCCTCAGCATATTGGGCACCGCTGCGTCATTAATTTTTTCTCCAGATTTTGTTCTATTTTGATTGGACTTAGAGATTCATGATTTCTCTTGCGTCGAGGTTTGGGGGCGGCAAAGGGTCACATGGTGGTTGGGGGATGCAGAGTTTCGGATGTTGGTGGTGACAGGTTCAGCGGACGTGGCAGAGTGGTGGTGGTTGTGGGTGATGGAGACATTACCTGGGATGAATCATTGTTGGTTTCTTGGTTGTGGTGGTTCTTTCGTTTCACGCCGCCACCACTAATCTTGATTCTTTCTATTAACGCAACAACTATGGCGATGATAAAGTGACATTGACGATGGAAAGGTGGTGAAGGCGGAGGTAGTGATGATAGAGAAGGCAGGTAATGGTGAGCATGGGAAGGTGGGCGGCGATGATAAGCACTCGGCGGTGCTGCCGCTGAAGCTACTCGTGGATGTGGTCTAAGGTTTTGAACAGAGAGGGAGAGTCAGAAAAAGAGAGAGAAAGAGTCAGAAAGAGTCAGAAAAAAGTGGTCAGAGAAGGAGAGAGAAAAAGTCAGAAAAAAGTACTGTCTCTGTCCGCTACATAGTGTAACAGACGGAGTTGAAGAGTATTTTTGTCAAAAAATTATCCGTTACATAATGTAGCGGACGTACTTAAAAACAACGCAAAAAAATATCTGGACCATCCACAGATCGCGCGTGGACGACCAGATCACACGAACAACTTCTCCTATTTTGCTAGCGCTATCAATGGATCAGCTCCCTTTTCTTTTTGATTGTTTAGTTACAAATGTAAACATTAATTTCGTGCCTAAAGCTGCAAGGCAAAAAGTAATGCACAAAATTCAATTTGATGATTTTAAAATAAGGAATTACACCATTTTGTGATTTTCACACATAACAAATATAAAATCCTCTAATTTAGCCACTATTAAGGGTTTGAAATAGCTTAATCTTAAAACGTAAATTTTGACTTCTTCAATCTTCGCATTGAAAGATTGTTGAGACGGTGCTTGCTCGAAACTTTATCTCGAACAAGTGTAGCAATCCTCTGACTTGTGGAATCATTTAAGTTAAAAACACGGATTTTTCTTAATTTTTGATAAAAGAGAAATTGATCTTTGGGTCTTGGAAGTACTCAATTGAAAAAAGATACTAGATTGGTGCTTGTTGTTTTTCAAATGATGCACAACTTGAAAGACGACAAAATTTCGACAGAACTTTGGTTATGATCGCGAAGACGTCTTTCTCTGCTATCCCAAGCTCTCTATTTATAGGTAAGATGGTAGGCTTAAACTTGAAAAAACTTAGTTGTCCACTATCAGACAGACTGCCAATGACAGTTATCAATAACATCATCAGAAAAAAGTAATATATATATATATATATATATATATATATATATATATATATATATATATATATACCTGTTTCAAAAAATTCATAAAAAACTTAATCTAGATTTTGACACGCCATCTCATGGTGGATTTGGGGGGTCTTGGGCGACAGTGGTTGAAGAAGAAGAGTTGGTTTGCTCTCGCATTATCATTCGGAATGAAAAATGAGTGAAATTTGAATCTGAAAAGAGGCTGATTAGTAGGTTATATGACAATTTTTTTTTGGACTTTAGAGGTATTATGGTAATTTCATACGTCAACATTTTGAAAAAATACAATGAAAAAACGGATATGAAAAGTATTAATGAACAAGATTATGTGAACAAAGCATTATCAAACACTTATTTAAAATTGTAAACGAACAAGAGGGAAACAAAGCCCCTCACAATACAAAAATAAGAAATAAAAACTAAAAATGTAACAAATAACCAGTGACCCTTTGAGCTTAAGTTACGAAAAATTGAGTCCAACAATATTATCGTGTCTAATACTCTAATTCACATGCGAGTCCAAGAAAAATTAAAATGCATTACTACCGAATGGACGACAAACCGAATGCAATAATAATGCAACGAAACATATACAAGCAAAAAGGATAAAATCTAAGATCCTCTGCAATGAAAGTTCTAATACTAGATATTAAAATACCTATTCAATCTATTCCAAAGTAAACCAGGCTGTGCTTATGAATCGCAAAACAGATGATATAACCATCAAAATTCAGCATACCTACCGATCCTTTCCATCGTGGTCTAGAGACATGCTCAGGGCGAGAGAGGAAGAGAGCCGAGGACAACAAACACATGGATACTCTCAATTGAGAGTGAAATAATAAATGAGTGGACAAATTGCACCCTAAGCCAGCAGTAGTCTGGCAGGAGGCAGTACACTCACAACCTACGGGAGAACCTGTATGATACCGTGCCCCAAAACCAAAACCAGAACTCTTTTTTCTCCATCATCTCTATCACACACACACACACACACAGGACTATACCTCGATTTGATCGTTCCTCCTAATCAGCTTCTCTCTCCTCTCTCGTAGCCTAACAAACAAAGTTTTCTTTTTCTCGCTCTAGAATATTTTTGCCAGTAATGGCAGAACCATCAGTGGCAGTGCAAGAAAAGGGGGAGAGAGTTTTCATCGGGAAGGTAAAAGCTCACCACAAAAGATAAACACAAGGCACATGGCAGAAGGAACACCTAATTGCAAAGCTACCTCCCCTCTTACACTGCAACCCCCGCGTGCTTTCTGCCTGCAAGTTATTCTGGCTCAGAAATAAGGATGGAAGGGAGAGGGAGAGGGAGAGGGAGAGAGATGAACTAGAGATGGGTGTTATATCAGCTAAATTGGGTTTTCCAGAGGAAATCTGAAGCAGGCCTTAGCTTTACTGAGACCCTGTATCCAAGATAGGGCAGAGTCTTTAACTTTCAACAACTGACTACCCCCCACCACTACTATTACTATTACTATTGCAGACAGTGAAAGAGAGCCAAAATATTTAGGAATTTCTGAAAAGAGGTCCGTGTAAGCTTAAAACTCGGGAGAGCACTGCCATAGACAACATATATGCCTCAAAAGGAGACACAAAGGCCTAATAATTCCACCTCATAATGTGTGAGACTCGCACATAGATAGACACACATATCTAGTGACACGGGGAAAGATCAGGTGGAATTCTAGGGAAACAAAAGAGAGGCAGAGAGAAAGAGAAAGGGCTTAGATGGTTCTGGTTTTGGTTTTATAGTAGGAAAGCAAAGGGAATAGAGAAAGAGAGACACAGATGGATAATCAGGGTGGTGGTGGAGCATGTATGATGATGGGTTATGGGGACAGCCATACAACCAATATTGGCACTGCTAGTAGTAATGGACAACTACTGTGCCCTACTATGTTGATGATGATGCCTCCAACTCTTCCTCCCATCACTTCTTCTCACTCTCACCCTATTTCTGATCAACACAACTACAATCACAACGACAACAACAGCAACAACAATACCCTATTTCTTCCTCTCTCTCTTCCTCCTCCTCCTACTACCAACAACACCACCAACACAACTGGGTGTTATTTCATGATGGACAGCCAAAACAACCACCACCACCACAACAGTAGTGTAAATGGGAGCGGCGGCAGCAACAGCAGCACTTTTTCTCCTTCTTCAGTTGTCAAGGCAAAGATCATGTCTCATCCCCTCTACCACCGTCTCTTATCTGCTTATGCCAATTGCCAAAAGGTATCACAGACGGAGTATTTCATAAACCCACAAACCAACCCAAACCCACTTTTGTGTGTGAGAAGAGGAAACTAGCTGCAAACTCCCAACCCCCATCTCTGCACATGAGATGTAGTGAAGCTAGCTACTAACCCTTTTTCACCTCTCATACTGAAAACCAGTTATGGTCCAAATTTTTGCATATTCCTTGTGTGTGATGAACCACAAAATTTTCACACAGCAAACTTGTGTGGCGTGTTTCGCTTTCACAGATCTCTCTCTGTTAAGAGATTAGGAACAGACTAGTAGTTTACCTACTACTGTGTTGTTGAGTAGCACTCGAAATCTTTCTGATGTAGCCTATCTTTAATAAACTAGATTTGTTGGTAGAGAGTCTTACTAGAAATAGTCTAGGGTTCACCTATGTAAGGTGTGAAAAAAGAGACAGAAAGAATTACTAACTACTACTCTTGATCTGTATGGTATACAGGTAGGTGCACCACCGGAAGTGGTGGCGCGGCTGGAGGAAGCGTGCTCGTCACTGACGGCGGGGGCCAGAACGACGTCGTCGGGGGCCGGTGAAGATCCGGCGCTGGATCAGTTCATGGAGGCCTACTTGGAGATGCTGACCAAGTATGAGCTTGAGCTCTCAAAACCCTTCAAGGAAGCCATGCTTTTTCTGTCCAGGATTGAGTCACAGTTCAAGTCTCTCACCCTTACCGGACCATATCTCTCTTCTGATTCTCATATGTCAACTGGTAAATATATATATACTCATAAACATAAAATATTTTGTTCTCTTTGAGTTGTTTTATGAATTGAATAATTTGTTTGTTCTCTGGTACTAGCGTACTGGTATATATTTTAAGTCATGCCTGCATGTCTTATATTTCCAAGATTAACTATACAAATAGCCTTAGTCTCCTCAACTATTTCCCCCATCTTGTGTCTTTGATTTTTCCTTTCTCTCTATATATTCTCTTCCTCCCTTTCCAAATTTGTGTGAAATTTCATTTGCGGGTGTGTGTGTTCATTGCTCCTTCCCCGTCTGAGATAGTGTGTGGTTATTTTAAACCTTACATCTGTTTGAATCTTTTTGGGTTTTTCCCCTTGTTTTTGACTGGTGGTCTAGTTTCTTGGTTGAAACTATTTGGAAGAACTAAAGCTATCAGTGTATATATGTCATAGTTTTGTTTGTTGATATCTTGTAGTAGATGCAGTAGCTAAGCTATGTTCCTTGCCTTTGATCTGTGTCTCGATGTCTGTGTCTTCAAGTAATTGCTAGTACTAGCCTCCTTGCTTTCTAACTTCCTTTACATTCTACTTCTCCTGTTTTGGAACTCTTGACGTTTACATCTCCAAGAAAGGAAATTGCCTATTCCATCTCTCTCTCTCTCTCTCTCTAAAATGAAAGGTTACTATGATGAGGAAGCTGGATGGTCAAATAAGGTTGGTTTACTAAGTTGACTGGTGTAGCAACAATCGATTAAGTTTCTCATAGTGAGGGTAAATATTCTTTATTCTTAGCTTCCAGTAATACTGTACAAAGTAAAATTTGGGATTCTTTGTAATTTTCGTTTACGAGTGCAAAGCTTCCCATATATGTGGTGCGTAAATCTTTAACGACCGAAAAACAAGTACAGTATACCCTTGGTTTCGGACCATTTTTCTTGTCTTGGGCCAGGCAAAGTTATTAGGGTTTAAAGTTCTCTAAATGCCGATAATTTGGAGTTACAATTTTGCAGAACGAGAAGTTCGTATTAGACTCCTGCATTTGCAATTTTATTACAGATTTTTGTGCCTTATGTTAGCGTATTGTTATATTTTCATGATAAAGCTTGAAGCCTTCTCCCTCTCTTGTTTTCTGCATCTGTATTACCATTGATTCTTTGAGCATTTGCAACTTCTGAATGTGTTTTAACCGTGCTTGCCTGATAAGTTTCAGGAGTTCCAACTGTAAATTGATTAAAAATTTTGGTATGATGACTACCCTGAGACAATGCATGAATTCATATTAGACCTAATATGATACAAGCTTTGGTGTTTACTTCACATTGCTTATATGATAGTTGTTAATTAGTGCAATGTGCCACGCGTATGTTGAGTATCCCATATGATATGCATAAACATTTTGTGTACCAAAAAGAAAAGGTTATTGATTAGTGGATAACCAAGCTGCTGATTTCACCACAAGTTTCATGTCATGATTGTTTTCAAATGATTTCCTTATTAGTTTAAGACGTTTCAATGATTAAAGTGTCTTGATCATTGGGAAACTACTTGTTCTCAAAATGGTAATGGTTGGTGTCTGAACTTTTCGACCAATCAGCTTATCATAGGGCATGGAATATTGAATGGAGTTTTAGTTTAATCTATCTACGAATTTCAGAAGAATTTTGCTTTTACTTGATATGTGGGCAATATCATTATTCTGTATGTGAAAAACAGAAGTAGGGTTGTATCTATTTCTAGTGACTTTGCCAGCCATAAAATTACTTCATCAAGGTGTTCATTCGAAGGTCAAAGCTTGAGAAACTTGGATATGCCTGTAGAGAAGCCTCTAATAGTTTGATAGAGGCCTATGGTCGACCTATATGGTGAAAAAGTTTAGCATTTTCTGCATTTTGTTGGATATGGAGAAAGTACATTATTAGTCTATAAAGAGCCTTTGTGAGATGCATTAAGCAGGCTCTTATCTTTTATGGACTTAAGAACTTGAACTAAAAGCATGCCTAACATTATCATATGGTTGATTATATGTAATGTAGTCACTCTCATCATTGTGGCACCGGCCAATCTGATGCATTAACTAAAAATATGCCGCAAAAGTATGTGCGCTCTAGTGGGAAATAAGAACAGCTCCTAACCAGGTTATAGGAATCTTCCTCCAACCCCATGTATAGCGACAATTATTAATAGTTAAATATTTTTAGTTTCTTTTCTTCTAACACTTTCAGGGACAATTATTAATAACACTTTTTTAGCGTGACTAAAGGCCACTAGAAACATTTAAAGACGATTGATTGTCGTTATATAGGGGGTAGGAGGAAAATTCCTCCAACCGGAGTAGCAGCCAAATTTTTTTTTGGGAAATAATATTTAGTTTATTTAGCATGTCCACCATGACTACGAGGAAGCTGAACAAATTTTCAGCATGAAAGTCCACAAATTTGTCCAATGTGGAAATAGGAGAAAAATGTGAGAGGATTAGAGATCTCAAAGAAATGATTCCTTTGGACCCAAAGCTTTAAAATGTCAAGGAAACAGGATTGATTTCTTTTTGGACCCAAAGCTTTGAGAAATGATTCCTTGGGATGTTGTTTGAAGCAAGTTTTCTTGCAATAGATAGGATAAGATAACTAGCTACTTGTATGGTCAAAGCAAAGTTACTCATATGCGTGAAATTAACATTTATAACTTCAGACTTTGGTGATTCAGATAATACTTCCTATGACAAGTCTAGCAATTTTGTAATACCTTAATTAGCTGATCAGGAAATTAGGTGTGTATTTGACTAGGATATCAAGCCTGCTTTGTTGGCATAGGAATAGATTACATATGCAGTTTGTCTCTTATCACAATTCAATTTAACCTCGTTCTCCATCAATTGCAAGTTGTTTAATTCCTTTTTTTGCATGGTAGAGCTCTCATTACCTTGGATGATTCATCCGAGGAGGAAGGTAGATAACCGACAAGTGTTGGAAGATGGTGCCTAAACACCAAAAGGTTTTTCATTTCTTTTAGCTACAAAGGATTTCCGGGAGTATGTGTTGTTTGCACAGAATGAGTTCTCTTCCACACATGCAGAAAGACACACACGCAGAAACACGCACACGCAAATGTATTTGAAAACTTATTATAAGGATGTTTATATGCATATTTGTTTGAGTTCTTTTTGTGCATGAGTTCTGCATATATTGTTCTGTTAATGGAGCAAGTTCTCTTTATATAATGTTTAGTAAGCCCTGCTCGGCCTAGAAGCATTGTGAAGAAATTTTCGCACTTCCCCCAACCCAAACACCAAGAGAATATAGAAATGATGTTATCTTTGTCAGTTCATATTTGAGTTGCTATACTCATGGAGATTATTCAAGTGATTCTTGTGACCGAAATCAGCACACCCTTTTGACTTTTTGGCCGTTATTTGACTAGTTTAGATGTGCGGCATAGATATGGTTATTCTCATTTAATTTGTCAAGTAGTACCTTTTTTACTTTTTACTTCATGCTTTTTGAGCAAGTATGTTTGATTAATTACAATATTCATCCAAAAAATAATTGAAAATCAAATGGTATTTTGGGAGGGATGGAGTGGGTTTTGGTTTTCTTGAGAATATGAAAGAGGGCATAGGATGGCACAAATAGATGCATCTGACTTTTGTTTGAAGAATTTTATGTTGTTCACTACTTTTATAAATGATGAAGGGAGTCTTGATGAAACAACTACAGTGACTAGCTTCTAGTCTCAAATGGCTGATATCTTGAACCTATTTGGCGTACATTCATGTGTGACAATAATTGCATCAAAATGTGTTTTGGAAACTTTATGTTCGCTTTAGATTCTTAACAGTTCACGTCGTCAGCAGCTTGTGGTGAGGCCTTGGATAGAAATGGATCATCCGAAGAAGAGGTTGATGTGAATAACAACCTTATAGATCCTCAAGCAGAAGACCGCGAACTAAAAGGTCAGCTTTTGCGCAAGTACAGTGGATACTTGGGCAGTCTCAAGCAGGAATTTATGAAGAAAAGGAAGAAGGGGAAGCTACCAAAGGAAGCCCGACAACAGTTGCTGGACTGGTGGAGCAGACATTACAAGTGGCCGTATCCTTCGGTATACATACTGCATCTCTCTGTGATAAGTCGCCTAGAAAGATCTGGTTCAGGCCTTTCACTTTGGCATATGCATTGTAGAACATTTTCTTCTTTAGGTATCCGTAGGACCAAGTTTTCGGGACATTTCTGAGAGGCCCTACATAGTGAGAGCCTCGTGCATTGCACCGCTAGTTATTCCTCAAGAGTTATTCAATTCGTGCACTCTAATTTCGCTACTTGAAACGGAAACTTATGTCTGGACTCTGAAGCTGCTTGAAATGATGCAACTTTTGTCAACAGGAATCGCAGAAACTGGCACTGGCCGAATCAACGGGTCTGGATCAGAAGCAGATAAACAACTGGTTCATCAACCAAAGGAAGCGGCACTGGAAGCCCTCCGAGGACATGCAGTTTGTGGTGATGGATGCAGCACATCCCCACTATTACGTCGACAACGTCTTGGGAAATCCTTTTCCCATGGACATCTCGCCCGCTCTCCTCTGAGGATTCGGTGATCATGATCTCCTAACATTGTTTTGGAATGCAAGTGTATTCTTGAACTTGAATTATTCCATGGTTGGAGTATGTAATGTTGTGGTGCCTACTTGCATACTGTTCGTATGCATGAACGAGTTACTACATAATGCTATATCTAATATTTGACTTATTTTTGTAAGTATAATCAAGAGAATTAAACTAAAAATTACGCACCGAGTTGCACGAGTAGCCACGCTACGAATATAGTTTCGACCATGTCTAACTAGTCACGGAGATTTAGATAGAACTGAATATAAATAATGAAGATAAAATTAAAGGCTCTGAATCAAAATAAGCGAAGGTGCCCGGGTGTAGATTTGCAGGAACCAAGCTGACGGATAGCTCTTAGCTGAGACAATTTGTGTCTTATTGCGAACGTTCTTCATTCTATCTTTTTACAGACTTTCAAGCCTAGGCTATGTAGATCACCGATGGCAAAAATAGAAGTCGAACAAAGTAGAGTAGGATTTGTTATGCATCTGAGACAAAAAAGAATAAGAGTAGCTAGTAATGCAATATGAAGGAAATTTCGGTTTTTAACCAATAGCCTGTTTGCGAGTTTTGACACGAGAGAGAAAAAAAAAGGGAAGACAATTATTCTTCTTCTTGTTTGTGAGTTTAAGGGTGTGTTTGGATATGATATTTTGAAATATAAATGTCTTTATTTCGAAATCCTCTGATTTACAAATTCCATCATTTTGAAATATCTTGTTTGAATAAAGAAAGGAAGCACAAAGTTGTTAAAAAAGATGGGAGACAGGATTCCTAAAAAACATGAACAATTATTATGGATTTGTATATTACTAATTGGAGTGAATTTGACAAATAACTAGTTCAAACTAGTGATTTGAACTGTGGATTTGACTCCGAAATTTTGAAAATTCCCTTTTGAACTATCCAAATAAGATATTTTGTTCAAGTGATTTACAAATGTCCTATCAAAGTCAAATCTCCAGTTCAAGTCTTATATCCAAACACATCCTAAGAGAGAAAAGAAAATATTTCTTTTCTCTTGTATGCAAATTCAGCAGAAATGAAAAGAAAATACACCTGATTACGTATATACCCTTATACTAAATTGTGATAATTCTAACAAAGATTATAAATGTATGATCCTAAAAAAATATGATTTTATTGGTAAAATAATTTAGTTATCGATAAATCATATAAAATACATATCATACTAATGTCATAAACCTTACATACCTGATTAATGTCATCATATAAAAAACAAAAACAGTCATGAGTTCACCACAAGCATCCCAACATTCAAATATAATTAATGTCACTCTAAAAGTAAATAATTAGTTATGAGTCAACCCTAACATCTAAAACAATCATTTGATTATAAATAAAGTTAAGCTTCTAAAAGAAATCCTAAAACTAAAAACTCATTAAAAGTTTAGTCTTCATTATCTCAAGGGTAGTTTGAGCATTATTAAAATATTACTTATGAGAGTTTTTTTTTTCTCTCTGTTTCTTTCTAATTTTGGGAGGAAAGATTTAGAGACAAAAGAAACCCAAAATTTTCTCCCCTTTCTCTTCTTTGCTCTCCTTAAAAAAAACTCACAAATTAGAAAAAAGGGTGGAAAGTAGTCGCTTTCCTTTTTTTTTCTTTCCCTTTCTCTCAAAAAAAAAAAAAAACTCGCAAAGAAAAAAAAATCCAAACCGGTCAATAGTCACAAGGTGAGGGAACAAAGCTCGTACACAGAGACCAAACCCCAACTTGGATTGGTTCAAGTAGAGGACATCAACATGCAGAAAGTGAGAGCAGAAGCAGAAGGCTTAGATATATGGGCTAGGGTTAAGCCTTGGATTTAGGGTTTCCTGAGCTGACACCCTGAGAATCTAACAGCAAAATGCATAACTGAGTGTACATGTTACCGAATAATTTGTAATTAGATCCGGATCGTGTTTTTCAAAATATGAATGAGTGAACAAGGCGCTTATTTAACAGTCTAGCAGCTTCTGAGTCATGTACTTATGGAAGGTATCTTAATATTTGACTTAGACAATGCAATTATGTTGATATATACTTTTTGTCCAATTTTAGTCAACCTTTTGTTGAAAAAGAAATTGTCAAATTTATACTTTAATGGAGAAAACCTGCCATTTTGGTTAATTCATCTTGATTAATGAAAACTGGAATGGAGTAAAAGAAGATTGGGAGCAGGTTTCAAGGAAATTTGTGTAGAATACTTCAAAATTGGTTACATAAAATTAGTTGGACCATGCCACTGTTCTATCCTAAAGAATTATTCCTTAAACGTTCATATTTTACTATTTTCTGTTTAAACTACGTACGTTTTACATAGTTTATAGTTCATCCAAATTACTTCACTGAGTGTTCCATGGAATGAGTTCGGCTTGAACTACACTAAGATTGTGATGCTTTAAGTTGTTGCATGGACGGGTAGTGTTGACAAGTGCATACATTCTTCCCTTTGATATACAATAAACTCACTGCATCTAGTGGCATTTTTTATCAAGTAAATTTCAAGTAGAAAGTCTCCAACACGTCACTTACGATGACAGTCAATGAAAGTTATTTACTGAAAGATATAATTTAGTTGTGGCTAAGGGCGGATGCGACTACACTTGATGCTCTCTCAGTTAGTCGACTCCCGCCTAAAGATTATTCTCGCCGCTTGAGCTAGCTACTCCGGCAAACGCCAACATTTGTAAGACGATATACAAACGTGTACAAGTTTGTAGAGAAATGTATATCATGACGGAACAAAGGTGTCGCTTCACGGTTGGGAGCGCCAATGTTTACGCTTTATAATGCTCGTTATGACTCTCATTTGTTAAATACGCTTTAGCGATAAGTTTTAGCGGCAAATGAGAGTACATGCATTCCCTTCACAGTTTAAAATGGGACCTTCCGGATTACGAACCTGGGCCATTTTTTTGCGAGCTTTCAGATTGACTGGCTAAGCCACTTATTTCAGCCCAGGATACAATTAAATTTACAGCGACGCCTATCGGTCTTATCCTCAGTGGGCTGGACAAAACAAAACCTGTGAGGCCCAGATAGCAAGAGCCCAGTTCCCAGGCCCGTTTAGAATGGCTGAGCACCTTTAATTTTTTTTATTGATATAATAAAAGACTAGACTTATCGTCAAAGTTGTAATGACTATTGCCAAAAACAATATAAAGCATACCGAAGCAGGCGACACAATCCCTGAAAGGTAACATTGCTTTAACAAAGGCTGTACAACTTTGATATTTGGGTCACTTAAATATATTGGTTACAAAATAATATGAATTTTACACAATAAGTAGCTTAGTATATAAGGGTTCAGCCTTTCTTTTTTAAAAGCGTTAAATGATCTAACCAAAGTACGCTGTTATGTACATTTGGGGGATCATTTGACGTTGGATCGTTAATTCAAACTATGTCGTTTTCAAGAATGGTACACGTATTTAAGGATGATGACATACTCTTAATTCTCTTACTAAAGATACGAAGATTTCTTTAAAAAAAATCCTTCTCTTGATGTAATGAAATATTGTTGAGAGATACAATCCCACAAATAATAAGTTATAGGAAGTACTTCAATATATAAGCCTTGTAACCTCTGTTTTCTTTGTCAATTAGTTTCGAATTGCCTGCTTTCACATGATTTCTTACCTAGTCAATTCAGACCCAGACAATTTAAAAATTAATTCATTCAACGCCATCGAGTCTAATTCTCCACGTGATAAGCCTACTTAGAAGAATTTTGGTTTCATGTGAGAGGGCGTGTTAAGAGATATAGATCTACATCAGACAAATTATAAATAATATTTAAATATATAAGTATCGTCGATCTCTTTTAAGTTGGATGCTTGACATAAATAATCAAATCAACTTGTTATTGTTTGGGTCAAATACACGTAGGGTCACTTGAGGGTCCAAAGTTTAATTTTTATACATAAGAGTATGCAACCACAAATTTGAAATAAGTAAGTACATCCGTCCAAATTCTCAACAATCTAGCCCTTTCCGTCAGGGGTAAAATTGTTCGGACATGTTTAATTTTTTTTTTCTCTTATCTTCTTCAACTTTTCTCTTATCTTCTTTTTTAATTTCCTTTTACTTCTGCTTCTTCAAAGAGACACAAATCACACCATCTCCTCTCACCACCAACCAAGATCACCAAGCAGCGCCACCGATAGACGTCTAACATAGGTCACACCACCCGCCGAACCATCGACCACCGATGTTGTCGCCGGTGATCTCTTTCAAAACCAAGAACAAGTCGTCGTCGGCGCACCCCAGCGCCACCACCATCAAGTCTCCGTCGGTGTAGACCCGTCGTGAGCCAACAGGGACACGATCTAACATATTTGGCTGCTCCGATCCTCTGTAGTTTGTCCCTTCGGCTTTCGGTACCGAAACCATCAACCGGTCAACAAACCCAGTAAGATACCGCCGATCTGGTGGGCCTTGGCAATGGGTCTGGCCGGTGAGATACCGCCGATCTAGTAGGCCTTGGTGATGGGTCTGGCCGTTGGGTCAGGTGATGGAGCTTCGGCCAACTTGTGGTTTGGATCTTTGGGCTGGATGGGGAGGAGAGGTGAAATTTTGAAGAAGAAGAAGAGAGAAAAACACCCAAATATGGAAACCCAAAAATGCCCTGACGGAAAAGCCTCTATCGTTAAGAAAGTGGACAGAAATTCTTATTTATTGTAAATTTGGAGTTACAGGCCATTATGTATAAAAATTAAATTTTGAAACCCTTAATTGAAACTTTGTAATAGTTACAGGATATCTACATTTATTTGACCCTTATTATTTATATGATAACGTAATCTTAATCATTTCTTATCGAGTCAACATCAATCTTATTCACATTACATTTTAAATTATCAAATCCTCTAAAGCGACCAGAGGCCCCCGCTCTCAAAACACTCGTTCTTTCCTTTCGCTCTCGTTCTCGCACCATCAAAACGTTGCCCATACAGGCAATGTTGCCAGCTGCGTTGGTAAATGGTTCGCTGTATCTCAATGCAATCTGGTTGTGGGCCGATGAAAGTGGACGTTGTGTGAAAATGGAATACAGTGTACTTTTGCACTGTAGCAGATGCCTACCTTGCACTAAGCGAGTTGAATTTGAAAGAGGAAAGAGACAACACATTTAATTACTTCTGTCCCCAAGCACCTTTCATTAATTGATGCTTACAGTGTTGGACTCTGTAGGAAAGAAAAGCCACCTTAGGGTGGTGAATTGCGTCACTTTTTGGCCTTAAGACTGTACAGAAAGCGACTTCTAATTTTTTTTTATAAAATAACTAATAGCGACGAGTATGAATCCATGCCCGCTAATGCCTTCGGACTTATCTTTTCGATTTCATCTGTTTTCTAGAATGACCGATATCATATTATAAAACTCTCGACAGGAAAGATGCTCTAAGGATATATATATATATATATATATATATATATATATATATATATATGACATTTGTGACTACACTGTAAGAATTTCTGTTATAACAAACTTCATGGATAAAGAGTTATTACGATTTTGTGGCTAAAATTTATATCGATCATTTTTTATTGTTAAAACACGTTCAACGACGTTTTTCTATTACAGTAATGAATCCTAATCCATTAGAACTTAACGTTGGGATAAAAAAATTCATTAGAAACATAAGAACCAACACTTCAACCTACCAGGATGCCTTATTTTCAGTACAAATAAATATCAAACTAAACTAAAATAGCAATGATAAATGAGTAATTTTACAATTAAAAAGTGAAAATATGCACTTTGTATCACGTGATTTACACGTGTACTCGTGCACAGTCTCGCGTGTGTGTGTGGTGTTTTAATAGAAGGTTTGTTCCATTTTCAGCATGAAGATAAGCTCAAAAACCTCCTGCTTTCCGTTTGTTCTAAACTTAATTAAGCTTAAACAAAGAACTGATGATATGGAATTGGATATTTATGGGTTCGCTCTTTTTAAAAGTGTATAAATACCTTGGGTATCTGCTTGTCTCCCAACCCCCAAAATCTAGGGTTTATAAACGCTCACCGAGAATGAATAGACCCACCTTCAGAATCACCCAGGAATGCTCAACAATGCATCCAAATTGTCGATTCCTCTAAAATATCATACATAACCATCGCTCTATCTTTGGTCTTACTGAAAGCTGTAATTCCAATGGCTAAAACGAGACCAGGCAAGCGTGACTTGGACGTTTACACCATCAAAGGCACCAACAAAGTCGTCAGAGGTAGATTTTATTTGCATATAAGGGCACCCATTTGCTTGTATTTTCACTCCCTCTGTGTATGTGTTTGTGTGTGGATGTAGTGATTAAATGTGTGTTCTTTGACTGTGTTGATTATGAATCTATGAAAACTTTGAGCTATCTATGTGTTAAAGGTTGTTTCTTGAGTTTTAGTTTAGGTTCTTGAGTTGGGAACTTTTGGCGAGTGTCGACCTATATTGACACCCATTTCTTTGTTTCTTGAGTTTTGAATGTTGGTTTTTGAGTTGTTGTAGGTGGGTAATTTTGTGGATGCAGCTAGAGGGTCAGTACGTTCAAGTGTGTATACATGTTTTGACTCTGTATATACGTATATCGAGTTCTTGAATGTTCTTTCCCAGAAGAAGAAGAGAAAAAGAAGGGGTAAAGATTCTTACTTTTTGACTGGTTATTTACTTCGTTGTGTGTGTCTGTGGTGGTGGGGAGGGGGGGGGGGGGGGGGGTTGGATATAGTGATTAAGTGTACTTTTCTGTTTCTCGTAGTGTTTACGTTTCCTGAGCTGGTTATTTTGACTCTAAGGAATGAATGCATAGGTTTGTATATGTGTGTGGATATGTATACTTACATCTTGAGCTGTAAAATGTTTGCTTTTGAGTTTTTTATTTCATGTTCTTGTGGAGGATAACCTTTTTTTGTTGCAGCCATAGAGGGTCCGAATGGTTAGCTGAGTGTCTAAGCTTTTTGGGTGAATAAAAATACATGGTTTAAGTTGCTAAATATTGTTTGAAGTAGGGGTGAAAGAAATAAAGTTTTTTACTCTTTGATTTAGTTTGTGTTGTGTGCGCATATAGTAACAACATGTGTCTTTTCTCCTGATTGTGCTATTCCTGAGCTGCTGCAACCTGGGATTGATACAATACATGTGTAGCGTAAATGTCTCTATATATCCCATGCACGAAATTCCCAGTTGTCAAATGTTGTTGAGGTGGGTATTTTGCTGTATGTGGAAATATGGAATTTTACATATATTACGTTCTTAAAGACCCTAGAGAAAGGAGAAAAGACGGTAAAAATTGAATTCTTATCTGATTGTTTTGCTGTGGTTTAAAGTTGGAGATTGTGTGTTAATGAGGCCGTCGAGTACTGATACGGCCCCCTACGTGGCGAGAGTGGAGAAAATTGAAGCTGATAACAAGAGCAACATCAAGGTACGAGTGAGGTGGTACTATCGACCCGAGGAGTCCATGGGAGGAAGAAGACAGTTCCATGGAGCGAAAGAGTTGTTCCTGTCGGACCACTATGATGTTCAGAGTGCTCACACCATTGAAGGCAAATGTATTGTTCACTCTTTCAAGAATTACACTAAGCTTGAGAATGTGGCACCTGAGGACTACTACTGCCGTTTCGAGTACAAAGCTTCCACTGGAGGGTTCACCCCTGACCGTGTCGCAGTGTGAGTATTCTAGTTTCTTGATTGCTGATTAACTTTTAATTCTTGGTGTGTGTAAATTAATGAACGTTTTCTTTTGTTTTCAAGGTACTGCAAATGCGAGATGCCTTATAACCCGGATGACTTGATGGTACAATGTGACGGGTGTAAAGACTGGTATGCATGTTATTTTCTTTTTTTGTCCTTGTAGTATCATTGTTGTTGGAGTTACAACATTTTTGTTAACTTTTAATGCGGAATGAGAAAATGGCGATGTTCAACCTTGTTTTAGTTGTTTGGAGTTCTCCGTAGGCTCTTTTGAGCAGCCTGCTAGGTTATAAAGAGCTGGTCAATCAAACCTTGTTAATTGTCATTCTTCAGGTCAACTTTCACGGGTACTTTAGTTTTTTTAGTTTTAGAAAAGACTTAAAGAATGAATATTCACTTGACTTACTCCTGAGACCAAGATAATCTAATTTAAGATTGCTTTCTGTATTGGCATTTCTCAAAGTTGTCTCAAATTTTCATCAGTTTACATGATGTGCATTCCATTGAATTGGAAATCCAGTAAACATGTGATCGTGAGACTATGAGAGTCATACGATTAACAAGTACTGTCTGAAGTATGAGTACCTATTGCCTTGTTACTAGGTTGTAGTTACGTGTGCCTTCAGTTGGCTTCATTTCTTTTGTACTGTATATAAGAATGTCGTCAGGAGAGGGAGCTCTTGGAAAGAAGAAAGGACTGAACCGAGTTCGTACTTTTTAATTTTGAATCATGTGCATAAAAGTTTCTTCATGTTAATTTTTGGATATTAGGTTGTAGACTATGAGGTTAGTGATAGAGTAACTTATTTTTTAAACTAAAAGAGATGCTTTTAGTGCCCACTTATCTTTTGTTCTGCTTTATTGTCTCCAATGATGCCCTAATTCCCACAATTTGCGGATGTTGAGCTTCTGTTCTATTGTATGTCACTGTCTCTCGTTGGTCTCTTACGACCTTACTATGGTTTTTGTAGGTATCATCCTGCTTGTGTGGACATGAGTATCGAAGACGCCAAGAAGTTGGATCACTTTATGTGTGCTGACTGTTCATGCAAGGACAATATTAAGAAACCTGAGAGAACGTTTCCGGCATCCCCACTGGCTAATGGCAAGGTGAGATACATTTTGACCATCTTCACCTCATTGAGGCTAGATTATTCTATTTTCTGGATTCCTCTTACTGCTAGTTCTCTGGGCTAATTGAGAATTGACACTGAGAGATTATTAAACTAAGGAGAATACTTGGAAGGCTTTATTTTTTCTAGTTATGAGAAGTTTTCTTAAAGCAAGCAAATTCAGATTGTATCCTGCTGAGTCTGCTGGTAACATTTTTTTAAGTGGAAGAAGTAAGCCAATAGGAAGCACCAACACCTCATATAGGTCGAGGTATGGTGTCCGACACCTTGACACCTCACCGTAGACCTGGCAAACGGGTCGACCCGCGCGGGTACGGGTAATACCCGACCGGGTCTGGATAAAACCGGGTCGGGTAATTTATACCCGGGTTTTCCCGGGTACGAATATATGGGATCCGTACCCTACCCTGGCGGGTAGGGTATTACCCGCAGGTCTTGGCAAATTTTTTTTTTTTTTTTATAATTCAAAACAGATTTTAACTCATTCAAAAACAGCATTTGCTGGTTATCTTGCTTATTTTATCAACACATTTCCTATCTTTGATTGTTAATTTGTTATTGTAAAAACAATTTTCACTTTGGTTATTTTATGTTATGACACATAAACATTAAAACTCATAATATCCTACATTCCTACTTAGTTACTTACTACTAATTACTTACTAGTTACTAGCATACTAATTGTTAAATAGCATATGAACAAATTCAAGCATCTAACCCCATTCCCAAATCCCCGCCCATAATCCAAAAACTTTAAACAACAATTACATCATCATATTACAATATCACATGCATAAATTCATTGAAATTAAAGTCTTCAATTCCACCGGCGTCAACTAAAACTTCAAGTCTTCAAATCTCCGTTAAGCTTCTTGCATCCAAGTCCACCGAATCATCCATGTTTGCATTGATAGGCAAAGATACCTCAAGGTCATTATCGTCCGGATCATCACCTAAATTTAAGCAAATATGATTAGACTAAATCCCAAAACATAAATATAAACTTCATATTCAAATGCTTTAAAAATAATTACTTACTTTGAATTGCATATCCATACAACCAATTACGTCCGCAAACCAAAGATTGGGCATTATCCGGAGTAAGTGAACTCCGAACTTTTGAAAGAACTTTTGCTCCAATACTAAAAGCTGATTCAGATGCAACAGTGGTAATTGAAATGCTCATAATGTCACGTGCCATATTAGAAAGAATAGTATATCTATACCGATTGTCTTTCCAATACTCCAACACATCCAAATATGCATATTCCACGCGATCATATGCCGGCTCCTCCAAATAAAGATCCAAATCCGACTTCTTCTTGGCCTCAAGTCGTCGTTTTTTAAAGTACTCCTACATTTTTTGAATGAGAAATGTATTAAACAAAAAATATAAACACGTAAACAAGGAACGTAGACATAAAAAGGGAAATAACTTACTTCAGCTTCATCTTCTTCCACCAAGCAAACGATACTTGTACCAACTGAAGCTTTATCTTTTGGAATAATAGAATTGAGAACCACATATTCTTCATAGAGCTTCTCGATCTTCTTTTTGAGTTCTTTTGCCTTATCTTCCCCTTTACCCGCTTCAATCTTTTCATAGCAATATTCAACATATCCCAACTTGTAGCGAGGATCAAGCACTGTTGCTATAGCTAGGATAGTACTATAAGATTCCCAATACTTTAAAAACTTAGGGTACATTTCCATC